>BSBM01000923.1:600000-932500 GCA_027924585.1 Larix kaempferi
TCATTTCAAACTCCTTTCTCATGACTATCTTAAATTCTTCTCACATCAAATTTCCAGTATAAATCATATCATCAACATAAAGACATACGATTAGAATGTTACCTTGTTGATCTATTTTGACATACAGAGTAGGATCATTACTGCTCCTATTGAACCCATTGTTGATGAGATAGGAATCAATCCTGATGTGCCAAGCTCTGGGAGCTTGTTGTAGACCATACAAGTCCTTTTCCAGCTTACACACTTTGTGTTCTTGACCCTTGACTACATATCTAGGTGGTTGGTATGCATAGAATTATTCTTCAAGTATTCCATTGAGAAAGGAATATTTCACATCCATTTGATAAACAGGTCAATGATTTTGAGCTTCTATTGCAAGTACAACTCTGATGGTGTCGATCCTTGCTACTGGAGAAAAGGTTTCATCATAGTCCACACCATATTGTTGAGAAAATACTTTGGAAACTAACCTGGCTTTGTGTTTCTCTATCTCTTATTTTTTATTCAGTTTGGTCTTATAGACCCATTATACTCCAATACTAATTTTTTCTGGTGGGAGATCAATAAGATCCCAAGTCTTATTTCTTTCTATAGCATCAATCTCTTCATTCATTGCTTGTACCCACTAAGCATCCTTTACTACTTCATCAAAATATGTGGGCTGACAAGAAAATAAAGCATACTTTAGTTTCTCATCAATAATAGGAGTCTGCTCATATATCTCCCTCAAAATTCTGGTTTTCTAATATTTTGATGGATTGCCTGCTAGTGTTTCTTCTTCCTGATGTACCTCCAATATTGGAAACTTGAGTGGAATATCTGGTAGATCTGAACTTTCTTTCTGCTAAATATCTACTAGATCATTTTGAGGATTAATCCAACATTTATCTTCACGAAACTTGACATCACTGCTTGCCACAACCTTTTTGGTGACAAGGTTATACATCTTGTAAGCCTTGTGATGTTTACTGTAACCAGTGAAGATACATCTCTCACTCCTTTTGTAAACTTTTTTCTCAATTCTTCAAGTACATGTGAAAATGATACACATCCAAAAAATCTGAGATGTGAGACACTAATCTTAGTGCCACTCCAAGATTTTTCAAGAATTTTTTCTTTAACACTCATGGTAGGAGATTTGTTCAATAAATAAACTGAACATGCAATAGCTTCATCCCAATAATAATCTTACATTTTCTTATATGACAACATGCTTCGAGCCATGTTCACGATGGTTCGATTCTTCCGCTCAACACTATCCATTCTGTTGTGGAATGTATCTGATAGTGAATTAGTGTTGGATGCCATTTTATTTGCAGAACTCTACAAATTCATGTGAATCATATTCACCTCCACCATCTGACCTGAGCACTTTGATGGATTTACCATATTGATTTTTAGTCAATGCCTTGAATTATTTAAACTTGGATAAGTTATTTGATTTTTGTCTGATAAAATAGACCCAGAATTTCTTGTTGTAGTCATTAATAAAATTCAGAAAATAAAGACTACCTCCTATGGATTGGGTTTGCATGGGTCCACATAGATCTGGGTGAACTAACTCAAGGTGTTATTTGGGTCAATATGTGGAAGTGGGGAATTTATCTCTTTGATGTTTCCCTAAGATACCATCTTCACAAGAACTGGAATGTTCATTCATGACTCGTAACCCCTTGACCATGGACTATTTTTTCATAAGACTAAGACTCTAGAAAGGTAGATGACCATACCTACAGTGCCACAACCAAGTTTCATCTATACTGGAGACAATATTTGCATAATACTGTGATAGAATGGCACTTCTGAGACTGAGAGGAAATATTCTATTCTTGTTAATGTCTACTTTGGCTAAGAGACTTCTACAGGGGGGTTTATCATAGACTGCACAATAAGTATCAATAAAACTGACATCATACTTGTTCTAAATCGGTTGACCCACACTAATAAGATTGAATTTCAAATTAGGAAGATATAATACAGATCATGTATAAACTTCTTCTCATTCTTTTTAGTAAGAACAAGAACAATTCCTTTTCCTTGGGTAGGAACAAGATAATGACCACCTAGCTTGATTTTTGTATTGAAAGAAGAATCGAGGATAGAAAATAACAATTTGTTACCTATCATATGATTGTTTTAGCTACTATCCAACAACCATACATCTGCATGATGCTCTTCTTCAGTTACTTGACATGAGAGAAAAATGACTTCTAATGAGCCTTCTTCAACATTAGAGACATGGGCTCTTCCACTGTTCTAGTCTGCTTGCTTCTTTCTGTAGTAGTTTCACTGAATGTTGGAATTATTATTCCATCTCTTTCCTCTCCCATCTGACTTTGAGGTTTGTGAGAGAGATCACAGTGATATAAATGCTCATGAGTGGTTCTAACATATTCCTCCTCTGCCTAAACCCCTAACACTAAATCCCTATTTAACCTCCTAACCGAGAGAAACTATTAAATAAACTATTGAATAATGTTTTTTGCTTATTTCAATAACGCTAGCGCGTTTACGAATACAGAAATGCGCACACGTTTTGTGCAACCAGGTGTTATTGAGCCATGCACCAAACATATTAAATACCTAGTTTTTTTATCTTCTAGAAACGCGCGCATGTTTTGGATGTGAATAACGCTAGCGCGTTATGGGTTTACACAATGCTAGCGCATTATGTCTGTGCAAAAATATTAGAAAAATTCTTTTATCCTCCTGCATTATGTCTGTGCAAAAATATTAGCAAAATGATTTTATCCTCCCGCGTTCTGCGTTTTCTCCCCTCGCCTTCCCTATTTTTATGTTTACCAGATATTTTACACAAACAAAATGATGAAGCAAACAAATTAATAGCAACAGTCTTCGAAATGGCTTGATGACTCGTTTCAATAGACACGTATTATCTAAATATCATAGCCATAGACAATAACTAATTCAAACAGTCAATTCGCTACAACTAAGATCAAACTTTAGATAATATAGTTTCTATAGTGGTAAGCGGTGCTATTGCAATCTAGGTAAATATCATACAAATATTTCAAACAAATTTATGGACATAAGCATTCCAGAAAAGATGGCAAAGTTTCAAAACGATTGGTTGTACCAATAAAACTAGCGGCACCAAACTAAGGCTCAAATTACGTTTATGGACACTTACCGATCGAAGGATGTCTGAGTGTAAATGCAAATGCAACAGCCCCTCTGGGAAGCCTTCTTCTTCCCCGACCTTCTCTTGGACTCAAGTGGCCTCAATGCCCAACCACCGAACAGTTGCATGAGCTGTAGTTAAGAAACAATGGTTGAAATAGAGCAATTATAAAGGATTTGATTAACAAAGCAAGTCTCCCAATTCGTAGAGTTGTTAATTTGAAGAAACAAGCAGGTGCAGAACAAGCATGAAGGAGTTTCTTAACTGGTAGTGGTTGCTGATCGGATGAAGAAGGATTTTGATGAATGGACAATGCATAACTACGATTTGTGAGAGACCAGGCCACTGTGCAGTGGTGATAACATGTTTACTATATGTTGAGTCTGATACTACATCTAGGAGCCTCTCAACAAACTTTGAGATAGAAAGCTCTGTAATTTTAAGATACCGATTCAACCACTCAACAAAGGAGTGTTTTGCAGGTGACTTGGAAATCCCTTCCAATTTTCAGCAATAAAACAAAGAAGTTTAACATACAGATTTTCAGGAAAGTTTGTTAACCAATCAGACAAGCAAACATAGGGAGATAACCACGCCCAAAAAATTCAAGCTATTATAAAACTCTTATTTATCAAGATAAGGATGGACTATGTGTACATTATGAGAATATAGATGAATGAAGTCGCTTTGATGAACTTGTCCTCTTGCTTTCTCCATAATGCGTTTAAAAGCAGGGAGTATTGTTCGAGCTTCTGTTGGTTTACATAAATGTTTCGATGATAGAGGTGAATTACCACTTATCAGAGCATGAAATGCTGAACAAAAGGCTAATGGAACACAACGAAGGATTCCCTGGTTCCACTTGTTATTGAAAATGATACTTTCTCTTGATGAAACCAGTAAAAAATATGCCTGTATTATAAATGGAAATCATGTTACAATTTATGTCGGAAGAAAAGCATAGATACCTACAACTACCATATTTCCTTTTGTAAGCCGCTCACCCATCAAAAAAGCTAATGTACTAGCCCATTTCCCAACATCTTTCCTCTGCTCAACCCTACACTCGTTTTCCACTGGAAATCGCTGCCTCCACATGTAATAACTACATTGTTTTGTCGAAAATTGATCTTCTTCTGCTAACAAATGCAAAATGAAGGATTCATTGTCATTGCTATGAGAAGTTCTAAGGTCATTTTCTCATAAAACAGATATTGTATAAATCCTGTTAAGATCGATATGTTCCAGCTCACAAACTGAGAGATTCTTTATCTTAGACATAAACAAAAGAGCTTCAGGATGAATACTAGAGAGTTGTTTCTTTACAGCTTCAACCTTCTTAGGACGTAGGGGTATAGAACGAGCCATAGAATGACAACTGTGGCTCAGATCGACCAATTAAAATTTAATTGGACCCATTAAAATTCAATTGGACGTAACATGAATGATTAAAATTAAACTCTAGATGCATACGCAAGCCACTTGGACAATGGCTGAACATCTGGTACGTTGATGCTTTAAATGATGAACTCTTTCCTGATGGAGAGGGGCACTCCTAGCACTATCCCGATGTCATCTTGAATCCAACGGAGTTGACGGTTTGTCAATCCGAGCCATGGTCGTCATTCTATGGTTCGTTCCGTCTGGTTTTTTTTATATTAACCAAAACGCGCGCGCGTTATGGTGATACATAACACGCGCGTGCTATGTATCTTTAATATCTCTTGCATTTTGTAATCCTATCCTACATGTTAAATGACATGGAAGGTTCGGAGCCCGCCATTCCTAGTTTTACATAACGCGCGAGCGTTATTGATTTACACAATTCTTGCACGTTTCGCATTTACCCATTGCATCTAAAAGGTCCCTCAACTTTGTGCGAGGACCCTTATAAGATTTAATTCTAAATTTACTTTTCTTATTTTTTTTATTGATTTTCTAAAATTTTGTATTTTTATTTTATAATAAATTTCATTCAAATTTAGCTTTTTTTATTTCCTTTACTAATATGATTCTAAATTTGTTTTTTTTAATGTCATTCTTCTCTGTGCTTTGACGTGAAGGATCCAGAGACGGTTTGTCAACGATATCGTATAATGTGTAATAGCTGAACTTTTACTTCTAGACAAGTTGAGAAGATAACTTTCAACATTAAATAGTGTTATTTTTATTCTTCCAAGTTGTATTTTATAATGGAATTGAATATTACCTGATGCTCAACACCAATGGCTTCCATCTACAATGAATCCTATGTATTGTTGGATTCCATCAATAGACATTGTAGATTTTCAAGACCCTGTTTTGCATGGACTAATTATTTATTACTTTCATCAATAATAGAAAAAAAAATTGAAAAAAAAGAAAAACTTTTATAAAATATTTTGAAACTTCGCAGGGTCAAGTCAATCTACTACATTAAAGAACAATATATGAACATATCGAGTGGAGAAAGGAAAGAAGCCTCTTGGAGGTCTCATTAGTAGGAAGAACAACCGGCTTAAACTCATCGCCCTCTTGAATTTTAGACGCAGCTTCCTGAGGAGCCGCCCTTTAAAGCCTTATAGCGTCACCGCTCAAAACCCTAAATTGGTATGGGTTTTCATGAACGACTTTGTTGTGGCAGTGGGATACTGCCCACACTGGTAATTTTGCATTCAAAAGCATTTTCCTGAACAATGGAGTCTATTCTTCAATATTTGGGTTTACGTTTTTTCAATACGATAGGGACGAAATCAATGTTTGAAATTGGAGAGGCAAAAAGAACGCTAAAAGCAAAAATTGAACAAGCTAGTATTTTCGAGTTTTTATCTCATTTCCAGCGACCAGGTTTTTTCTGTCGGTAGCAATCGCATCACCATCACCAATTATATCTTTTAGCGGTTGATTGTCTTTCACGTGTTTTATGATATTCTCTCCGACCAGCGGGAGACTATTTGGGAGGTTTTATTTTATTTTCGACGACCAAGTTTTTCTGCCGCCAGCGATCGGTCGACCAGCTATCTTGCTGACTGACCGACGTCTAGAAGTCGGTGGGGCATGCAAAAAGAGGAGGCTGGGCGCGGAGGACGGATCCGCTAATTCATTGAGATGGTTGGCAAGCTTAAAATAACTCCACCGAAACGATCGGCAGGCTTACATAACTCCCCCGAAGCAGTCCTCCAAACTCAGCTTATTCCTTGTAATCTTTCTTCAGAATTGTCGTTACATGAGCAAGCTTTAATGTTGTGAGAATCCATGTTCTACCCGTTTTTTTGTATTACAAAGGTATCCGGTGGTAAGGAAGCAACCATGTTCTACCTTTTTCTAATTATGAAGGTATTTGGTGGTTGATTAATGTCAGGATTCAGACGACTCCATTAAAATTGAATGCATGTTTCGGGTTAATGGAAGATCTATGAATATGTTGACAACTTCATGCATTTTCAGTCTGGATTTCAGAAATTTTGCACTCTAAATGCCCTGCATTGTGCACTCCAATTCATTGAATAGTTTGACTCAAAATTTCCACAACCCACGTCGTGTCACAAATGTCAACTCATGAATGTAAGTTCTCTAAAGAAATATATAATTAATTTGCGGAATAGACAACAAGTGGCAGAGGTTGAAGATGCTCATTTGCATAGAATAATCCATTTGTCTCACAAGATAGTGCAAGTTGTGCATGGATAAACAGAGCCACGTCATTGAAAATTAAAGATGAAATACATGCAAGATGCATAAGATCCCGTGGAACTCTTCGCACAGGAACTTAGCATATTGGATCCTTCTCTTTGCGTGACATTCAGGGCGAGATCTGCTTATCACTTCAAAACTTGAGCTACCAGTCAATATTAATGATAAGATATGATTTGATCGATCTTCATAATTAACTCATAGTGAATAATTATTGGAGTAAATTTTGATTATGGAAGTTTGGTGGGATCTCTGTCATAATATCCTGCTTCCACTCAATGTTATGCATGTGTATTTGTGTCTTCATAAGCTTTTGTGATATGGCATCTCCTAAAAGATTGAGATGATGCATTCAGAAGAATTTTTTTTTTTTACAATGCATGGAAGCGTGAATAGATCTCCCTGTTGTGATATATAATCATACTTTATTCCCATGTAATTTGATGACAACTTGAAACGATTATGAGATAGGGAAAATCAAATTCTGACAATATACTTTAATATTATATTACATATGAATTTTGGTACAATATCTCTCTAGCTATATGGGTGACTTCTCCCAATGTCATATATTTAATTAATGCTCAAAGAGAAATATGTTATTTGCCTTACTTTGAAGACGAAAAGAATTCCCGTTCAATCATTTTGGTTTTACCCAATGAGTTGATTCATCAAATGTTGACTGCGTTGGATAATTAATTACTCTTGCACATAAAAGCATTCCTACAAAAAGATTTTAAAAATCATTCAGTCTCATATTATTGCATGGAAGGTACTAAAGGTAGTGGATATCAATTAGAAAAGCTACAGACCACCGCCTCACCGTGCAGTCGCGGATGGAACTTATATGACAATCTCCATGTTTCCGCATACCATAAATAACGGTTCCAAGCTCCTCTTGGTGATCTCATCCACAAGACTAGGCATATAGATGAAGATACTCTCAGCCAGAGGTGGAATGTGACTACCCCTCAATTCTTCATCTGGCTCCAATTCTACCTGCAATGCCATTGCCGAGCCACTCCTCTCCTTGTGCTATACGTTCTCGCAAGCACCGCTCCTCCTGCAAATGGGACATAAAACCGGTCTTAGAACCACTCATCCACATACTGAACGTGGAAATAATGGTTACATGCCGGGATCACACTGACAGCCTTTCATGCTCTCTTCCACGCCTGTGGTCTAAAGCATTAAGGTCGCAATGAGACGGAGACGAGTGACGAGGCGAGTAATGTGGTAGCTTTTCATTGGAAAGAATGACAACCCATAATGTGACTGGAAAGTGGCATATATTCAGCAACGCGGGCTTAAAATAACTCCGCCGAAAGCGGTCGGTAGACTTAACCTAACTCCACCGAAACAGTCGACGAAACTCACCCTATTCCTTGTAATATTTCTTTGGAATCGTCGATAGCTTAGCAAGCTTTAATGTTGTGTAAATCTAACTTTGTGCTTATTGCACTGTTTTCAGAAAATTCAAAGTGATGGTTACTATTGTTGTTTGCGAAGGCTTCAACGAACAGGTTCAGTTACGCTGGTGGGGAGTCCTCCTTTCATTTTCTCTTCCCTTTTTCTTCACTCTTCCTATCGACATTATCAAGGCCACCACAAATCAAGTATGCTATGTATATATTATTACAACTTTCTTGATTTGCATAGGCCTGATCTCATATTTTACGAATAATGCAGAGGCCTGGTCTTAACATTATTTCCGAATATTTTTTCGGGTATATTTCACGGGGTAGACCAGTGGCCAACGTCTGCTTCAAGATTTACAATGACGTTACAAGGAGCCAAGCTCTCGCTTTTCTTCAAGACCATAACGATTATGAACCACCATTGCGGCACTACTCTATATTTTTTCATGAGCCGAGTGTGTACATCTACTTTCTGTTCTTTGAAGGATTTCAATCTAACAGTACTCCAAAGGTCTCTGCCATCAGAATAACTTCATCGTTTCAGGTAAAAAAACACTAAAGAGAAGTATGAGTAAACTGGGCAAAGAGACAATTAGTTCTTACTTTCCATGGAAGAAGATAGCATGTATGACTGTGGTAGCCAATGCTGCGAAAGCTATGCCATAGGAGAAAACCATAAAATTACTCAAACGCAACTGGCCATACTCCTTATAGCTGTCTAAATCTAAGTAAAATTCAGAATCAACAATCTTAGAAATCTCCGGTAGAGGTGAAGAGGTCCTTGGAAAAAATAGGAAAGGTTTTCGCGTCATAAACGTTAAACCAATATGCCAGAGGATAACCAGACACATAAGGAACATAAAACCTATTATCACATTGGCTATAGTGAACCAGGGCATGGGAAGAGGGATTCCTAGATATGCAGACATGGTGGACCAGTCTAACCCCACAACACCCACTCCCAATCTGCGAAGGCCTGAACCGATCTATTTGGAAATGATGGATTGGGGGAAAATCCAGCACAACTAGGAAATAGATGTGAGCATGGGAAAAGATAACTGGGTAGAATATAATATGAAAATATGTAGATCATAAAATTTATAAAAAAATTGAATCTGCATTACTCCTTTGGGTTTCTTGTCCTTCTCGTGGATCACTCTGCAGCAAAATGCTTGTGTCACAAAGATAGGCTAACAATTCCCAAAACAGACTGTAATCTATGAACATTAGAATGGCATGCCTGAATAAGGAGACTTGGACAAACTGTAAAATAAAAGCAAGGTCAAGGAACTCTGATCATGGCAGCCCAACAGTTTAAAGAAGCCCAGCGTTGGAGGGGGGATACAGAATATGCATCAGGTCAAGCGAGGGATGCATGCATAAGAGTGTTTGGAAGACAAAGTATTTGGCGTGCATGAGTGTGAATCCAGGGCTACTCGAACCAGACGGAAATTATTCAGCATGCAACCATCCAACCATAACGGAAATTATTCAGCAAGCAACCATCCACGTGGCAGCATTCTATTCTCTCTATGAACGAGGAATCTAACCCACATGGAGGTCATGCTTCTCCATGGTGAAACACCTACGGCGTAATTAGAATTAGAGGCCTGAGATTTAATTGAATATTGCATGACTCTATGCATGGATTTAGGGTTTTGATATTAGAATAATTAATTATTATGTGCACATAAGTTAAAAGGAAAAATAGTAATTTTTAGTTAAGGATAATGGGGAAGTTGTAAGTTTATGTAAATGTAATGTAAATTTATTAAAAAGAAGTAAAAAAATGTAATTCAAAAATGTATGTGAACTTTTTGAAGTGTAAATTTTTTCCTAATCATTAATGATGGGTTGTATGTTTGTAGTTTCAAATGCTTGAACCTCTTAAAGAGAAAAAAAACTATAGTGAGCTTAGGAATTTGATAACTACATACATATTGTAGTAAAATAAACAAATAAAAGCGAGATCAAAACTTGAAAAACATTAATAAATCCAAATTTAAAACAAATTAAGAAAGAAAAAAAATCAAATAAAATGAAGAGTGCCACTATTTGAATCAAATCTCTAGTTGTAGACAAAATGTCTTTCTTAGGCCACACCACCATATGCCTATTTTGGCTATAATTTTTATAAGTTTTGCATGTTTGAGCTCTTGGTTTAAAAGAAAATAGAAATTTCTACTATTTATCTTTTTTTAGAAGCTACTATCTTTAAGGAGTTCTCCCAAAACCATAGATTTATAAAAACAATTGGAAAATAAATAAAATAAAATTCGAAAACACAAGATAAATATATCTTAGTTTTATCAAATACATTTTGTACAAGAAACTATTTTATCAAATACAAAAGATTGAAACTATAATCTCTACTTACCTCATTGATGACCTCCTTTACTAGTATGGATGCAGCCCTTGTCCTTCTTTAGCTACCAACTCCTCCATATTCAACAATAGTTGCGGGGACAAATCTTCACCCAACCAACCCATAGTCGAGGCCCTTGATCCCTCAGCAATTAACACTGTACTAGACCAAGCAATCCCTTAACTTTTTACTCTATTTCTCTATCAATGTGTTTTCCACCCTTGCTTCATCCTTATTCTCTCTCTTGACAAGTGCTCAACCAAAGGAAAACAACACAATAAGCAACAAACCCCCAAAATCAACTAGTAATACGTGATCCCTCTTCTCTTGGTCATCCCCCATTTTATTAGTTAATTTCTATATTTTATTAAATTTCTTGCTTTTTCCATGCATGCCATACTTGTCACTCATGCACCTATATTAAATTATAATTTGCACATTTTCTTTTTTAATCCACTATATAATTCTTGGCATGTTTACTATTACAGTATTACACTAATGTCTAATGTTGGGTTCTTATATACTTGCCCCTTTCAGGAAACTTTGTCCCGAAGCTATAACCCCATAGAAATAAATACAAATACTTACTCAATCAACTATGTAGATAATAGATAATATAGATAGCTAGTACTATTTTGAAGATGAGATATTTATACATGTGTCCATCATGCAAAAATATCCCACCTACACTAATACAATCATCACACCCTAAGTTATATGATGTTCTTGATTAATTTTCTAGGTGTCTATATGCACTCAATCATACAGTTATGCATCAATCTCATTATAAACTCTAAAATTAGTCAAATAAAGAAAAAAATAAAAGTACACATTCGTGAAATTCCTCCTTCCTTAATTACCCTCTTCCTAAGAAACATAATATCTGCCACCTCCATAATCCTCCTTACCAACTCCATATGCTATAACTCGCCATGGAACAAGCAC
Organism: Larix kaempferi; assembly: GCA_027924585.1. NCBI lineage: Eukaryota > Viridiplantae > Streptophyta > Pinopsida > Pinales > Pinaceae > Larix > Larix kaempferi. Next base: position 611,543 of record BSBM01000923.1, read on the forward strand.
TTTACTGTAACTTGTCCACATATCATGCAATATGAATAAAAAATTCTCAGGGAAGTTATCCCAGCATCACCACCCTCCCAAATTTTGATAAATGTGTGTCCTCATTGAAATTTAACCGGAATATGGGCCACAATTGTATTAGCAAACATCTACTTATCAATACCTTGATCCTAATGTTAGCATCATTATACCCCAGGCATCGTTATGTAGTAGAAGAGTTAAGAACTGGTGGAATAGGGTTAATTGTTGAGTTTGTCCCTCAACCATAAGTTGTTTGTAGTATCCATTCTCATTCATGGTTATGGACCCCCACAAAGTCCTAGAATGATTAGCCTCCTTAGGCTATTTGACTGTACCACTTGAAACACTTCCACTCACCACAAGTGAACAATGATTAGTATTCATTTCCCGAAGATGAAAGATATCAAGGAATTAGTTACAAATCACATTTTCTGGTGAAGAATGCATCAACACATGCCAATATTTGCAATATAGTGCATCATAAACCATAATCATGGAAAATATGCTTCATGACCAAGTTTTAATTAAACATTTTACTTAATCCATTATGATGTGTGAGACCATCATAGAATAACAAGCCATGATACCACCATCAATTCATTAAGCATCTTACTAAACTAATATGTCATGAAAAACCATCATGAATTAACAACATTTCACACAATAAAACACCACATTGAATATATCAACATGAACAACAACATATCACAAGCTAAATGTCATCTATCACCAATTCCATGATGAGAAATGAAGTACCATAATAAGTATCAAGATGAAATAATAAGTATCAACTGAGTTTCACATGTCATCTTCATGAAATAACAAGCACGATAACCAAGTATCACTTGCCATCAAATCATACCATGAAATCATTAAGCATATGATCATATGAAATCACTGCATACCACTGGACAATATTATATCATCATATGTGGGATGAGGCCATGTACTAATCATAATATCTCATAACCTCATAAATAATCATATCTTGAATCTCAATTTAACATATCATATATGTAGCTAGGGTTTTCACCCTAGCTTGTGCAAGTGAGCACCTACTAAGGAGAATGGACTCCTTAGTAGCAGTTCAATAAACAGTAAACTAAAGTAAGAAAACAATACAAATTCTAAACTAGCATGAGCATTAATAAACATAACAAAATCATGAAATATGGGGAAGATCTTTCTTTTTTGTATTAAAATTTTACCTCAAGTGTAGAGGTTGGTGAAGTTCTTGCAATGATCCAAGAGGGTTGCTCCAAACTCCAACTTTGCTCCTTCTCTTTCTCCAAATGGTGGGAGTGGGCCAAAAGGGGCACTCAATGGTGAAAGTAGCTCAAGGGTGAGCTAGGGTTTCAAGAGTGATTTTGGCAGAGTAAGGGTGTACTTGATTGTGGATATGAAATGAGGGGTCTCCATCACCTATTTATAGGTTTTTAGTGGTGGAGTGCTAGCCCATGGTTTTGGGAACCATATGGTTTAGGTCAGCTGTATAGGGTTTTTTCCTCCTTTTTCCTCTTTTTCCTCCTTTTTTTATATTTTTTATTCCCTTTTTAGAGGAATTTTGGATAATTTTGGGGGGAAAAGGGGTTTTTTAGCCTTTTGGAGGCTTTTCAATGGGAATTTAGGGTTCTGAAGGTAAAGATGGTAGGAAATATGGACAAATGAGTCTTGTAATGGGGTAGATGAGGCAGTGAGCACTTTTTGGGTGTTAACAAATTGCCCCCTGATGTGTGATGGCTGGATCTCATCGTATGGCCGATAGACATCATAATTCGTGTATGGTTTTCTTGGGGTGTGTAGAAGAGAAGAAATAAACTGGAGCCCGGAACAACGGTCCCGAACAAACTACAAAAACTAAAAGTACATAACCTCAATAATGGATGAGGAATAATCTGAACATATGGACGAGGCGGGCATTCCCATGCTCGTATCAAGATATAATAATAACAATGGGGTCCAAAATATGGGGACCTGAAATATACATGGCCTCAAATAAGGAATGAGGAAGAATCTCAATATATGGACGAGGCGGGCATACCCATGCTCGTATCAAGATACATAAAAAATAACTGTGAGGCCCGAAAAGGGGGACCTGTAGGATACATAGAGAACCACTGTGTACATCATAAGGGTCTAGAGGGGACACAAATCTGGGACATACTGCTGGGTTGACCATGTCTGAGCTGAAGAACTGATACACTGGAATAACAATAGTGCTACTGATTGGGGTACCAGAGGAACTAATGAGCTGTTGGATCATAGTGACGGGGAGTCATACTCTCAATGGTATACTGAACTGGAATTGAACTGGGTACTCAAGAAAGCATATAACTGGATGGCTTCTGAATACAATCGCCAATGCAACCCGGACATCCACAGGAACATATAACTGGGCGTTCCGAGGTGACTCACCAATGTGCTAGAGTCGGGGGAGATCAGGGGTCTTCGACCAATAACTGAAGGGATATAAACCCTGCGCGACTCTCAACAATGCGATCAAGGTGTTGAAGTCGAGCATGTGAGAAACAACCACTCGGAGAGGCAATGATGACTCCTCTCAAAATGGTCTGTAGGCACTCACCACAGATGGTGATGGGTCCAAGGCGCAGGGGCGTCTAGGTCTATCCTCTGGAATAGAGGGGCTGTCGTCGACAGAGGGAGACTTGCAACTATCAAGGCAATGATGTTTCCTTGACAGGAGCGCGAGGTGGAGAACCGAAGTGTGAGAGTATTGATGGTAGGAATGACATACTGTGGGGGATAACTTGGGCAAGTAAAGTGGGTGGACTCAAACTTCCTTTGTTCAGAGTATGATGGCGGGGATGATCGGGCAGCATATGAAACTGACTGATGGGAAAGGGATCATAGCTGTAATTGATCAAGGATAGTGACTGGGATGAGGGATACTCAAGCTGGTGTAAAATGGTAGGAGACTGCAGACTACTCTGAACAAAGGCGACATGATTAGAGGTGCTGCCGAGATGATCGATCATAGTGCCGAGAGGCACGGGGGGACTTCTTCATGGGTTAAGGAACTAAAAGAAGTGGGTGAAAAATGGTACTGTCGTGTGGATTTATACAAGCCCAGGACAATTCATGTTCGTGATTGCTTTCAATTTTAAGGAGTCTGAAAGCGATAAGAAGACTCTAAAATAATGGAATGGTACTGTCGTGTGGATTTGTACGAGCCCGGGACAGTTCATGCTCGTGGTTGCTTTCAATTTTAGAGAGTCTAAAAGCGATAAGAAGACTCCAGGGGGTTGCTTTTTCATGTGTTAGTCTCCAAGGCCCAAAGAAGCATAAAAGGATGCAATGAAGAACTCTTCTAGCCGGTGTGACTATAGTATTCCTTTTTCGTAATTAGTGTACCAGGTCTGGAAAAGGGGTAAACTTATACCAGATAGACGCCCTTTCAGGTACTTTAACGAGCATGAAAGGAAGCAATATTGCTCAGTGATCTTTTCATTGTTTTAGGAGTCAGAAAAGAGCTTAACAGAAACTCCCTAAGTGCCTTTTTAGTAAAGGACTTGTCTAGCCCGAAAAATGGATAAAATTATACCAAACAAAAGGAATGGTCAGGCAAGGAGGAAGTGCTCAATCAAGGAACATTGATGATGACCAAGAACAAGGGTAGGGGGGGAATACTGGTGGTCCTCCTTGCGGGATAATGAATGGTGGAAAAATAACAAAATAATTGCAGTATGTTAGGAGTGAATGGCTCATGTTAAAATGTGGAACAATCCGATGGCGGCCAATGTGGCGCGCAAACCGAGGCAGCAAGGTGTTGGAACACAATGTTGAAACTGTACCAAGTGAGATCAAGAAATGATCTCAAGCATCATCATGAGCTCGGAAAAATGAATCCGACGATATAAAGAATGTCAAAAATGGATAACGGTCGATGTGGCACGCAAACCGAGGTGACGGGGGGCATTTTGGAAAAAAGACCCAAAAAAGCTGGCGGTGAGAGCAAGAAATGATCTCAAGCATCATCACGGGCTCGAAAAAATTAATTCAATGATATAAAATATACCAAAAATGGAGAGTAGCTGAAGTGGCACGCAAACCGAGGCGGCTAGTGGTGTCGAAAAAATGCTCAAAAAATGATTTGGAAAAAATAAGAAAACAAGTGGACCATCATGATGGTCTCGTCATGTTGATTCCATTGGTGGAAACGGTTCGAAAAATGGACTCCGTATGAGTTCAGAATGGCCAAAACAAGAAAAAGTCAACGGATTATAAATAGTGAGTGGGTCCAACATGACAAATGTCATTTGTACTATTTGACTTTGACTAGTGATCAGAGCTGACCAAAGGTGAGTTGGCATTTTTGGATGATCCGACCGGCCGTTTTCAGATCCGGGAGTTACAGGTATTCCGTCAAACTCATACCTGCATTTTATTTGGGTTCGGGGATTGGTGGTGGGTCCCAGGGTATTTATTGTACGGTCCACGTGGGTGGACCGTAGGTTTGTGGGGTGGAACCGCGGTCGGGTACTGCGGGTTCTAGGGTGGATCACACGGCTGGAGACTGCAAGGTTCGGGTTGGAATACGCGGTCTGGTACCGTGCGTTCTGAGGCTGAACACGTGGTTCAAAACCGCGAGTTCGACTCCTACAGGCGATGTTCGGGACCGCGACTGTAGCCCTTATAGCCACGGTCGGAAACCGCGGCAAGGGGCCCTAAAGCCGTGATTGGGAGCGAGCTATTAGGGCTTCCCCGGGGGGGGGGTTAGGTTTTCTTTGACATTCGTTTGATGAGTTTGCCTTGTGTGAATGACAGGATGCCGCTAGTGCTTTGGAGAGAGCGGGAGGTCCCGGATGAGATAGTAGAGGTTATCCGGAGGGATCGCCATGTGCGGTCGGTGCTGGGATTGTGCGGACTTCTGAAGTTCGCACAGGTACCGATGATGCGGTCAGCAGCGTTGCTGCTGAACCGGCTAGTGAGCTTCTGTGAGTCGGATATTCAGGAGTTCAAGGTGCAGGGTGAGAGGGTGGACCTCACCCTGGCAGATGTATACTTCCTGACAGGGTTGCCATGTCTGGGTAGAGTGGCGGATACGTAGCCGCGAGTATTCGTGGATGTCAATATGGAGGATATGCGAGAGCGGTAATGTGTTCCAGAGGCGAGGGTGCAGAGGAATGCACTCCGGGTGGTGGACCTACAGGATCCATCGGTACCGGACATTGTGGCATGCGTAGTTCGTGTGTTGGGGTCCCAATCACCTGAGAAGGTGTCCGGGGGCCAGATGCAGCTAGTGGAGCGCGTACTGGATGGTGTCTACTATGCGTGTGGCCATATTTTCCTCACCTGTGTGCAGTGGCAGCTGACATCGGTGAAGGAATCTGGCAAGGGATTCTGTTACGGATCCTTTCTATGTGCTTTCTTCATGGAGCGGGTACCTACACTGCGGCCGCGGGTGCTGGTTAGGGCATGAGGACTGAGGGAGCCGTGCATGGTGCGGTGGGGGGAGATGATGCGCCGCCGGGGTGGCGGCGAGGTTGGTAGATACTTCACGCAGGAGCTGTACCTGCAGTGGCTACAGATGCCGCTAACACTAGATGATTTTCCATATAGAGATATGGATTACACCGAGGATTCAGAGGCACCACGGGCGCCAGGACAGGCATGGGGACCATATGGTACATAGTGATTTTACTTGCATATTATGGATGTCGATTTTTATGTATGATAGATTTTTGATATACTGTTGCTGACTGATGGGTGATCTACAGATATTGGCCCGATACCACCGCTAGGGCATGTAGCGCCCAGAGGGCATGTGGTGGTACCAGCCTTACCAGGCCGAGGGGAGGTGCATCGGCGGGATGCAGAGGGGACTCTGGAGTCCGTACGGATGCTGCTGGATTGGTTGCTGGTGGGAGTGACTGATGACGGGTGGCGGGATGTGGATCCGGAGGTGATCCAGGACTGTCTAAGGGCGCCACGGAAGTTCCGGTCGATCGGGATCCGGGTGGCCATCTTAGCGGATAGGGGACGCGCACATCAGCCCGCAGGGGATGAGGAGTTGCCAGAGGAGGAGCGAGGGGAGGACTTGGAGTCAACCGATGCAGGCAGTGATGCAGGGTATGACTCTCATTAGGGAGTGCAGGGGACTCCCCCCGATTTTGTAGTTACGACATGTATTTTATGAGGCTTAGGGATGTATAGATATGTTTTGTATAGCTGAGTACAGGGTTACTCAGGACATGTATAGCAGATGGACATGTATTTTTTGATATATATATATGCACATGGATGCACCTTTTTGCGATGATGTTTTAGTGTACACCCGTGGATGCGCTTATGGTTTGTTATATGTTTGTACTGCACGTGGATGCAAGTAGTATAGGATGTTGGGCACATGGATGCCCTTGGTGTATTTTATGTGATGTATTGGCACATGGATGCAACATTATGTATGTAGGATTAGGCACGTGGATGCCCCTGTATATGAATGTGTTTTTATTTTTATTGCACATGGATGCAAATGTTTATGTCATGATAGGCACATGGATGCCCCTTGCAATCTTTTTGGGTTTTTATATATTTTTTATGGGATGTTATGGGATGATGATGCATGATGGATGTTTTACATGGTGTGATTGATGTGCCAATCTAGGATGTTGTTAGCCATTTGATTTACGACACTATTTTGAGCTCTTGGGACATGGGTGAATGTTATGGATTCAAATTGTCGGCTGAGTTGTTTTGTGTGCAAGAATTTTCTAAAGAGGCAGGGATCACGCACCTGGTAGCAGTTGTTGAGCTGGGAGACAAGTAGATGAGAGTCAAGGAACACATGAAGGTGACATATGCCCATCTGGAGGGCAGCATTCAAGAGACCGGTCACAGCATCATACTCCACCTAGTTATTGGTAGCAGCGCCTATACATATTCCATCAAGGTGAATCAATTCATGTGAAGGGGAATATAAGACCCATGCTACATAATCCAGGTTGGGAGACCAGCGGCTTGCTCCATCAGCGAAGCCAATGTAATGAGGTGGAAGATGGTCCATCTGTGGTCATGCAAAAATGATGAATGTGAGATTGTGGTAAAAAAAAAAAAAGGTGAAAAACAAAAAGAGAGCAAACTGTACAATACGGACCAATGGGGCCGCGAGTGATTTAGGGATAAAAGAGTTTAAAATACAACCCATTACGAGGGTTACGCAAAGGGAAACCTTCTGAGTCAGTTAAAATGTATGCCCCATTGCTGACGCAGGTCTGCATGATGTAAGGGCCTTGCCACATGGATTCAAACTTCCCTTTACCAGTTTTTTCGTGGGCTTGGTCATAGGCTAGGACGAGGTCCCCTTCGTGGAAAGTTCGAGGGTGTACATGTTTTCCGTAACCAGCTTTGGAGCGGTTCTTGGCGGCATCAATGGTCTGGAGAGTGGCACGATAGTCTTCATCAGCTTGTTTGAGGGATAACAGACGTTGCTCGAGTGGGGAGGTGTCGTGGAGAAGCTCGACGACGATGTGTAAGGCAGGTATCTGACACTCGATGGGGAGGACAGACTCTACACCGTGAACTAAATGAAATGGGGTAAAACCAGTGGCGGTCTTGGTAGATGTATGGTAAGCCCATAAGGCAGGGAACAACATGTAGTGCCAATTTGACTTATGCCGGTCAACAGTGCGTTGAAGGATGGTTCTGAGAATTTTGTTAATAGCCTCTACTTGGTCGTTCCCTTGGGGGTAGTAAGCAAAGGAATACTGATTTTCAAACTTGAGAAGGGTGGATAACTCGCGCCAAACAAAATCTTCGAAGTGTGAACCATGGTCTGAGACCAACTGTTTGGGAACCCCGAAATCGAGTGATAATGTGGTTAAAAAATAAATGGGCAGCGGTGTCAGTGGTACAATTGAAAGTGGACATGGCTTCGGCCCATTTGGTGAAGTAATCGACGGCAACAAAGATGTATTTATGGCCATTTCCAGATGGGGGTTTACATTCCATGAATTCAATGGCCCACGTACAAAAGGGACCAACGGTGACGACTGGGTGTAACGGAGCAGGGGGTGTCCGGGCCTTGGGGGCAAAAAGTTGGCAATTATGGTAATGTTTGACCGCAGTGATGTAGTCAATAAAGAGTGTGGGCCAGAAGTATCCGGCGCGGACGACCTTTTGGCGGTGGCCATCCCAGAGAAATGTTAGCCGCAGGCACCGCTATGACATTCATTGAGGACGTGTTCGGCTTCCTCGTGTGTAAGGAAACGACGGAGAATGGTGTCAACCCCGCGCCGGTAAAGGACATCGCCTAGGAGGAGATATCGAGAGGCCTGGTGACGGATACAACGGCATCCATCATGATTGATGTTGGGTTTGAACTTCTGCGTGCGTAGGTATAACAAAATATCACCGTACCATGGTTCATCAGACGAGATGATGAACAAGTGATTGTCAGGTAACTCATCAGAGATTTGTGGGGATGGTAGAAGGGAGGGGAGATCGGTGATGAGATGGGCAAGTGCAAGGGCTTTAGTGCTCTTAGTGGTTCGGAAAGTGAGGTCATATTCTTGGAGGATAATGACCTATTTAGCAACATGACCTTGCAGGAGCTGCCGGTTTAGGAGATAGACGATGGGGTTGGAGTCGGCGACGACTGTGGTATGACTAAGTAATATGTAGTGTCGCAATTTTTGGATGGAAAAGACCACAGCTAGGGCTAGTCTCTCCTCGTATGGGTAACGTAGGGGTGGTCCAGACAAGGTCTGGCTGACGTAATAAATGACATGCTCTTGGTTAGAGGCATCTTCTTGAACCAAGACGCCGGACACGGCATGTTCGGATGCCAAGACGTAAAGGATGAAGTCTTGAGAGAAATCCGGAGGAGAGATCAAAGGGGCTTGTGTGAGAGATTTCTTGAGGGCTTCAAACGCAGCTTCTGCTTGCTCATCCCAAACAAAGGGTATGTGGGTACGAAGCAGGTGTAAGAAACCATGAACTTTAGTGGTGTAATCAGGAACGAAGCGACGAAGGAAATTAGATTGCCCCTGCAGACTCTGGAGCTACCGGAGCGAACGAGGAGAGGGAAGGTCTAGGATGGCTTGGAATTTCAAGGGATCGAGAACAATTCCTTTCTGGGAAACAATGAAACCCAACAACCTGCCTGCAGGAACGCAAAAGACACACTTGTGTGGGTTCAAGCGGATTTGATATTTGCAACAACGCAGAAAAACTTGTCGGAGGTCGTTAAGGTGGTCGGATCATTTCCGGGAACGAGCTGTAAGGTCATCAAGATAGACTAGCAGGATATGGACCAAGTCGTGAAAGCAATAGGTCATGGCCCGCTGGAAGGTGACGCCAGCATTTTTGAGGCCGAAAGGCATGACGCGATAGGAAAAGGTACCCCACGGGGTGGTAAAGGCAGTCTTGTACTGATCCTCCTTACGGATCTGAATCTGGTTGTATCCGGAGAAATCGTCCATGAAAGAGAGGACTTCATGCCCCGCACACGCATCGATGAGTTGGTCAATAAATGGCGTGGGGAAGTTGTCTTTGGGACAAGCTCGGTTTAAATCACGGAATTCAGTGCATACTCTAATGGTGCCTTGCTTTTTTTTAACGGGAACAGGGTTTGAAACCCAGGTGGTATAAGCAATAGGATAAATGAATCCGTCTTTGCGAAGTTTCTCAACTTCTGCCTTAACAATGGGGAGTTTTGAAGGATGAATGGGGTGCTGTTTCTGACGAATGGGGGGTACATCAGGCCATGTGTCAATGTGGTGTTCTATAATGGCGGGGTCAAGACCAGGCATTTCGGTATAGGACCAGGCAAATACATCACGAAATTCTTGGAAAAAAATTTTGTATTCTCCAATGTCATGCTCACTGCATGCGGCTCCTAAGGTAATGATTTCAAGAGCACTAGGTGGGTCAGAGATATTGATGTGGATGACGGGTGAGATGTTGGCCATGTTACCTTCCTCAAAGGCATCAGGAGCAGGAATAGGATCCTTAAACCAGTCGACTTTAGTGGGAAGGAAATATTTGGACTCAACCGCGAGTTGGGTAGCTGTGGTAGAGGAAGATTCTTTTGGGAGGAAATAGGAATGACGGTGCATGTCATCCCAGGGATAATCCAGGGCAGTGAGAGCCTCGAGAATATCCTCATCATTGCGGAAAGTTTGAGTTGTCAAATCGGTTGACAAGGGAGTGGTAGTCGAAGAGATCATATAAATGGTATTAATCTCTCCGGATGGGGATGATACCGGGGGGTGGATCTCCTCAATTGTGGGGGGGGGCGTCTCAAGGTCCAAATTATTCATCTCGTAGAGAGCTACTCTATAATCTGGGAGATCGGGACAGTGATGTGAGTAGTGGCTATAAATACCGCATATGGCACAAGGGTGGTTGGTACGCAGTGATTTATCACGAGGCTTCGGGGTTGGGTCGAGTTCGACAACCGGGATGTTGGGGTCGTCGTCAAGCATTTGCATGTGTTCCTGTAATGCAGGTAATTGTGGACATTGATGAGTTAGATTGCCTAACTCATCACACAATGAGCATTTGGGGGGAGCACGAAACACGGAAGGAGGTTTAACTGTCTTGGGAGGGGGAACAGCAGTGTAGGGTTGTGGGCCTCTGCCCCCAATGGGATTGATAAGAGGAGGGGGATTCGTAGATGACGAAGGGGTAGTGACACCGGGAGGTGGTTGACTAGTAGTGACAATGGGTTGCACCGGTTGGAGGACGACATTTGGTGTCGGCGGGGGAACGAGAGGAGAAAGATACCAGACGGGTAATCCTATGGTTAACCCAGGGACACTGAGGGTAGCCATAACTAGGGCGCTTACTACTCCCGAGGGAGGGACTAGGAAGGGGATTGTGTGGATGGGTGTAACACCAATGTGACTAGGTACCAGTGGTGGTTTTGGTAACAAGGGCGGTTGATTGTTGGGTGTTTGTGTATTGTGGGAAAGGTTGCATAGGTCAGATACTTCAGTTGCGGGTGACGGGGGAAAAATGGATTGAAATGTGGAGGTCATCGGCGTATCTGAGTAAACTCCAGGTCCCACAAAGGAAACAAATGAGGTAGCGGCACCACTAACAGGTTGTTCAACCATGGGGAGAACATTTTCGGGTGCAGCGGGGGCATTTGGATCGTAATAGGTAAGTTGGTCGACCTTGACCACGCGTCCATCATGGGGGAACATCATGGTACGAAAAATGGATGAGAAACTCACCCGCATGGCATACATGTAGCTACGGCCAAGTAAGAGGTTATAATCAAGTTGGGCATTGATGACCTCTATGTCAATGAGAATGGTTTTACCAGTCAGCTGGATGGGGACGTTAGCTAATAGGCCTTGGGGTTGAGCCGAACGACCGTCGTAGGCTCGCAACACAGTGGTGGACTGCTGGAGAGTAGGGGATCCCAACTTCTTCCAAACGAATGTGGACATAACGTATGTAGAGGCACCTTCATTGATAATGCACCGATGGATGACAAGATTCCGAATGGAAACAGAAACTTGGAACACTAAAGTGGAAGGAAGGCGTGGTTCGGACTAGTCCAAATCGAATGCCATCAATTGTGAATCATTTGGGTCAATAGCACCAATGGCGGAGAGCAAATTCTTGCACTGTGAAGGACAGTTTTTTAAGACTTCTAACGTGGACATGGCCGCGGGAGATTGGGCTAAGTCATCTACAATGTTGTAATTTGACGCAGCGCGAGCATTGGGATTATTGTTGATACGACGAAGTGGGAAACGAGGTGTTTTGGAGGCGCCATCGAGTGGAGCCGGAGGTATACGTAACGTCTGATCAGTGGGATGAGCGTTAGTGGTTTTGTGGGTGGGAGAGGCTTCAGGGGTGGAGCCATATTGGTTCCGACGGGTTTGGAGGTTGACATCAGCGGATGACATCATCAACAAGTGGTGAGTACCTGAGTCGAACATGGGTTGATCAGGAGCGGCATAAGATATCTATTGTTGTGGTGGCACGTTGCCTTGAGGGGGAGCCAACGACTGAGTGTTCACTACGCCTTGGGTTGGTAAGGGGTTTTGCAGCACCAAAGGTTGTTGCTGAGGGGGTGGGGGGTTGGGTGGCACCTGAGGAGATGCATGCCCTTGGAAATGGGAATCATCAACCCAGAGTTTCCTAGCTCACTCTAAATGTGGGAAAGCATGTGTGTAGTGGCCATAGACCCCGCAAATAGAACAAGGATGGTTTGTTCGCAAATTAGGATTTTTGGCCTGCTTGGGCGGCCGATCAGGGTGTCAGTTGGCAGGTGCTGCATTATTATTGTCTGGGGGATTAGGAGGTTGACCACCTTGGTCTGGAGGAGGGTTGTTTCCACAGTTACGACCTTTGCCATGGTTTTGCTGGCCCTGTTGGCACTGGTTGTTTTGGTTCTGCTGTGGATTCTGTTGGGCGTAAACTTGCCCTTGGGAAGCAGGTGGGTTCTAGGGTTGTGTAGGTGCGGGAGCAGGCTGCGGTGGATAATAAGTAGGTGGAGGTTGCGCAGGTGCTGAACCTTGTCGGGGTTGCTGATATGTCTGCGGGGCAGGCTGTGGGTTTGCCACAGGGGCTGTTTATGGCGGGTAATAAGCAGGTTGGGCTTGAGAGGACACAGGAGCTGGTGAAGCCTGTGGATGGTAATATGGCTGAGGTGCGACCGGGGGAGTATAAGCAGGGGATGCATGTCCAAAGAACTGAGGTGGACATGAGGGTCTGTGAGAATGGTGGTGATGTGTCATAGGAGCATACAAATTGGTTGCTCCGGATTGAGATGCAGCCTGCGAAAGGTCGGGGCCAGGGCTAGAACGTGCTATGGAAAAGGGTTGGGGATGCGAGGCAACATGGCCAATGATGTCGTCTGCGGCGTGGGATGCCCCCGGCGCATCGTGCTAGGAGGAATCGCCGTGAGGGGAGTCAGGTATAATGGTATAAAGGTAACCCGACTGGGCGTATATGAGGTCAAATTGTTGGGCTTTGAGGATGGCCTCTTCTTCGGACTGGGGTCGTTCGGATGCCACATCCTTGGAAATGACAGGATGGAGGGATTTTAGAAACCAATCTAAGAAGATACGGTCATCTAACTTGATTTTGCATAGGCTGCGGCGTCGACGCCACTCATGAATGTGGTCAGTGATGTGGGTAGCCGTGTTCTGTCTGCAAGACAGTAGGATCTCAACTCCCACGTCATAGCGGATAGGTAACTGAAAGAACTGCAGGAATGTCGAGGCAATGGAAGTAAAGGTAGCATGGGTCCCATGGGGTTGCTCGATGTACCACTTAGCTGCAGAGCCGGTGAAGGTGCGCTGTAACAGACGGAGGCAGACAGAGTCGTCCACTATGGAGTTGGAGGAACACCATAGATGGAAGGACATAATATGGTTCTAGGAGTCCTCACCTGCCTTGCCCTCAAACTTAGGGATGTCGGAGGGAATCTTGGTGGGCATGTGAGGCCACGCAGGGTCATGTCGAATGGGATCGTTAGTCAGTATGGCTAGGTCAGGAAGGTTGAGGCTAGCCATGAATGGAAAACTAGTAGACGAATGTGACATACTAGTGGGTGTGACCAAATTCGGGCCAATGCCCCCAAGTGGAGGGGCTGGGTTCGGGATGTTGCCCCCAAGTGGAGGGAAAAAAGTGGTATGGGACGGTCTTGCGCTACCAAGGGTAGTGTGAGTCACTGATGGAGTGGGAATAGGTATTCCAGCTACTAGAATGGGTGCAGTGATCAGAATGGTAGATGGGGGCCCCATCGAGGGCATACACAAAGCAGGTGTGATAGCTGGTGTGGTGGTGGATGCTCCACCAATGGTCCCTACAAAGAAAGGGGTGGAAGTCACGCCAGCCATGGGGCTGGTTGGTGCAGTGTAAATGGGGTTCTTGGACTCTACCTCAGAATCAGAGGTAAAATAGGGGGCATCTAGATCGGGTGACGGAGTTCTATGCCGTTGACGAGTGGATTCAAGCGACAAAGCTCGAGATCTATGATGAGTGGTATCAAGTGATGAAGATCTATGTCTATGACGGGTGGTGTCAAGTGAACCGTGCTGCGAGGGCTCGCCCCGGAGGCACCGAGAATGTCTCGGGGACTCAATGGTGACAAATGGTGTCAAATATCTGGGGGTTGTGTTGAGTGAAAAACAGCTCAAAAACCCTAATGCAACAGAGTGTGCAGAAGGAGAGCTCAAAAGATATGGAACTCAGGCCAACAACCAACTCAAAACACTTACTGCAACAGTTGTGCTACAATAAGTGGAGTATCAACAGAAATGGTCAGAATACCAACAAGCAGTAGGTTTCCTAAAAAATAAAAATAGTGGACTGACTAGACCAAAAGGAGGTAAGGGAGCATGCAAACACCTAACTGAATAGTATTCTGACTCAACTAGACATATCCTCTGCAAGGTGATAAATCCAAGTCAGACAATATGGATAAGAGAGCCAAGTGGCTAAAGATATCCCCCTGCCGGGAGGGACACCGGGTAGTCAATCCTAGAAAAAAGGCAACTAAGATACCTCGTTCATGACATGTCCAGAAAAGGTGAATCTGCCGTTTGGTCCTTTTACCGCAGTACCCCCATACAGGGATACCCCGAGAACTGCGAAAGGTAGCCTTCAGTTACTGAATGGATTGCGGTATTCCACTCAGGCCTCCGGAACCAGTCTTGCAACTTCAACCCTCCTAGGGGAGAGGCCCTCTGATAAACTGGTTGTGACCGTGCCAAAAAATACTAGGGAATTTTGGTTCCCTAATGGACAACAGCTATGTCTCAAGTGTAAGCAACCGAGGGGTGTTATTTGGATGCCTATCCCCCTGATCCTACCTAACTAAAAAAATTCTTATGTGTTCTCCAAGTGGGGTTAGAATATTGGTTGTGTTAAGTAGTTTTTTAAGGCTCACTTGAATTAGGTGACAGAGTTTGTGCGTGTGAGATGATGAACCCAAGTAAAACATGCCACAAGGAGGGCAACTTTCTAACAATACATAAATTTTTGAAATGCAAAATTTTCTCTTTTTCAAGTAAAATGCTGAACTTTTTAAAAAACGATTCTATAAATGGAACAGAAATAAAACTGCAGAAAACGTTGTAGGGAAGTATGGCTGCAGGTAGGACAGATGGATGTGCAGGTGCAGAAAATAGTGCAGCAAAGTGCTGGGTTCAAAATAGGGAAAAAAGTGCAGAAAGCAGACCGCGGGTCTGTGGAAAATATTGGCGGTCGGACCGCGGGAAACAGAGCAACAGTCGCGGAAAAGATGCGGGTTTTTGGCCAAAAGAGGCAGTCGGACCGCAGGAAACAGGTAAAAATCCGCAGGTGGGTTGCAGGAAAATGGCCGACAGACGCATGCGGGTTGCAGCAAAAGGGCTGAAAGCTGCGGTGGGGACGCGGGAAAAGGGCCGATAGACGCAGGCGGGTTGCGGCAAAAGGGATGAAAGCCGCAATGGGGATGCGGGAAAAGGGGTGACAGACGCAGGCGGGTTGCAGAAAACTGGCTGAAAGATGGAAAATTTTTAACAACCACAGTCAGATCGCAACAAACAAGCTAATTAGCCGCGGTCAGATCGTAGGTAACAGACTTGAATCCGCCGGCAGGTCGCCGAAAACACTCTGAGATCCGCGGTCGGGTCACAGGTAAATGCCTGAAAGACGCGGTCGGAATGCAACTGTGGGGGGGGAAAAAACGCGGTTTACGGCAGCCGAAAGGGACAGCTGAAAGGAAAAGACAGGAAAATATTTAAAAACTATAACCAAAAATTCAAACCAAGGGGAGTCGCCAAAACTGTAGCTAGGGTTTTCACCCTAGCTTGCGCAAATGAGCACCTACTAAGGAGAATCGACTCCTTAGTAGCAGTTCAATAAACAACAAACTAAAGTAAGAAAACAATACAAATTCTAAACTAGCATGAGCATTAATAAACATAACAAAATCATGAAATATGGGGAAGATCTTTCTTTTTTGTATTAAAATGTTACCTCAAGTGTAGAGGTTGGTGAAGTTCTTGCAATGATCCAAGAGGGTTGCTCCAAACTCCAACTTTGCTCCTTCTCTTTCTCCAAATGGTGGGAGTGGGCCAAAAGGGGCACTCAATGGTGAAAGTAGCTCAAGGGTGAGCTAGGGTTTCAAGAGTGATTTTGGCAGAGTAAGAGTGTACTTGATTGTGGATATGAAATGAGGGGTCTCCATCACCTATTTATAGGTTTTTAGTGGTGGAATGCTGGCACATGATTTTGGGAACCATATGGTTTAGGTCAGCTGTATAGGGTTTTTTCCTCCTTTTTCCTCTTTTTCCTCCTTTTTTTATATTTTTTATTCCCTTTTTAGAGGGTTTTTGCTATTTTTGGAGGAATTTTGGATAATTTTGGGGGGAAAAGGGGCTTTTTAGCCTTTCGGAGGCTTTTTTGATGGTTTTGTGGCCTTTTGGAGGCTTTTTAGGCCTTCTGGAGGCTTTTTAATGGGATTTTAGGGTTCTGAAGGTAAATATGGTAGGAAATATGGACAAATGAGTCATGCAATGGGGTAGATGAGGTAGTGAGCACATTTTGGGTGGTAACAATATCTAGGAAATGGACAACTAATAGTCCGTAACACAAGAATAAGTATCTAGATATCACATATTTTACTACTCCAGGGATCATCACAACACCCAACTAGAATACGAGTAAAGTTCCAATCTAGATTCATTTTTTTTATTCACAGCGCCAAACATGCCTCTTCTTCAAATAGGAAATGCTTTAAACCTAAAAAATATTGACAAAGTGCTACTTAAATAAAGAATAGAATTTAAGATGGCAATATCTACTTTTCACATGCATGGTTATTCATAAAATGTGACCAACAATCGTCCAAGTGTTCAAAGTTTGTTCACCATAGCATAAATAACCACTAGTACATACATTTCTTCATGCATGGACATCTAAATAATCTCCAACAATCAGTAAGAATGTTAATATTGGCTTCATCCTTCAAGTTGAAAATGCATTAAAAAGTGGTGAACAACTCTCTAAATATTGCCAAAAAAAATTAAACATGTTGACATTCATAAGATATTATGAGCATAGTTCCTACATATTAGGGCACTAATATTTTATGATGAACACCAATCTAAAAATTTCCATATTTCTTATTACGTGTGGTTGGAATTTATATCAAACTATCATGGAAACATTTCCAGCACCAAACCCTCATGTATCCCTAGGAATAAAATCAAACCACTAAATAAATTACAATACAATATCTGTTTGCAAGCAATATAAATGTTATAGGATATCATGTTGAGGTTACAAATCAAATATTATATTCCACATTTTTTTTTTCCAACTTAAACTATGTAGGATGGCTTGCTGGGAATGACTACCTATCTTGAAATGGTTGTTTTTTTCTTGAAGTAACACTATTGATACATTCCATATCTTGTTCAGAATAAAACCATTTGTGTGAGTAAAAACATTTATGCCTAGAGGCTAAGTGGTTGGTTGGTGATTGTGCTTCAAGACAACATTATTATTTGATTTTATTTAAATTACAAGTCATCACATCATGCATGTAGATTGATGATTTTGAGGACACACTCTTCAAGGAATTAATTTCTTGAACCACCACTGAAATAGGGAGACATGGGCTAGTATTCTCAACCATACTGCATGGTATGCTGTTGTAGTTGCGGCTACATACTCTGCTTATGCAGACTGACAATAGGTTTTTTTTAGAGGCCCGTGATATTAGATTGGTACCCAAATTGAAAGCATAACTAGATGTGTTTTTCGTATCATCATTACTTCTTGGAAAATCACTATCAGTGTGCACTGTGAGAGTAATGTCTGGTGAATGATAGTACCAAAATCCATATCCAACTACACCTACAACATATCTCATAATTCTTTTACCAACTTTCCAGTGAGATTTTTTGGGAGATTCCATAAACCTGGAGATCAAGATGACATCATACATCAAATCAAGTCTAGTTGTAGTCAAATACATTAAACTCCCTACCATTCTTTTATAAATTGTGGAGTTCATTCTTACTAAAGTTAGTGCCTGCAGCAATGGGAGTTTCTGCTAGTTTACATTTATCCTTCCCAAATCTCTACAAAATGTTTGTAGCATACTTATGATGACAGATGAAGATGCCATGTTCACTTTGGTTAACTTCCAGACCAAGGAAGTACCGTATAAGGCCTAGATCAATCATTTCAAACTCCTTTCTCATGACTATCTTAAATTCTTCTCGCATAAAATTTCCAGTATAAATCATATCATCAACATAAAGATATACGATTAGAATGTTACCTTGTTGATCTATTTTGACATACAGAGTAGGATCATTACTGCTCCTATTGAACCCATTGTTGATGAGATAGGAATCAATCCTGTTGTGCCAAGCTCTGGGAGCTTGTTGTAGACCATACAAGTCCTTTTTCAGCTTGCACACTTTGTGTTCTTGACCCTTGACTACATATCTAGGTGGTTGGTATGCATAGAATTCTTCTTCAAGTATTCCATTGAGAAAGGAGTATTTCACATCCATTTGATAAACATGTCAATGATTTTGAGTTTCTATTGCAAGTACAACTCTAATTATGGTGTCCATCCTTGCTACTGGAGAAAAGGTTTCATCATAATCCACACCATATTGTTGAGCAAATACTTTGGCAACCAACCTGGCTTTGTGTTTCTCTATCTGTTATTTCTTATTCAATTTGGTCTTATAGACCCGTTATACTCCAATACTAATTTTTTCTGGTGGGAGATCATTAATATCCCAAGTCTTATTTCTTTCTATAGCATCAATCTCTTCATTCATTGCTTGTACCCAATAAGCATCCTTTACTACTTCATCAAAATATGTGGGCTGACAAGAAAATAAAGCATACTTTAGTTGCTCATCAATAATGGGAGTCTGCTCATATATTTCCCTCAAAATTATGGTTTTGTAATAATTTGATGGACTGCCTGCTAGTGTTTCTTCTTCTTGATGTACCTCCAATATTGGAAATTTGAGTGGCATATCCGGTAGATCTGAACTTTCTTTCTGCTAAATATCTACTAGGTCATTTTGAGGATTAATCCAACATTTATCTTCACGAAACTTGACATCTCTGCTCGCCACAACCTTTTTGGTGACAAGGTTATACATCTTGTAAGCCTTGTGATGTTCACTGTAACAAGTGAAGATACATCTCTCATTCCTTTTGTAAAAAAATTTCTCAATTCTTCAAGTACATGTGAAAATGATACACATCCAAAAAATATGAGATGTGAGACACTAATCTTAGTGCCACTCCAAGATTTTTAAAGATTTTTTTCTTTAACACTCATGGTAGGAGATTTGTTCAGTAAATAAACTGAACATGCAACAGCTTCATCCCAATAATCATCTGACATTTTCTTATATGAAAACATGCTTCGAGTCATGTTCACGATGGTTCAGTTCTTCCACTCAATACTGTCCATTCTGTTGTGGAATGTATCTGATAGTGAATTAGCGTTGGATGCCATTTTGTTTGCAGAACTCTACAAATTCATGTGAATCATATTCACCTCCACCATCTGACCTGAGCACTTTGATGGATTTACCATATTTATTTTTAGTCAATGCCTTGAATTATTTAAACTTGGATAAGTTATTTGATTTTTGTCTGAGAAAATAGACCCATAATTTCCTGTTGTAATCATCAATAAAATTCAGAAAATAAAGACTACCTCCTATGGATTGGGTTTGCATGGGTCCACATAGATCTGGGTGAACTAACTCAAGGTGTTATTTGGATCGAGATGTGGAAGTGGGGAAGTTATTTCTTTGATGTTTCCCTAAGATACCATCTTCACAAGAACTGGAATGTTCATTCATGACTCGTAACCCCTTGACCATGGACTATTTTTTCATAAGACTAAGACTCTAGAAAGGTAGATGACCATACCTACAGTGCCACAACCGAGTTTCATCTATACTGGAGACAATATTTGCATAATACTGTTATAGAATGGCACTTCTGAGACTGAGAGGAAGTATTCTATTCTCGTTAATGTCTACTTTGGCTAAGAGACTTCTACAGGGGGGTTTATCATAGACTGCACAATAAGTATCAATAAAACTGACATCATACTTGTTCTAAATCGGTTGATCCACACTAATAAGATTGAATTTCAAATTAGGAACATATAATATAGATCATGTATAAACTTCTTCTCATTCTTTTTAGGAAGAACAAGAACAATTCCTTTTCCTTGGGTAGGAACAAGATAATGACCACCTAGCTTGATTTTTGTATTGAAAGAAGAATCGAGGATAGAAAATAACAATTTGTTACCTATCATATGATTGTTGCATCCACTATCCAACAACCATACATCTGCGTGATGCTCTTCTTCAGTTACTTGACATGAGAGAAACATGACTTCTAATGAGCCTTCGTCAACATTAGAGACATGGGCTCTTCCGCTGTTCTGGTCTGCTTGCTTCTTTTTGTAGTTGTTTCACTGAATGTTGGAATTATTATTCCATCTCTTTCCTCTCCCCTCTGACTTTGAGGTTTGTGAGAGTGATCACAGTGATATAAATGCTCATGAGTGGTTCTAACATATTCCTCTTCTTCCTTGACCTCTGCTGAGGGAATCTCGAGTGCTGAATGCATTTGTTAAAGACTCTTCTTCTTGACTGAGTCGAGCTTTGTTGGACAGAAGGGACCCTGATAACTCTTCTATGGTAAACTTGGACAGATCTTTAGATTCTTCTATAACAGTAACAACCATTGCAAACTTCTTATTGAGAAATACGAGAATCTTTTGGACAACAACTTTTTGTTTCAGATCTTCTCCATAGGTTTGGAATTGAGTTACAATGCCCGCAACTCGAGTCATAAACTGATCCACAATTTATGTTTCCTTCATTTTAATACTTTCAAACTGAATTCAAATATTTTGGACTCTTATTGTTTTGACTCTATATGCACCTTTGTATGTGGATGCAACGAGATTCTAGGCTTGATGCGCGGTGGTGGATCCTGAGATCCGCGAGAAAATGGACTCCTCGATGCAGCTCTGGATCAACCATTTTGCAGTAATATTTCTTTCTCAGTGAGCTTCAAGGGAATTCTTATGAGCATTAGACATAGCATTCGAAGAGGTTGTATCAAGTTTTGTTAACTTGTTTCTAACCATATCCCAACTTTTGTTGAGGTGGAGAAACATCTGCATCTTGATTGACCAGAATTCATAGTTGGTGTCGGTCAAAATTAGTCTAGACATTTACTTCAAACTTGAGTTGCTTGAAATTCTATTAGCCATCATGGTATGACTGTCTTTTTAACACAGTGTGACAACTTGTATTGCTAGCATATTGCGTCACAGGGAGCGTAGGGAAAAATATGTCTAAGTGAAAAGTGATCAATGCACTTTGCCTTAAAAACAGGTGCGTCGATGTCACTCTTTACTTGAGCAACATGTGCATCGGTGACGCGGTTTCTCTGAACTATAGGTGTGTCGATTGAGGGGTTTTGTAGTTCCCAATAGGGATAGAGTGCATCGGCGCTTCCAATGGGAAAGATCAAAAAATGCTTCATGATTCTTCACTCTGTGAGGAGAACATCACACCTCCACATCGATGTGTTCCTATATTGACGTACAAATTCCAAAAAATGTGAGATCGGAGCTATGCCTGTGTGCTTTCCAATAGTATATTAATTCAAATTTTAAATAGTATATTAATTTCTCATAAAAATCAGAAAGTTATCTTACATTTGACGGATGAATCCATGAATATGGGTAATACTTTTGGCCAAATATGATGATGAAAATTCAATATTTTACTCATTAATTAAATCGAATCTCTTGAAACTCATATATGCCTTGCAAATTTCGACATGCAATAAAAAAGATTGTAGGGATAGATATTGTCTTTCCAATTATATTTAACAAAATACTAATGTTATTTAATTTGTCGAAATTGCATTTAATGAAATGTTTGTCCTTGCAAATTTCAGGAATCATCAATAGTGGCTTGTGTGCATGTAAAATAATTTAATGTTAAATGTATAATTTTCAAAAAACATATGAACACGATTTACATCAAATGCACTAGGGCATACATATTTTTTTTAATTTATTTTGGAAAATTATATTTGTTATTAATTTTTGAAACCGAGCATTGAATATTTGAATTTCATTTTATACACAATTGTGTGCACATAAACATGATTTTTATTATTTACATAAATTATAAAAGCAAAAATACCCTTTTGAAGGGGACATGTGAAATGAGACCTACGGGTCACTTCACTTTAACATACATCATAATAGGAACAAATCCATATAACTTCTCCAAGTATACAAAATACTTGTTGTTTATTATTCATATGATAGTATGTTCCCAATATACTTTAGGTGTATATAAATAATACACAAAGACCTGATAAGTACATCCATCCGAAAAGGCATGATTAATGAATAATTACCCTATATGATTATTAATTGAAAAATATATTATTTCTATATAATATACTTTAGGTATATTACAAGTCTTCCCCCTTAAAAATACTTTGTTCTCAAAGCATAGTCAATGAGACTTTTGTTGATAAAATCAACATTATGTTTGTAGTTTTCATATATCAGATAGGGCTAACGACATGAGGTTATAATATGTTTGAAGTCTTGAATAATAGTGTCGCATTGAAAATCGATCAATCCATCCTAGATGGTTTCTTTCTGGAACTTCTTGGTGATAAAATTCTAGAAACAATGTTTTGTGTTGTTGGCTTCAAGTTGTATTGGTATCCGTATGCTTCAATATGTAGTTATAATATTGAATCTAGTTATAAATCAATACATATTGGTACAATAGTTGTTGCGTTCTATGACTTCTATGTTTTGGGGGTCAATACAGAGTACCCTCCTGAGTTGATCCTTCTTAATTTCTTATTTGAGATCATCACAATGAACTTGTGTCATCATGTTGATATTTGATAATTTTGTATTGACTGGTGTAACAACATATTCACCAGTAGTGAGTGATTGAATGCCAAACCTCACTAAATCTGTTGATGTCGACATGTTGGTTATAATATACCCAAAACATGTTTTTTTTCCTTCCCAACATCAATTACATAAAATAGTGAAAAATCTATCAAGAGGTCATTAGACAAGCGCTTACCTTCGCTCGACAGAATACTTATCTTGCTCACAGACTAAGTGTATTTGTTGTCTTCTTTGTAAAAATTGATCAGTCCAGCGCTTAACTTCGCTCAAACAAGTACTTCCATTGCAGCAATCCTGCAACTGAAATGCATTTTAGACAACTATTTCCTAATTCACCTACTCACCATTAACAAAGTTAGTCATAGCATCAAAACTATGCAGACAAACGTTCAACTTACTTATTGTTACTTTGACAAATTCCACAGTCAATGAAACTTTCCTACCGAGAGTTCAATTCAAATTTTCCAAACATCTCATTAAATCTGGAGATAATCTTAAAACTATATATATATATATATATATATATATATATATATATATAATAACCTTAAAACTATATATATATGTAAACATATATTTACACAAAATAGAAATTATCAACCTAATAGAAGTTCTATTCTATAAATTACTTTGGTAGGTTTTCATATATATATATTATTAGATTCAGTCATCACATATAAATATCACCTAGACTTAATACTAGGTCGAGACCCCACCAAAATCATAACCCCCTTCAAACAAAAAAGTGTCATAACAAAACAACAAACCCTAGCCACTAAGGCGAGCAGCCATCACAAAACAATAGATCACATTAAAAATATGGTATACACTAGTTTATGAGTAGGTCACCGTATATCACCACCCATGTCCTACCTCCATGAGGCGTCCATGAAGGAGTGGAATAGACTCCACTCGCTAGTTAAAAATGGAAATGGACATACTCAACCCCAAAAGCAAGGCGTTTTGCGAGAGAAACGACAACGAAACTATGACAAAGAAACTTAATGCTTCTTTTAACATGGAAACCGATCCAAATGCAAATGATTCTTGTTCCGATGATTGGTTTTGAGTAATCCACTAATATAGATTTTAATTTAGAATTATGTTGTAAACATTTTAAATGCTAACACATAAATTTTACAAATACATAAAAACTACATTAATTAATTAATTATGAAGTAAAATAGTTATTTACTCAAATATAATTGTCTAAATGCTAACTATTTCATGTTATAAACTATAATACATAAATCTACAAATAAAAATAATTTGCATTCATTAAGTAATTATGAAATAATACTTGCAATTTACCCAAATATTATTAATTTGCAATTATCATAAAACTAGTATCTAACTTATTGAACCCTACTTTTAACTTAATAATAGATAATCAATATATTCTTCATTCCACCTACCAACTATAAATCATACAAATAGGCAAACATTGCATGTTTCTCTTGTAGATCAAATCAAGGCAAGATTAGCTAATGCACAAAGATGTAATTGTTTTGTGACTATTTATGAAAATATTTATTTAAAATGTGAGGATGTTGAACAGAAATTGTAATTGAAATTCAATGTATATTTTCACTTATAAAACAAGTATATTGATATTTAACAATTCGATGTATATTTATATAAATATATTTTACAATCCATTTAATTTAAATTTGATTTTTATAAAAATGTATCTTGATATTCAATAATTCTATGTATATTTATATAAATATATTTTATAATCTAACCAATTTAAATTTCAACCAAAATGTACTCGGTTTTATATTTAGTTTTTAGAACCAACATTAACATAAGTAATGCATATTAATTCGCTAAATTATTGTGCACGCAGTAAGTGTTGGTTGTGGAGCCAGATCTTCTAGTCTCATAGATGATATTGTATCAGCCATGTTTGTACCCTAGTTTTATATGATATGTAGGTGGACTGTACACTCACCCCAGTGGGGGGGCATCGCCCCTCCATGGGGTTCCAGGGGGGGACCATCCCCCCTAGCTGGGGGGTCTAGGGGCCAGCGGGGGTTCGGGGGCAGCGCCCCCGAAGAAATGTTTTGGGGTTTTTTCGCCAGCTGTTTTGCGGGCCCATGGTTTTGGGTATCCCATGGTATTTTCCCATTGTATTTCCCTTATAAATAAAGACATTGTAATACGGCTAGGGTTGATGTAATAGGTTTTATGCATTGTAAATATCTTTGAGATCAGGAGAGAGACTGTGAAACAGTGAAGAGGAAGTGCAGCGGTTGTGCTGCAGGTTGTATCCCTTCGACTTGCTGGACGGTAATAATAATAAGGACTGGCAAATTCAGTGTGGACGTAGCCCAAGTTGGGTGAACCATGATATATCTGTGTTTCTCTTGTAATGTGTATGTGTGATTATATTTGCATTTCTGTTTATTGTTATTGCTTTGCGATCCTGTTTTTCTAACAATTGGTATCAGAGCCAAAGGTCTATTTGGCAGTTAAACCCGCAGGAAGCTAGGGTTTCTAGTTCGAGTGGGAGCAATGGCAGAGGAAGAAAAGTTTAAGGTTGAGAAGTTTAACGGCCAAAAATTCGGGTTATGGAAGATGCAAATGGAGGACTATCTATACCAGAAGGATCTATTCCTACCGTTGGGAGGAAAAGCAAAGCAGTCGACGGCTATGAAGGACGAAGAATGGGAGGTTCTTGACAGAAAGGCTCTGGGAACAATACGGTTGAGCCTGGCTTCGTCGGTGGCTTTCAATATCTCAAAAGAAACGACAACACAGGGTTTGATGAAAGCATTGGGTAAGCTGTATGAAAAACCATCGACCTCCAAAAAGGTATTTCTAATGAAGCGTTTATTTAATATGAAGATGTCTGAAGGTGGATCTGTTACTGATCATTTAAAAGAGTTTAATACGGTTACAAATCAGCTAAGTTCTGTAAGTGTGAACTTTGATGATGAGGTTAGGGCTCTTCTAATCTTGTGTTCATTCCCAGAAAGCTGGAATAGCTTGGTCATGGCTGTAAGTAACTCTGTTTCTGGTTCAAACACTTTGAAATTTGATGATGTTATTGGTGTTATTCTTAGCGAGGAAATGCGAAGAAAAAGCACAGGTGAGACATCAGGTAATGCGTTGACCATGGAGAGCAAGGGAAGACAAAAGGAGAGAGGAAAGAGCCAAGGTAATCATGGAAAGTATAAAACGGGCAGATCCAAGTCCAGACTGGGAAAGATAGAGTGCTGAAACTGTGGAAAAAAAGGACATCTGAAGAAAGACTACAAATCTCTAAAGAAGAAAGGAGATGCACAGAAGGAAACTACCCAGGAAGAAAATGTAGCAGGTGATGTGTTACAAGATGCTTTGATTCTTGCATTAGATAATACTAGTGATTATTCGGTAGTAGATTCAGGAGCTTCATGTCATGCTACACCCCATAGGAAATACTTTTATGAGTATGTTCCTGGCGACTTTGGACATGTTTTATTGGGTGATGATGAGCCATGTAAAATTGTTGGAATGGGTAAGGTATGGATAAAAGTTATGAATGGAACTGATTGGTTGTTGAAAGAAGTTAGGCATATTCCTGCTATGAAAAGAAATCTGATCTCAACAGGGCAGTTGGGAGATGGCGGCTGTCTATCTACGTTCGGAGAAAAGTGGTGGAATATCACTAAAGGATCAATGGTGATAGAAAAAGGAAACAGAGTAGGTACGTTGTATTTATGTCCTCATAATACTGACCATTCTATCTCTTTAGCTTCCACAGGAACAGATACAGCATTGTGGCATCATAGGCTTGGCCACATGAGTGAGAAGGGGATGCAGATTCTCCACTCAAGGAAGTTGCTGCCGGATTTGAAGCAAGTAAGTTTGGAATTCTGTGAAAACTGTGTCTATGGAAAACAGAAGAGAGTCAGATTTCTCAGGGTTGGGAAACAGAAGAAGAATGAAAAATTAGAGCTTGTGCATACAGATGTATGGGGACCGGCTCAGGTACAATCTCTTGGTGCCTCTCATTATTATGTTACATTTATTGATGATGCAACTAGAAAAACTTGGGTTTATTGCATTAGACAGAAATCTGATGTGTTTGCTACTTTTAAGAAGTGGAAAGCTTTGGTTGAGAATGAGACAAGAAAAAGGTTGAAGTGTCTCAGATCTGATAATGGAGGTGAGTACTGCGGCAAGGAGTTTGATAGTTACTATTCATACCATGGGATTCGTAGAGAGAAGACAATACCAGGAACACCACAAGAAAATGGTGTGTCAGAAAGGATGAACAGAACGATCATGGAGCGTGCAAGGTGTATGAGACTACATGCAGGGTTGCCCTTACAGTTTTGGGCGGATGCTATAAATACTGCTGTTTATTTAATAAACAAAGGACCTTCAAGTGCTTTGGATGGTGGTATTCCAGAGGAAGCATGTATAGATAAAAAGGTAAACTACTCATTTCTGAGAACGTTTGGTTGTGAAGCATTTATCCATATTGATCAAGAAAATAGAACAAAGCTTGAAGCTAAATCCAAGAAATGTACCTTTATTGGATATGGGGTTGATGAATTTGGTTATCGTTTATGGGATTATGAAAATAAAAAAATCATCAGGAGTAGAGATGTGATATTCAATGAAAAGTTCATGTATAAAGATCAGTTGCAGGGAAAGAAACAGGAAAAGGAAAACACAAAGTACATAGTGCTTGATGAAATTAAAGAAAATGAAGTTTCGAAGGTGCCAGAAAATCAAGAGCAGCAGCAAGTACCTGAAACTCCTGCAACTGTAAGAAGATCTACCAGGTTAAGTAGACTCCCTGAACGATACTCTCCTTCTATGTATTATTTATTGATGACTGATTCTGGTGAACCAAAATGTTATGAAGAAGCAATGCAAGTGGAAACTAGAAAGAAGTGGGAGCAAGGCATGAATGAGGAGATGGACTCATTGGTAGGAAACCAGACTTGGGATTTGGTTCAATTGCCTGCTGGTAAAAGAGCATTGCAAAACAAATGGATTTACAGGTTGAAGGAAGAAGAAGGAGGTAAGAAGCGATACAAGGCTAGACTTGTTGTAAAGGGGTTTGCACAGAAGAAAGGTATAGATTTTGATGAAATATTTTCTCCTGTTGTAAAAATGACTTCAATTAGGACTATCTTAAGTCTAGTGGCGGTAGAAGATTTGCATCTTGAACAGTTAGATGTAAAAACAACCTTCCTCCATGGGGATTTGGAGGAAGAAATATATATGCAGCAGCCACAAGGGTATGAGGTCAAAGGTAAGGAGGATCTGGTATGCAGGTTGAAAAAGAGCTTGTATGGCTTGAAGCAAGCTCCAAGGCAGTGGTATCTAAAGTTTGACAGGTTTATGACAGAACAAAGTTATAGTAGATGTCATTCTGACCACTGTGTTTATTTCAAGAAGCTAGACAATGGAAGATATATTATCTTGTTATTGTATGTGGATGACATGCTTGTTGTAGGGTCTGACATACAGGATATAAATGTACTCAAAAGGAAGCTATCTAATTCA
Organism: Larix kaempferi; assembly: GCA_027924585.1. Lineage (NCBI taxonomy): Eukaryota > Viridiplantae > Streptophyta > Pinopsida > Pinales > Pinaceae > Larix > Larix kaempferi. Next base: position 640,017 of record BSBM01000923.1, read on the forward strand.
TTTGCGATGAAGGATTTGGGTGCTGCAAAGCAAATCCTTGGTATGAGAATAATGAGAGACAGGAAAAATCGCAAATTGACATTGTCTCAAAGTGAGTACATACAAAAGGTGTTGGAGAGGTTCAGAATGCAGAATGCAAAACCTGTAAGTACACCTTTGGCTAGCCATTTCAGTCTAAGTAAGGAAATGTGTCCCAAGACACAAGAAGAGACAAATTACATGTCCAAGATTCCCTATCAATCAGCAGTTGGCAGCTTGATGTATGCCATGGTGTGCACAAGACCAGATATTGCACATGCAGTGGGAGTTGTGAGCAGATATATGAACAATCCAGGTAAAGAACATTGGAAGGCAGTACAGTGGATTCTCGGGTATTTGAGAGGTACTACCACTGAGGCATTATGTTTTGGAGGTTCAGACACTGTTCTACAGGGATATGTTGATGCAGATATGGCAGGTGACAAGGATAGCAGGAGGAGTACCACAAGGTATGTGTTTACTGTAGGTGGAACAGCAGTAAGCTGGATTTCGAAACTACAGAAGGTTGTTGCACTTTCAACAACAGAAGCAGAGTATGTTGCCATTACAGAGGCTAGTAAAGAGATGATTTGGTTGCAGAGGTTTATGGAGGAAGTGGGTAAGAAACAGAAGGATAACAGATTGTATAGTGATATCCAGAGTGCCATTCACCTTTCAAAGAACTCAGCATTCCATTCCAGGACTAAACATATACAGCTCAAGTACCATTTCATACGCTCTGTTTTGGAAGATGAACTATTGAAGCTGGAAAAGATACATACTAGCCAAAATCCTGCAGACATGTTCACAAAGGTAGTGACCAGAGAGAAACTGAGTTCGTGCTCGGTTTCAGTTGGACTTCTAGCATGAAGGTGAAGAGGAGAAATTTGCCAAGTCCAAGTCCAGCAAGTGCAGCAGCGGTGGAGTTGCTGTGATCAGTCTCCAAGTGGGAGATTGTTGGTTGTGGAGCCAGATCTTGTAGTCTCATAGATGATATTGTATCAGCCGTGTTTGTACCCCAGTTTTATATGATATGTAGGTGGATTGTACATCCACCCTAGCGGGGGGGTGTGGGGGGGCATCTCCCCCCCACAGGGTTCCAGGGGGTGACCATCCCCTCTGGCTGGGGTGTTCGGGGGCAGCGCCCCCGAGAAATTCGGGTTCGGGGGAAACGCCCCCGAAGAAAATTTTTGGGGTTGTTTTCGCCAGCTGTTTTGCGGGCCCATGGTTTTGGGTATCCCGTGGTATTTTCCCATTGTATTTCCCTTATAAATAAAGACATTGTAATACGGCTAGGGTTGATGTAATAGGTTTTATGCATTATAAAGATCTTTGAGATCAGGAGAGAGATTGTGAAACAGTGAAGAGGAAGTGCAGTGGTTGTGCTGCAGGTTGTATCCCTTCGACTTGCTGGACGGTAATAATAATAAGGACTGGCAAATTCAGTGTGGACGTAGTCCAAGTTGGGTGAACCACAATATATCTGTGTTTCTCTTGTAATGTGTATGTGTGATTATATTTGCATTTCTGTTTATTGTTATTGCTCTGCAATCCTGTTTTTCTAACAGTAAGAATATAACCTAAAAAAATCCTTACAATTCGAGCCCTTAGAAATCGAGATGATACCAATAAAATAAATAACCATTATACACTTGTCTTACCATTTAGGAGGAGGACACTTCCTCCACACCCAAATTGTTTACGTGTTCAAAGAAAGAAGTAAACCAGTTATATACTGTTGCCACTATTCTCATACTAGTATATGATTTGTGTGGACTCGAAGCTAATCATTGTTTAGATGGTGAGTAAAGTTCATTTTTTAGAATATGGAATTCCAACGTGTAATAAATCATCGTTATACTTGGTGGTACATTTAACATTTCTTTCTTTCAAACATTTGTTTGGTGAACTCATTAAGGATGCAAATAAAGACTAAATTATATAATCATTCTAGCAAACAAGTTTGTTGAAACTATTGGAGCAGAAAGATGATGTTATCAAAACATCTACATCTACGTTAACATCAACATTATCATGATAATCTAAGTGTTGGAAATGTAATTGATATCTAAGCATTGGAAATGTAATGAATGTAAATTAGTATGGTTAATACAAATTTATTTAATTTTTAATCTAAGTATTGGAAATGTAATTGATATCTAAGCATTGAAAATATAATGAATATAAATTAGTATTATTAATAAAAAATTATTTAATCTTTTAAATAGTATAAATTTTTAAATTTTTAAGCTTAATTTGATAATAAAAATTATATAAGATAGAATGAAATGTCAATTTTAATATTTTATAAAGATAATATCAATTTTTTTATTTCTAAAAAATAAATAAATTAATATATATATTATTTATTATTTTATTTAAAAAATTTGAATTTTTTTTATATAATAAATTATTTTTCTAAAATAAAAATTTGATGTAAAAATTTGTGTAATATTTTAATTATTTATTCAAGAATATTTATTAAAAATATTCCAATCTTAATTAGTTTATAATTTTTTTAATTAATATAAAAAATTTAACCAATTGAATCATTGCCTTTAAACTTTAATAATAAGATTTAAAATTTCAGCCATAAACCTCTTAGATTTTGATGTAAGTATTTGTCTAATATTTTAATTATTTATTAAAAAATAATTATTGAAAATATTGAAATTTTAATTAATTTATATGTTTTTAGTAATAATATAAAAAAGTTTAACTAATTACAATTCTCACTTTCAAACATTATTAATAAGACATAAAATCTTAGTCATAAAGCTCTTAAAATTTATTAACTTCTTTTTAAAAGTTTTCATTAATTATAATCTCAATTTAAAACCTTTTAAATATTAAAGATCTAAATTCTCAATGATGAATTCAGTGAAATTTATTAAATTAACTTCTAACTTCTTAAATCAATTAATAATTTTTTTATTTCATTCATTTTAATCTAAATTAACACTTAAACATTAATAATAGTATAAACACTCAACCATAAACTTTTTAGAATTTATTGACTTATTTTTTAACTTCATGAGTTATAAGTCTAACTTAGAAACATTTTAAACATTAATGATTGAGATATACACTTTCAATCTTATAAAATTCGTTAACTCATTCTTTTACTTTTGATCTAAATTTTAATATTTTAAATATTAATGATTGAGATATATATTTTCAATCTTATAAAATTTGTTAACTCATTCTTTAATTTTTTATCTAAATATTTCTATTTAAATTTCATAACTTTGAGATTTTATTAACACACTTATTTTTTCTTTTACATCACACTCTATGTCAGTATGGAGAACTTTCCATTTACTACTTATTTGCCAATATCATTATTCATTTACCAATTCCTTTAAATCTTAAATCAATATTTAAAAAATCATTTTTTAACAATAAAAATATATATATTATTCATAAAAAAATAATAATAAATGTGGTATACATCATTGAATTTAAAACATTTCAAATGTAGGAACGTATATCCTTGACACAACACTTATTTTATTTTATAATGCATATTACAAATTTATTATCAAAAATTCCATAATACCTAGTAAATTATCGGGGAATTTATCTGTCAAATAGAGTTAATAATCAAGCTTATTTTTCATAAATCAAAATAAAATCTAAAATGTTTATATATAAAATGGGTTTACGTGTCAAATTTTGAGATAAGTTGGATTTCAAATTCCAACTCTGAATGGACATTTTCCTGTTTGAGAGTCAATAGAATAGATTAACTAAAAATTTAATAGCAAGTCTTATTCAACCTGCTGCACGCCATTTAATATGATTACAATAAATATGTTGATTATTAGATCTTAATCAATGATCAACAAACCGACTGCAACCACACTAAATGACCTACAACAAACTAAATAATGTCCACCAAATTAAAATCAATCTCCCACAAAAACGATATTATTCATTCCCGAATGGATACATAGAATCTTCCGATGTATTCTTCAGTTATGGATTTAATATAGAATTTAGAAGACAAAGGTGAAACCATGTGAACGGAATTGCACTTGCAAGGAACGATGCATGTAGCCTTTTTGTCGGTGCATACATGTGTAAAATATGAAAGCGACGGATAACAAGCTGGACCTCACAAACATCTCCGTCGTTATCTACAGCCACAGCATTTTGACTCGCTCCGGCGGCCCCAGACGTTGACTGAAACGCGTTTTCCCACTCGCTCTGGCGTATATAAACATGTAAAACGAACCATTCTACATTGCCTGCCCTGTACTCTACCTCTAATTAATTAGATCGCCTCACTCATTTGCGTTTGCAGTTTTTATGCACAGCGAGCTTTAATTCAGTCGGTACTTGGTTTCTTCACTCTCTGAGTCTCTACCCTGTGCGCATTTGCATTCAATCTTCCATTTCCCAGCGTTCATCAATCAATAACATCAGTGTGTTAAAATGGCTCGCATCCCGAGGCTGATGCGTGTTTCCCTATTCAGTGTGGCTGCAACGATATTCTCCATCTGGGTTGGAGTGGAAGCACAGGGAACCAAAGTTGGTTTCTACTCCAAGACCTGTCGTACAGCAGAGAATATCGTCAGATCCACAGTTGAAGCCCATGTGAAGGCCAACGTAGGACTTGCTCCTGGAATTCTCAGGCTTCACTTCCACGATTGCTTTGTTCATGTAAACTCATGCCAACTATTCTTTTAAACCAATCTTTAATGGTGCATGATTCCCAGTCAGTCCAGGATTAGTTACTGAAGAAAGATTGCTTCTGCTGCTGCTTCTTCTTCTTGCAGGGTTGCGATGGATCAGTTCTGATCAGCGACCCATCTGCCGAGAGAAGTGCGTTTCCAAATCTTGGATTGAGAGGGTTCCAAGTCATTGATGACGCCAAGACAAAACTTGAAGCAGAATGCCCAGGAGTTGTTTCATGTGCCGATATACTGGCCATTGCAGCACGCGATGCAGTGGTACTGGTAAGTATCACATTTGTGTTTTCATTTCTTGTATATTATGTGAAGAGTAGTGATTTGACTAGTTGTGATATGCAGGCTAAGGGACCGAGCTGGGCCGTGCCAACTGGAAGGAGAGATGGATTGGTTTCGTCTTCCTCGGACGTTGCCAGTAATCTTCCGTCACCGTTAGAATCTGTCAGCGCGCAGAAGCAGAAATTTGCAGAGAAAGGACTCACCACAGAAGATCTAGTCACTCTTGTGGGTAAGTTAAAATCCTTGAAATCACAGATAATTATTGTGCAGGATAGTAACTATCGTCACAGATAAATGTGCATCATAGTAATTAGTATAGTTATTTAACTCGTGACTGAACAATAATAGGTTATTAAGTGTTCTGAACAAGTTATTTTTTATCATTTATTTGTTTTACATGTTTAGTTGTAATCATAATTGTAATTATGTGTTGTTACTACTTATTCAAGAGCACACACTCTTTCCTTTTTCATTTAACCTAAAAAAACATACATAATAATCTACCCTAAATTCTAAGATATAAACACATATCATATAATTATCATATAATTAATCTAATATCTAAGATATAAACACATCATGTAATTAAACTAATAGATATTAATGAAATCTCATTTCATATTAGCCTGATTATTATTGTTTCTTCATTTGGGAAATAGGAGGGCATACCATAGGGCAGACGCACTGCCAGTTCTTCAGGTATCGGCTATACAACTTCACTTCGACGGGGACTCCGGTTCGACGTGGCGTTCGCGAAGGGCATGGTGAAAATGAGCAACATTGGGGTTAAGACAGGGACGCAAGGAGAAGTGCGAAAAGTCTGCTCTGCATTCAACGCGTAATGAAAAGCCTCCCACCGTCCACCACGAGCATCTCGATTCTTATTTATTAATTCTTTTTGTCCATATATTTTTGTGAATCTGAACAAAACTGAATCTGAACAAAAACCCATTTTAGAAGATTTAACAGTGTTTTTCAGTGGTGGTGTGTTAATTTCCAGTGGGTTCACTTGAGGAGGGTGCACTTTCTCTCTTGTACCGATGTTGCATCACATATATGAAGTGGTATTGATCTGATAATGCTAAGGAGGGCCAAAAAGGAGGTTTTGAATTTGATAATTCTAAGCATATTTGGACCGTCGGACTTGATCCATTGCTTTTGAAGCTTCGTTTCTAGTTGGAAACATCTTTTGTCTCATCGAAAAATACTTATGATGATCAAGATACAATTATTTTATTAGATATGAGGGTTTCATTATGGAAGAGCCAATTGTTCATCTTTATCTTTGCATTTATGTTCAAAATATGGGCAGAGATATAAACAAGAGAGTTTCAAGCACGAATGGCTGAACTACATATTTCATATTACACATTAGTATATATATGTTACATAGCTTTGATGGTTTAAGGAAATACCGACTAACCGATTGTAGTGAATAACTGAATGTAACTAACACACTTAACTAATGAGATTACTATTTCTAACACTCCCTCTTAATCTCAAGGGTTACATTCTTACTAAACACAACACTCCCTCGTAATTATGATACTCTATAAAATCTAAAGTGCAAATGCTTGCTGTGGTCTATGTCTTAGCCAAGCTTACAAACACTTAACAAAAATTTCAACAGCTAAATTGGATTCAGATTAGGCTACTTAGGCCTATTTCTTTCATTTTCATCTTCAAATATAGAATGTTTGCCTGGATCCCAAATCTAAATCTGATGTTGTTGTCGTCCTCTTGCCTTGCTTTCAATTGTATCCTCAATCAACTGATCTTTGTGGTTAACTATATCCTTTGTCGCATTGTGTCTCCACCCAAAACTCTTCCGTAAACACTTCCATAATTCTTCTATCTCAATGTTCAACTCTATTCCTTGCATGTGTATGTTACTTAACTTCATTTCCTGGGGCATTTCTGCAATGCTAATTTCTGATTCTTGAATAATGATTTTAGATTCTTCATCTGCTACAGTCTTTTTATCAATGTCTTCACAAATCCTTGGATTTTCTATCCACTCTTCTAGCATTCTCAACTCTTCATCATAATCTGTTAACACATCCAAGTGATGTTCTTCTTTCATAGTACCTGCATAATCTGCAAACACACACAAATATTCAGTTCCAAAAACATGAGATTCTTTGGTCTCATTTGATGCTTCAAGCATTTCCTTGTGTAGGAATGGACTCTCCAAACACTCTACAAAATCTTCTTCTTGTTTCTCATCATATACTGCTACATGGGCAGTTTTATCTTCAATCGAATTGTCAACAACAAACTTTGTTCGTTTCACTAAGTTAATGTCATCAGCAATATCTATTGTTGGATTCACCAAAGTTTCTTCATTATCAAAGGTTGCTACAATGGCAACTTTATCATCCACCTCATCATTCACTAAAGTTTCTTCACCATCAAAGGCAGCTATAATGGAAACTTTATCATCCACTGGTGTATCTACGCAGTGGGATTCACCTTCCTCTTCATGCTTTGTGGTACACAGAAGGTCTTCAATATTCTTCTCCTCTTCTTCTAATGTACCAATATGCTGCAAAGTATTTCTGTTTCTTCTCTTTTTACTGTACCTCATCTCTAAAGCATCCCAAAAAGATTTTGTACTAACAACTTGACGAAGTTTATAGAAAACACAATAAAAAACGTTTTCATCCACTACTGACAAAATAAGAAATTTTGCTAGTGCATTTTTTCTGTTATGAGGACCTTCAAAATCTTTTTGAACAAAACGCCATAAATTTACTGAACAAAGCAAATCTTCCATTTTATTTGCCCAAATTTCATAATTCATACCTGAGAAAAATGGAAAAATCGACATAGATATTCTCAATATTTCATCTATCTCTTCATCTTCATTCTATTTATTCTGCTCTATATCTTCGTTGATTTGCTCCATAACTAGAAATACTCTATATTTCTCCTTAATTTTTTCTCAAAAACAACAGTAATTCTTCACACCAAAGAAATTATTTTCTTTCTCAAAATCAATTGATATTGATTAATATAAAACTGCTCGTTTTTGTTAATATATTTGCCAAAATCTCAACACCGAGAATTGAGAAATTTACGCTGAGTGGGCTCCTTCAATAATTTCTTTCACCCAAACTCTTTTATACAAACTGAATAATTGATGGTGGTATTGTAAGACTCAATCCATTCACGAATGGTCTTTCTTTTCACTTATACCATCTTTCTTATAAAACTTATTTTCACCCACACAAAAATCTTACATTCCAAATCTTTGAGATGGTAAAATTTAAGAATACATGTTCACAAAGTTCTTTTAAAAAACTTTTCTTTTTTGCGAATATAAAAATATATACATAAATCTTTCCAAAAACATTTCGTTGTAAAATCGGTTGGCTATTCAAAATTTAAATTCTTATAAATACTAGATTTTAATTCTGCACAATTTATTTGCTTGTAATTACTCACTCGTAGGTCTTTCTCCAATTTCGTTCCTCACTCCAGATCTGATTCAGGTGGGTTCCAATTTTTAGAATTGGCTGGCTTCTCCTCAAATTGGCTGGCTTCTCCTCACGGCAATAAGATGCGACTCTCTCTTCACAACAATTAAGGTATTGGCGACTCTCCATTCACAGCAATTAAGGCTGGACGTGGCTCAATAAGACTGGAACCTTCACACCGTGATTTCTCTTTCCATATTTCTTTCTACGCTTTAAACTCGGATTTCTTCACACGGACTTCACAACAATTTTATGTTTCTCCAGTGGATATGGAGTTTCTTTTTTTCTCGGCAGCGATTTCCTTCTCTTTTCACGGCCAAATTCCTCAGAACAACAAACTTTTTCGGCAATAATTCTTACGGTGGACAACAAACTGGGAAGCAAGATTCTTTTTAACAACTGCAGCCAGCAACACTATCTCCTTACGCTGGACCTCATACGGGGCAGCAGGCTTCCACACCAAACTTTCTTCACACAAAATTTTCTTAATGGCAAAGCTCAGATTCTTTCTTCGATGGACTGGCTCATTCGACGGGACCTTCTCTCCAATATTTGAAGATTCTTTCTTCCAATATTTGAAGATTCTTTCTTCGATGGACTGGCTCATTCGACGGGACCTTCTCTCCAATATTTGAAGAGGTTCTCCATAAACTAATAACCAAACGCTCTGCGTGCAACGCCGGCTTCAACAAACTTCAACAATAGTACCAGCTTCTACGAAAGTAGACTTTCCTTTGCATGTGCGGCAACAAATTCAACAAAACCTTCAACGGCTCAACAAAACCTCCAAGGGCTCAACAAAACCTCAAATCAAGAAGAAGCTCCTAAATCCACATTGGATTGACCAATGGATTAACCAAACGCTCTGATACCATCTTCAAAATATGGGCAGAGACATAAACAAGAGAGTTTCAAGCACGAATAGCTGAACTACATATTTCATAGTACACATTAGTATATATATGGTACATAGCTTTGACGGTTTAAGGCAACATCGACTAACGGATAGTAGAACTGAATAATGAAATGTAACTAACACACTTAACTAATGAGATTACTATTTCTAACAATTTTTTGGTTTCGAGATGAGAAGAGACAAATGTCAATGTAATCAATATTATTGCTATTATAATAAGCTCATAATAAATATTCAAATATTTTTCCTTCCTGCTATGTTCATCTTTGCCAATTACAGTTGAATATGTGTTGTTATGTTACCTGAGGTTCAGTAGTATTAAACTCTTAGGATGAATTTGGTAGGGTATCTATGTGTTTGGAGAGAATTGGAAGCCAACTTACTAGTCAAATCTAAGCTAGTCTTCCTTACTGTGGTGAAATCTAAGTTGGTTTTCTTCTATTATGATTTATTAAGCTAAGTAAGTGTTTCATATTTGGAGTATATGTCCTAGATATTGTCAATTTGCTTCCAGTATTGCATCAGAAGTAGAAGAAATCCACATAATTCTTGGGGAAATTACCTCCGATCATTTGGGTCTACCCAAATGGTCTTCCCATGTGTGCTGAACTCTGAAATGTTCATACTATCAAAGTAGAACCTTGAGTCTACCTTCCATCTAGTCTTGCAGGTTTGTCATAATGGTGCTATAGGATATTCTAAGTGTGTATAAATCCCCAGTGCTTGGTTTTGGAGAAATCTAAAAGAAATAGTGGTGTTTGGATCCACTTGAAGCCAAGCAAATCTTTATGTATCTAGTTTGAAGCAAAACACCTAGCTTTGAGAAATTTCAATTTCTTAAGTGATGGCTGAGCTAAGATCTTGATATTTCAGAAAGGGGATATTACAAAAAAAACTTCCATAATTCGCATAGTTTTTTATCATTCCCAGAGGTTGAATAATATGATTGATATGGATGAAGAACTCTTGGAAAGATAGATGGGTCAATAGATATCACATATAGAATTTGAATTATTCATATAACACTCTTAGCATCGATTTGAATAATTTGATTTGAATTATACTCAGACTCCACCTATAATAGATTCCCGAGGATGGGTTGCATTCAACAGTTGTTCAATTTACTAGACATAATGTGTGTTTGTCCAACACAATTCACAACTCATAGGACCAGCGGAGATTCCTGTGTTACCATATTATTGTTTAAAATTGGCATGGCATCGAAGCCCAGTTTGTATATGTATCAGTTCATATCTTGCATTATATATGGCAATTATTTTCTACAGAAAAGTATAAGAGACCAATAGCTTTTGAAGATCTGTGATTCATTCAATCAGTCCAAGCACTCAAGGTTGTTTAGGTATTATGTCACTATTTTCTGTGCATTGCTTTCAAAGTCATAAAAGTTTTCATGGATTTTTAGATTTATTTCTTTCTTAGTTTGGTTTTAGGATTTGTAACAACTATAAAAATATATCCATTAAACTATAAAAGGACAACATTATTATTACTGAAACTAAGAAACAACAACATCATTCTTAATACTAACTAAATATTGTAGAACAAATTCTCTATTAGTTATGTGCATATATACCATCATATTCGAAAGTCAATTGCTCTCTCCATAGCGTTTGATTAAGAAAAGACTTCAATAATGGCACCATCCAATCCGCCACACGTGGTATGCCTATCGAACCATTTTGTTTTCTTGTAATTTATTTTCAACATTCATTCAACTAAATTCAACTAGAGATGTGCATTCTCTTGTTGAAAAGTATATATAACCTTCTAAAAGCTTAGATTTAAGAGATGACATATTCTGTACTTGGTACTTAGTTTTTGGTACTTAGTTTTATGTACATTTTTACAATTATTTTACATAGTCTTATGTATTTTTACAATGATGCTATGTGCAAGAAGCATATTGTGGGTCATGATAAATCCCAATATCGAATCCCAAACATGAGAATCTAAATAGTTGGTTTACACCAGCCCAATACTTCCATTACAATCTCCAAAGGCTCCAAAACACTTCTTCAAAAGACCCAAAAGAAAAATCAGATTATGAATGAATCTTACACCACCTTTTTGTTGAAAAGTATATATAACCTTCTAAAAGCTTAGATTTAAGAGATGGCATATTCTGTACTTGGTACTTAGTCTTATGTATTTTTACAATTATTTTATTTAGTTTTATGTATTTTTACAAAGATGCTATGTGCAAGAAACATATTGTAAGTCATGATAAACCCCGATATCAAATCCCAAACATGAGAATCTAAATGGTTGGTTTACACTAGCCCAATACTTCTATTACAATCTCCAAAGGCTCGAAAACACTTCTTCAAAAGACCCAAAAGAAAATTCACATTATGAATGAATCTTACACCACCTTTTTGCTAAAAAAAAATCCTTCCTACTCATTCTCGAGCTTTTGGAGTACAAGTCTTATTGATATAGAGTAACAAAGGGCTTACATTGCAAATTGTTATATATATACACTATAAATCAGACTTTGCCTTATGATTTAACCACAAATTATATGATCCCGAGTAAGATATAAACTCTAAACCATAAACTTCTTAAAATTTATTAACTTTTCTTTTAACTTTACCAATGAAAACCCTAAATCCCTAAAATGAATGAGATGTATACTCTCTAAACCCTATAAAATTTGTCAACTCATTTTCTAACTTTTACTTCATTAATTGTAAATTTATAAAATTTGTCAACTCATTTTCTAACTTTTACTTCATTAATTGTAAATTTAAATTTATTAAACGGTAAGTTTATTTTAAAACTCTTTTATGTAGATTCCTTAACTTTGAAATTTGACCCATTCACTTTTACACTTTAACTTAAACCACGTTCTAAATTTTGTCTTAATGATTCATTTAAGTTTTAATCATATATTAGTTTTAAAAAATAGTATATATTTATAACAAAGTAATAAATTTTAAATAAATTGGAACATACAATTTTAAAGTTCAAATATTTTACATTTGAATATATATTTTTAATAATTAATATCTTTAAAATAAATACAATCGTATTTTTAAAAATAATTACAAAATAATCTTAAATTTTTCATTTATAAATTTAATATAGAATTTTGAAAACAAAAATGAAACCATATAAACTTAATTGAATTTTTAAGAGAGATGCATATGTATCTTTTGTTTCATGAATACATTTGTAAAATATGAAAGAAACCATATCTCGACCATTTAACTTGAGGATGTCTTAACTCATCACTAATCACCGACTATTCTACATCTAGAAATTAATTTGTATCCATACTCTTAACATATATTTAATAATTTATTAATTAATTTAAATTGATTTTATAAATTGATATTAAAAAAAAATCCCAAGAAAAAAGTGACACACTTGAAGAGACACGTCCACCCTTTGAACGTTGCCAAAGGCCTAGCCAGATCCTTATAAGAGCTTGAGTTTATGTTAATGAGAAGCGACTTTCACTGTGGACTGTTTTTTGGTGGAGGAACATCACTCAAAACCCTAACCCTGCACGTCAACCTATAAAAGTGACAACCATGAGGCGCAGTGTAAATGCATCAACACGGCCGAGTGATTATATTACTAATGATTTGAGATCTTCTCTAACAAAGCTAGAGAATTCTTCCTTCTATGGACAATTTGTGGAAGATATGCAGCGTCCAGAATTCCTGGCACAAATAGAAAGAGTGACAGGCAGCAGCAGCGATGACGATTATCCATACTGTTCAGAAGCGGTACAGCTGGTAGTGTACGGAGTTGGAAGTATAGCGTGTTCAGAAGCGAGTCGGTTGCAGTTATGCCTTGCCATTCTAATGAAAAAGAAGTGTGAATGGATAGACGATGTAGTTGTGTATGATCCCATTCTCACTGTCAACGAATTAGAAGCCATACGATCCTTTTTCAAGCTTCATTTTTCACGTCTTGATCTCAGTCTTCCCTCTGAAAACGAAAATGGTAAACGGAGGGTGGCAAGGCCAACGCTGTTTTTCATGCCCCACTGTCCATTTAAGCTAATTAACAACGTGTTGGAGGCAAACTGGAAGGTTGAGAAACTGAATAAAATCATTATATTGGGTAACAGTTTTAGGGATCACAAGTTAATTCAGGATGATATTCATTCATTAGCATTGGATTATAGGCATAGTTTAGGGATTCAGAAGAATAGTTATACGGTTGAGTTGCCAGTTCCAGAAACAGCTCGGGAAGTTCCGCCTCCTTTTCCTGCGCGCCCACCTTATCGACGGGTTGAGATGAAGTTTGATCCGATTGATCATAGAGATGGCGTGTGGATGCTTGCTTTTGTAACTATAAGCTGGCATTTCTTTAATGTTCCAGATGCTTCAGCAGATCTCAATCTTCTATTATCATAATAATTAGAATTAGAGGCCTGAGATTTAATTGAATGTTGCATGAATCTATGCATGGATTTAAGGTTTTGACATGAGAACAATTAATTACTATGTGCACAGAGATAATGAAGGAAAAATAGTAATTCTGAGTTAAGGATAATGTGGAAGATGTTGGAAGTTTATGTAAATGTCAGGTTAATTTATTAAAAAAATGTAATTCAAAATTTTTTTAAAGTGTTAATTTTTTCTTGATTATTAATGATGGGTAGTGTGTTTGTAGTTTCAAATGCTTGAACCTCTAAAAGAGAAAAAAACTATAACTATTTTAGGAATTTGATAACTACATATATATTGTAGTAAAATAAACAAATAAAAGTGAAAAACATTAATAGATCCACATTTAAAACAAATTAAGAAAAAAATCGGAGTACATAATAATTAATTAATTAAAATGGATTTTATAGATTGATAATTAAATAAAATCGGAAAGAAAAAGAGACATTTGAATGGGCACGCCCTCCCTTTGAACTTTGTCAAAGGCCTAGCGAAATTCATATAAGAGCTTGACTTTATTTTAATGATAAGTGCCTTTCACTGTGAACTGTTCTTTTCGTGGAGCAACATGACTAAAAACCCAAATCTTGCTAATCAACCAATTAAAGTGACAACCATGAGCTATGCAAATGCATGGCCTATTAATTTTCTCAATAGATATTTGAAGTCTTCTCTAAGAAAGCTAGGAGATTTCTTCCTTCTATAAACAATTAGTGAAATATATGCAGCGTCAGAATTCATGAAACAAATACAAAGAGTGACAAGCAGCAGTAACGATGATAATACTGTTCAGAATTAGTACAGGTGGTGGTGTACGGAGTTGGAAGTATTGAGTCTTCAGAAGCCAGTCAGTTGTAGTTATGCCTTGCCATTCTAATGAAAAAGAATTGTGAATGGATAGACGATGAGTTTTATATGATCCCATTCTGACTCCCAATGAACTAGAAGCCATATAATCCCTTTTCATGCTTTCACTTTTCACTTCTTGATCTCACTCTTCTCTCTCAAAACGAAAATGGTAAACGGAAACGGGGGGTGACCAGGCCAACGCTGTTTTTCCTTCCCCACTGTCCATTTGAGCTCATTAACAGCGTCTTGGAGGCAAAGTGGAAGGTTGAGAAACTGAATAAAATCATTATATTGGGTAAGTTTTAGGTCTCACAATATATTTCAGGATGATATTCATTCATACGCCTATAATAAAGTGGATCCTAAGGATAGTGACAATAAGCATGTTTTAGGGATTCAAAAGAAAACTATATGGTTGAGCGTTCGAGAAACATGTCGGGATTGTTAAGAGTTGTAATCTCATGTGTCAAGTTGGTTAGTTAGTTGAGTCAATGGTCCTAAGTTAGTTGAGTTAGTTGTTGACTAAGACATTAGTTGACCCATGGTATTCACTGGCCCATAGTATTAGCCAGTTGTTTTGAGTCCTATGAGAAACTATATATATGTGTGCTTAATAATGAGAAGAAAATCAATATGCCATTTTTGAGTCCTATGAGAAACTATATATATGTGTGCTTAATAATGATAAGGAAATCAATATGCCCTTTGTGTTTCCGCTCTATTATGTGTCTTTGCAAACTTTATCATGGTATCAGAGCTGACGGCCTCATCCTTAGATCTTGTTTTTGGGTAAGCCTTTTCAGAAAGTGGAGAGCATACACACACGACTGGAAGTTGCAGCACGAGATGGAGTCGGAACACTCGGGCTGTGATATATTTTTTTTACTGCCCATGATCCAGCGAAGTCGTACCACGATTCGGCGAAGGGTACTTCAAAGAAACCACTAAAAAGAGGTTGTCGCACCCTACCTGAAGGAAAAATGCGATGGCCCCTGAGCTATCTCACCTTGCCTGAAGATAAATTGCTAGCTGTCGCACCTGCCTGAAGGAAAACCGCGACGGTGTCGCACCTTGCCTAAAGACAAACTGGGACAGTGTCTCACCTTGCCTGAAGACAAATTGCGACACTGTCTCACCTTGCTAGAAGGAAAATTGCGACGATCTGCCTTTCCTTATAAATTTTTTGTTCAGCACACCCTGTTGGTGCCCTATGCTAGTTAGAAGCCTGCGATGGTCAGTTTAATAGTTTCCATAATCCATGGCAAGCCTTAACATGAAGCTGATCTCAGGTCCAATGATGAACGACAAGAATTATGAATTTTGGTCTACCAAGATGCAGACCTTTTTACAACTCAACAAGTGTTGGGACATGGTCGAAAAGGAGTTCACAGAACTGATGGTAGCTACTCTCGCTGTGATGACGAATGCAAATAAGAAGGCCCTCAACAAAAGCAGAGATCGGGATCTCACTGGGAAGTGATTGATCCAAAGTTGCATTGAGGAGTCCATTTTCTCCCAGATCGCTGGAGCTATGACCGCACATCAGGCATAGAATCTCCTCCAGTCTGCATACAAAGGTACAGATTGAGTCAAAACGGTAAGACTCCAAACCCTTCGACTCCAATTTGAAAGTCTTAAGATGAAAGACACATAAACCGTCGATCAATTTATGACTAGGGTTTATGGGATTGTCACACAATTCCAAACCTATGGTGAAGCCCTAGAGCAGAAGGGTATTGTTGAAAAGGTACTTTGATGCCTCACTAAGAAATTATCTATGGTGGTTACTGCCATAGAAGAATCTAAGGATCTGTCAATGTTTACTCTAGAAGAGTTAACACGGTCCCTTTTGTCTCATGAAGCTAGACTTAGTCAGGAAGATGAGTCTCTATCTCATGCATTTAGCACTCAAACTTATTTCAACAGAGGTCGAGGTCGAGGAGGAAGAAGAGGAAGGAGTTCTAATTCCAGAGAGGATAGAACTTCCCATGAACACCATGAACACACAGATCACTGTGAGCACAGTCATAACCCTCAGAACCAGAGAGGAAGAGGAGGCAAGAGATGGACTAATAGGTCTAATGTTAAGTGTAACTTCTGCAAGAAATATGGCCACTATGAATGTGAGTGTAGAAAGAAGCAAGCAGATCATAACAGTGGCAGAGCAAATGTCTCCAATGCTGAAGAAGATTCGTCAAAAGTTATGTTTTTGTCATACCAAGCTACTGAAGCAGAACATTAGTTAGATGTATGGTTGCTCGACAGTTGATGCAGCAATCATATGACTGATAACAAATCATTGTTTTATGACCTAGATCCATCTATTAATTCAAATATCAAACTGGGTGATCAGTATCTCATTCCAGCTCAAGGAAAATGTATAGTTTATATACTTACCAAACAAAATGAGAAGAAGTACATAAATGATGTATTATATGTTCCAAATCTTAAGGTCAATCTAATCAGTGTGGGTCAATTGATTCAGAATAAGTATGATGTTAGGTTCATTGATTCCTACTATACTGTCCATGATAAAGCTCCTAGTAGAAGACTCCAGAGCCAAAGTAGAAATGACCAAGAATAGAATTTTCCCACTCAACTTGAGAAGTGCTATCCTATCACAGTCATGTGCTCATACTGTCTCCAGTCAAGTTGAAACTTGGTTGTGGCAATGTAGGTATGGTCATCTACCCTTTCAAAGTCTCTCTCATCTACAAAAACAATCCATGGTCAAAGGATTACCACTCATGAATGAACAGTCAAGCTAGATTGTGAATATTGTATTTTAGGGAAACACCAAAGGGACAGCTTTCCCCCTTCTACAAATAGAGCCAAAGAACAACTTGAACTTGTTCACACAGACCTATGTGGACCCCATGCAAACCCAGTCTATAGGAGGAAGTTTGTACTTCTTAACATTTATTGATGATTATAGCAGGAAAGTCTGGATTTACTTTCTCAGAAATAAGTCAGAAGCTTTCTCCAGATTCAAAGAGTTCAAATCATTAACCGAAAAGCATTCAGGTAAACCACTCATAATACTCAGATCAGACGGTGGCGGTGAGTATGTCTCTCATGATTTTGCAGAGTTCTGTAAGCATCATGGAATCCAGCACCAATACACAACCAGATACACTCCACAGCAGAATGGAGTTGTAGAATGGAAAAATCGGACCATCATGAACATGGCTTGAAGCATGCTGTCATACAAGAAGTTATCTGATGATTATTGGGTAGAAGCTATTGCATGTTTAGTATATCTACTGAACAGATCTCCCACGGTAACTTTCAAAGACAAGATACCTAAAGAAGCATGGAGTAGCACTCAAATTAGTGTCTCATATCTCAGGATATTTGGATGTGTTGCATTCACACACATACCTGATGATTTAAGAAAGAAGTTGGACAAGAAGAGTGAAAGGTGTATTTTCATAGGCTACAGTGAACAGCAGAAAGCCTATAAGTTGTATAATCCTGTCACCAAGAAAGTAGTGGTGAGCATAGATGTCAAATTTATGGAAGATAAATGCTGGACTGATATAGTAGGCATTCAGTAGACTGACAGTCCAGTACTACCAGAACCACTCAGAATTCCCAGACTTGAAGTGCAGCAGCAGCAGTAAGAAGGGACCCCAGCAAACAGTCCACAACATAACTAGACAACCAGAAGCTTGATGAGTTATATGACCAGACTCCTATCATTGATGAGCAGCTATAGTATGCACTATTTTCATGTCAGCCAACATGTTTTGAAGAAGCAACAAAAGATCCACAGTGGGTCCAAGCAATGAATGAAGAGATTGATTCTATTGAGCGGAATTAGACATGGGATCTAGTTGATCTCCCATCAGATAAAAGCTGCATTGGTGTAAAATGAGTCTATAAGACCAAGTTGAATGAAAAATCAGAGATAGAAAAGTACAAGGCAAGGCTTGTTGCAAGAGGTTTTGCTTAGCAATATGGTGTAGACTATGATGAAAACTTTGCTCCAGTAGCAAGGATGGACACCATCAGAGCTGTACTTGCAATAGAAGCTCAAAACCAATGGCATGTTTACCAAATGGATGTGAAATCTTCCTTTCTGAATGGCATACTTGAAGAAGAAGTCTCTATAGATCAACCACCTGGTTATGCTATCAAAGGTAAAGAACACAAGGTATGTAAGCTAAAAAATTCCTTGTATGGTCTCAAACAAGCTTAAAGAGCTTGGTACAGCAGAATTGACTCTTATCTCATCAACAATGGGTTCAACAGAAGCTTCAATGAACCTACTCTGTATGTTAAAACATATCATCAAGGTAACATTTTACTTGTTTGTCTTTATGTTGATGATATGATCTACACTAAAAATTTGATGCTAGAAGAGTTTAAGATAGACATGAAAAAGGAGTTTGAGATGACTGATCTTGGTCTTATGAAGTTTTTCCTTGGTCTGGAAGTTGATCAAAGTGAAAATGGGATCTTCATCTGTCAGCATAAGTATGCTACTGACATTCTGCAGAGATTCAAAATGGATAAATGTAAACTAGTAGAAACTCCCATTGCTACAGGAATCAAGTTAAGCAAGAGCGATGAAGGACCAACAGTAAATTCTACACTTTACAAAAGATTAGTAGGCAGTTTAAGGTATTTGACTGCTACTAGACCTGATTTTATGTATGATGTCAGTCTTATTTCTAGATTCATGGAATCTCCCAAAGACTGTCACTGGAAAGTTGGAAAAAGAATACTGAGATATGTTGCAGGTATAATTGATTATGGACTTTGGTACTCTCATTCACAGGATTGTACTCTCACAAGGTACACAGACAGTGATTTTGCAGGTAGTATTGATGATAGGAAAAACACATTTGGTTATGCTTTCCATCTTGGTACTAGTCTTATTTCTTGGGCTTCTCATAAACAACCTATTGTGAGCATTTCTTCAGCAGAAAAAGAATATATTGCAGCAACTACAGCAGCCTGCCATGCAGTTTGGCTTAGAAGACTCTTGAAGTACATGGGACATACAGAAACAGAACCAACTGCCACATATATTGTGACAATAGTTCTGTTATACTGTTGTGTGAACATAATGTATTTTCATAGGAAGAGTAAACACATTGACACTCGCTATCACTTCATATGTGAGTTAGTCATTAATGGAGAAATCAGTTTGATGTTTTGTGGCTCTAAGGAGAAACTAGCTGATATGTTTACCAAACCTTTGGGTACATCTACATTTGAGTTTCAGAGGAAGCACTTAGGCATTGATAGTGTTGACAACACCATCCCACTTGAGATTAAGGGGGTGTGTTAAGAGTTGTAATCTCATGTGTCAAGTTGGTTAGTTAGTTGAGTCAATGGTCCTATGTTAGTTGAGTTAGTTGTTGACTAAGACATTAGTTGACCCATGGTATTCACTAGCCCATAGTATTAGCCAGTTGTTTTGAGTCCTATGAGAAACTATATATATGTGTGCTTAATAATGAGAAGGCAATCAATATGCCCTTTGTGTTTCTGCTCTTTTCTGTGTCTTTGCAAACTTTATCATGGATGTTCATCCTCTTCTTCCTACGTGCCCATCTTATGGGTGACCATTAGAGTAGAATAATGATTAGCTCAGGGTAGAATAATGATAGTTGTCTCATGGTTCATTGTTTTCCATTAGATCTCAGCCCCTTGAAATCCAACAACAGTAAATAAACCTAGACAGTAGTCATTGCTAATAAACCTGAGATAGTAGTCATTGCCAGGCCGCAAACTGGTGGCAACTTCCAATTAATGTTAATGATATGTACCTATGGATAAAAACATTTATATTCAAAGCATTTTCAAATATAAGCTGACATTTCATTAATGTTGCAGATGCTTCAACATCCCAATCTTATATTATCATAACATTTAGAATTAGAGGCCTACGATTTAATAGTATTCTCACCATCAGTTTTCACTTCAAGTCTCCATTCAAATCTCCTATCCATCACCTGTGGATGATTCCATAGGAAAGATTTATTGTTTTCAAATGGTTCTGTTGCCCATCAACGGTTTTCTTTCCCATCATCTAAAACACATATAACACAAAACAAAGAGAAAATGAGCCCTATACAATTGTACATTTGTTTTTTGTTTTGTTTTTTCTAATGTAAATATGATGCTAAATGTAATTTGTGAAAGTTTTGAATATCATTTGTGGGTTTCTCAATTATGATGGTAGATGAATTGCGTGAAGGTTGTGAATATTATTATGGTGCTTACGAATTATACAATTTTAATCTTAAAATTATAATATGTTATTTTTTCACCTCTTAAAATTATAATATGTTATTTTTTTATTTGAAATAAATAAAATTAATTACATCAAAAATATATATATATATATATATATGTGAATGATTTGATATATTATTAAATCCTAGATGAAGTGTAAGTTTTTTTATTCATTCCCATTCTATATATATATAAACTCATTTCAACTTTTATATATATATAAGTTAACATCTAAACCTTTTATTTAAAATTATATTTATATTAAATTTCATTTTGTTATTACTAGTATGACTTATGCATATGTTGAGATTTAATTGAATTTTACATCACTCTAGGCATGGATTTATGGACTTACCAATTTAACATGAGAATGATTGAATATTATGTGCGCACATATATATATTGAGTTAAAGATAATGAAAGAGTATGGGTGAGAATCTATGGTTTAATAAAAATTTGATATTATGCATGAGTGGTAAATGATATTTGGCATTATAGTTTTATAAAAGGTGAGGAGTGTTTATTAGAGATATTTGTTTTTATCATAATGTTGGATAGATAAATAATGCTTCATAGATATGAGTTTAGGATGGATCTATATGGATAGTATTAACAATTGGCATATATTTCTATTAATTAAATTTAGAAAACATAAAATTACATTATGAACCGAGTCTTCCAATAGGCTTGCAATTTAAAATTGCATTTTGAACCAAGTCTTCCAATGGACTTACAATTTAAATCTTCTATAACTTATAAAATTTTGACATTGTTGAGATTTATTATAACTCGTTTTAAAACAAATAAAAAAATTGACAATTTATTTTCTTTCTTTCACATGTAAAGTGGTGATTTTGGTTTACGAAAGAAATAGAAAAATAAAATAAAATAAAATTCCATGAAGAAAACCCGTAAGTACATCTTAGCTCTTCACTCATACAACGAAACAAAGGAGTATTTATTCTCTCTTCAAATAACCTACAAGCAAGTAATGGAGTTTGAATTCCCTCCTCAAATTACTTAAGAACAAGAGAATGCTAAAAGATTGTTAAAGCCAGAAAAAAAATAACTAATATTGAATGAAAAATCCATGCTATGCAATAAGGGTAAAAATGAGAAATCTTCACCTTAAGAGGATAATCCTCATAAAATAAACCCATCATTTCATAATGTCAATACAAGGAAGGGAAAACCTTAGAAACTCTAAGAGATGAAAAAAGGAGGAGAAAAGAGGAAAATATGAAAAGATAAAAGATAAAAATAATGATTGCTACCCTCAGAGGATTAGTTCTTGCAAGTGACATGATGATCTCTTAAATGAGCATATTTTTGTAATGTCCTTAAGTGATCTTGGTCCACCATACTATTCTTTTCAAGGGAAATACTTGTTAAAAAAAGAAATAAAGGTGATTCCTTTCATGGGAGCTAGTTCTTATGGTGTGGATCTCCTTCTCCTTAACTTCATTTTGTGGACTAATTCACACATTGAATTTTATTCTACTAAATCAATTTTTGGATTAATTAAAAGTTGAATTTAAATTTTTTGCCTTATACTTCAGTACACTTCAGAAATGCATTGATTAATTAAAGTGAACAAGTTGTATACAAAAAAAAATTTAAAAAGTGCCACTAATTACCATTACCTCCTACACTTAATTTTAACAAATAAAAGTAATTAATAATCATTTTTAAGAAATATTTAAATCTATAGAGTTGTTTCTTGAAGGGAAGTAATAATTATTAATGTTGATTTATATGTTCTTAGGCTAATTAGGTGAACAAATTTTCCTTCCTAATGATAAGTAATTTACGGAATTTTTAGGAATAATTAAATTATTTTGTTACTTATTTATGCCTGTGCAAATTTGATATACATGATCTTTAATATTACACAATTGCTCTAAACTTGCACATAAATTTACCTAAAAAGGAACATAATTGGCACACAAACATAAAATAAAAGCATTACAAGGGTTTGAACAAATTCTAACTATAACTAGGTCATCCACTGTCAAAATGAAGTGAATAAGGTGTCGTTGAAAAATTATCAAAATGAACTATAGCATGGAAACTTTAAATTTCTAATTTAGAGTATATCAACAATATTTTCTAAACCTTGGTATTGTAAAGTAACTCTCTCTTCAATATTTCACAAACATGTGACTAACTTCAGCCTTCACGGATTTTTTTTTTGCAGCGTGAGAGGAGCACATTCTGGATCTCCTTATGAGTTGTAGCCGTGATGAGTACGTCTGGAGGTGGAGATCCACCTCCTAACCATCCTCTGTCCACAACGGAGGCTTTTCGAAACTTGGTTTCAGCTCAAGGATTGAAACCGTTGATCCCACTGCTCCCTAAGTTCATCAAGAAACTTGAATCCATTCTAGAAATAGTCTTTCTTCCAGAACAACCTATGCGGATCGCTCTAACACTGGTTGAACGAGGTTTGGTCGGATAGTTTATGGGACTCTGGCCCTCCACCAGATCTACTGACAATTGGATCCAGCGGAATTGGAGGCCTCTGATCCAGAACAGTGTAACTTGTTATGCAGTTGGAAGAGCATTTTTTATATTTGAATTTATTTCAAAGGAAGACCATGATCTTATTTTCCGAAGTGGCCCCTATTTCATGGGCACCCAAGGGCTCTACCTCAATCGGTGGACACCTGATTTTGACCCTGCGGTATATGTGCCCAAGGAAGTTCATGTTTGGGTATGTTTTCCCAATCTCCTTATCCATTGTTGGAACACTCCCTCTTTGCAAACGATAGGGAACGAGTTGGGCCGGTATATTGATAAAGCAGACTCCAAAGCGCAGTACACTTGTTCCCAAATCTACGTAGAAATCGATCTGGAGGCAGGACTTCTGGAAGCTGGTAAACTCAAGGTGGGTGATCGGCATCACTTCCAAAAGATGGACTACAAGCAGTTGTTCTTTAAATCTAGAGAGTGTTATGAATACGGGCACTTCCAGAAAAACTTCCCTAAAAATCAAGTACCAGAAAGGGAAGCATATGAAGGCTGCCATCAAGCCAAGAAGGAAAAAACCAACTCTAAGCCCAAAGAGAAGAAAAATAATAACCCACTAGTGAACTCATCTAAAGCCCCGGATGAACAAATAATCCAAATAGTTACCATTGTTTCCAGGAATAGCTTCGCGATCTTGGAAGAACATGATAATGAAGTAAAATATCAAGAGAAAGTGGTGAAGACAACCACCCCTCTAGCTGGAAAAGAAGCTCCCCAGGTGAAAGAAGATGAGAATGTGCATCTCAATGTAGACTATGAACTAGAAGAAGAAGCTACGGATAGCGAAGGAACATATGCAAGCAGTTCCCAAATCACCCCAAAAAAAGTCACCTGAGGAAGGAAGTCCAAGAAAGAAAGGAGAGAGAAGGAGACGTATCTAGACATGCTGCAGGGATCGCAGAAAACTCTCAAGAATATACTGAATAATCGTACTACCAGAAGGAAAGGCCATGCTTCAAAGGGATCCAACACCTCTCAAGTAAGTAAATAATGAAATTAGTCTCTTGGAATTGCAGGGGGTTCGGTAGCAAAGTAAGAGAAGAAGCTCTTAAAGATCTTCTCCGAATGACGAATCCAGAGATCCTACTAATCCAGGAGACCAAATTGAAGGGATACAATCTCCTCCAAGAAAGTAAAAGGTTTTGGAAAAATGGACAAGGAAATGCAGTGAGTGCCTGGGGTGCTTTAGGTGGCATTGGCACCTTTTGGGATAGCTCCAAATATGATCTATTTCTTGTTGATAGTTGTACTCATCGGATCCTCGCCAAACTACAACATAAAGAATCGGGACAACATTTAAGTCTTTTCAATCTGTATGTTCCAGTCCTCCCCTCAGAGAAATGGAGTTGTTGGGATCAGCTAAAGAACTACTTGAGCTCGAACTCCCCTGAAATATAATCCTAGGAGGGGACCTTAACATTACCATCTCTCAGGAGGAAAAAAAAGGGGGTTCACTGGTTAGTGACCCAACCAGGGAGTGGGTGGAGGATCTTATTCTGGACTGGGATCTGGAGTACATTAAACACATTAAAGGGAAGTTCACGTGGTCAAACAAATGGCTAGGCCCTGGACACATAGCCGCCCAGTTGAACAGATTCTTGATTCAAAATACCTTTATGATCTATGGACTCTCAGCCACCTCCAAAATCCTTCCTCATAGTGTGTCGGACCACAATCCAATTCTGCCGGAGCTATCCTAGGACAAGAACCTGGGCCCAATCCCCTTCCGATTTATCCCAGCTTGGATTCATCAAGAAGGCTTCCAGGATCGTGTTTATCAAACCTTGAGTGAACTGGTTCAAGGATCCCCTTTCTTCGTTTGGGAGGAAAAATTAAGAAGACTCAAAAAATCCCTCAAGAGTTGGGCCAAAACTCTCAAAAACCCCATCTTCAAGAGACACGAAGCCCAAATCTTGCTTGAGGAACACCAACTGGTACTAGAATATAACCCTTTACTCTCGAACTCTTGAATACTGAAGCTGATCTTCAAAGGTCATTCCACAAGGCATGCCGTGAAGAAGAATACTAATGGCGCCAAAATTCCTGTAGCCTGTGGCTCCAAGCCAGAGACAAAAATACAAGCTATTTCCATAAACAAGCTAAGGCCATAAAGCATTTCAAAACAATCAAAGAAATACATCATCAAGGTCAATAAATCAAGGATTTCGAAGGGATTAAGCAAGCATCCCATGCCTTCTTTAAAGAGTTGTACACATAAACTGAAAATAGCTTAGTTTCAGCCACGGCATACCCCCTCTCTTTGGTCCCACGGCTAATCCAAGATGATCTAAATTTGAGTTTAACAGCTCTGGTGAGGATTCAAGAAGTCAAGGAAGCTCTCGATCAAATGGAATCCAACAAGGCCCCGGGCCCCGATGGATTCACCGCCCATTTCCCCAAAGCCTGCTCGTCTATCATAAAAAAGGACCTTCATAGAATGGTGATGAAAATCCAACACTGTAACAAGATAGGAGGGGGCACAAATTTTGCCTTTCTAGTGCTTATTCCCAAAGACAAAGGAGAAAACAACTTCACTAGGCACCAACCAATTTCCCTTTGCAACACCGGCTACAAGATCGTAACCAAGATTATAGCAAAAATACTTCAAGAAATCCTTTCGACCATTATCCCAGAAAATCAAGGCGGATTCATCAAAGGCCTTCAAATCCTGGACAATATTATCTTGGTCTAGGAAGCAATTCACTCAAGTAATCAGTGCAAAGAAAAAAATCCCGGATAAAATCCTATGTAGGTTCTCCCTGGATTGCCCCATTGGTTAATGGGCGAGCAACAGAGTTATTCAAAGCCTCGAGGGGTCCAAGGAAATGATGCCCCATGTTTTCTTTGTTGTATGCAATCCAAGCTTATGTTTTAAGTTTCCAACTGGATCACCATCAGTAGATCCACTCCTTATCAGGCCTCAGGATGGTGGCAGGAGTCAAAGACCTCAATCACGGCTAGTTCGCAGATGATACTCTACTTCTGGGAGGAGCAAGTGGTCTCACTATTAGAAAGTTCAAGAGCAAGTTAGACTTGTATAATGAGGCTTCCGACAACAAGATCAACTTTCTGAAGAGAAAAAACTATAGCTGGAACTGTTATCCAAGGGAGATGTTAGATATTTTGAGAGTGCTTGGCATTGAAGGGTTCACTAACTGGGATTCTTTCAAATATCTTGGTGTACCAATATTCAAAGCCAATCCAAAATCCTCTCAATGGCTTCTATTGTTGGACAAACTAAAGCTCCGAATTCATAAATGGGGTGCGCCTTGGATGAATTTAGCAGGCAAGGTGGTGCTTTTAAAGTCTATCCTTAGAAGCATCCCCATTTTCCAGATCTCCATGTTGTTGGCCCTGAAAACGATTTCCCTCGAAATCGAATCCTTGCTAAGGCATTTCCTCTAGGAAGGGGGAAAGAAAAATGAAAGGACACTCCATCTAGTCATCTCGGAGAAAGTTAACAAACCACTTCCGGAAGGCGGTCTCCATCTTCGTAAGATCAACACTCAAAATCTGGCTCTAGGAGCAAAATTCCTTTGGAATGTCATATCTGGTAAGAGTTCATGGAGCAAAAAAGTTCTTTGGAAAAATACTTTCATGGATCGAGAAGCCATTGCCTCAACCGACCTCCAAAGGTCGTCAAAGATTCCCCTATCTTTAAGCTCTGTCAAAAATCTCTACAGTTCTTCAAATCAAACCTTTCTTAAATCCCTGGGAATGGGAAGCACCGCATTTGGGAGGATTCGAATCTGGGAGAGCCTCCATTAAACTCCCATGAAGGCCTAGACAATCTAAAAGAGTGGCTTCTTTCTAACAACTGGTCAACATTGTGTGTAAGGTAACACCTTACATATTTATCTTAATAAATAATATATATATATATAATTGAAATTATGTCTTTTACAATGAGATAAATTACAATTTATAGTAAGAAGTATGTGAAAGGTCATCTCCTTTTAATAAGGAGGCGAATCTTAGCCTAATTGACCTAACTACTAATTAATAATAGCAATATACACTATTAGGATTATTACAAGTCATCTTGCTCTGAAAAAGATTCGTCCATGAATCTTCTATGAGCATGCTACAGCTGGAATTATTGACACAAATAATGGTGCCACGGTTTAGCAATTCTTGAAATAATTGGTCGCATTTCCATTCAAATCTTCTCATGTATATGATTATGTAGATAAATGCATAGCAAGTATATGGAGTATTTTTCTGAGCTTCTAATCTAATGGTGTTCTTTTGCTCTTCTAAGTTGATGTAGATTTCTGATATTTCTGCATGCTTTGATATGGTTTTATTATCTGTAGCAGCAACTAGTAATAATGTACTTACTTCATTGGATGATGAGCTTGTCTTTAGTTGTTCGCTGGGAACCTTTTGATATTGAGATTCTAGGGCATCTTGATTTGCGACTACTAATAGAATGTTCATCTCATCATTTGTCGCAGCATCTTCTAGGTTTCGTTTTTCTACTCTATCATGATTAAGGTCATATTCGACACTTTTATTTTCATTATTGCATTCTTCTACAAATTCAATTCTCTCATAATTGTTGTTAACATTGATTTTATTGACTTCCTCTATTTTTACCACATCGTTATTTACTTTAAAATTGATATTGGCATTATGATTGTCAATATCATCTTGATCTTCGACACTTTTATTTTCATTATTGAATTCTTCTACAAATTCAATTCTCTCATATTTGTTGTTAACATTTATATTGACTTCCTCGATTTTTACGCCATCGTTATTTACTTTACAATTGATATTGGCATTATGATTGTCAATATCATCTTGATCTTCCATATCCTTGTCTTCTACCTCTTCTGTTTTATCGTCCTTATCATCGACTTCCTTAACAAGTCCTTGTTCTAAAGTTTTACTAGACAATTTTATAGCTTTTTCAACTGGCGTGTTAATGTGCCTTACTTCCCTACCTTGTAAGAAGACACAATGAACTTCTGGTACGCGTGCATACTTTTTACTAAGTATTGCATTTTGAGGTTTGTAGTTGGGATGTCTTTTCTTATCCCACTTGGTGTCTGGTGGTATGGATCTTTTGTGAGGGGGGGTATAAGGAGTCGGTCGGCCAGGCTTCCTTTCCTTCCTAGGGGTAGTAGCGATTTTATATTCATCCCTACTTGAATACGTACGATTCATAGTAGTCCCTTGTTCCTCTTGACTTGGTAAATCAAGAGTCATAGTTACTTCTTCTGTCATGGGTGTAGATCCTAGCATTTCTTGACCTGAGAACTCAGAAATCATAACAACTTCTTCCTAACTGGTTGTAGTCCCTTCTTCTGTCGCGAGTGCCAATGCAGACCCGAGCTCTGCTTGACCTGAGAACTTGGGAGTCAACATAGCTTGTTCCTTTATGATAAGAGTCCCTTCTTCTGACATGGGTGTAGCTACAGTATCGAGCTTTTCTTGACCTAGGAATTTGGGAGTTATTGCAGCGTCTTCTTGACGTTGTGTAATCATCAACTTCAATTCCTTAACTAATTTGATAATGTCTTCATATCCGCTTTTTATTTCTTCATGTTGGTTTCTTTTTATTTATTTAGCCTCGATCCTTTTTATATCTTCGAATTCAATTCCTTCATCTCTTTTAGGTTTGTGGAATGGGCTAATATTGATCTTATTAAAAGAGGGAGACATAATGATAAAAATATTCAAAAATTTGAATTTTGTTTTCCTTTTTTTTATAATAATTGTAATGTTTACAATTTTTAAATAATAATAATTATTATTAACAATAATAATAATTTTTTTTTAAGAATGGTAATAAAAATTAATAATAACAATGAGTGTTATTATAAAAATAATAGTCTTTACTATTATATACTTTCAATTATGTAGAAAAATAAATAAATAAATATTATACTGATAATAATAATTAGTATTAGTATTATTATTATTATAATACTATATTATATTTATTTTTGAACTGATGATATGTAGGGTTTTTGGTGAATAGCAAGAATGGAGTGAGCACTTGAGGTGAGCTAGTGTTAGATGATGATGAATGTTGGGGAGATCGTGGATAGAGCTTGGAGGAGGGAAGAGAAGGATATCGCAGGGGGTGGGGGGCGTAGGAGCAAGTAATGGATGGGCATGATGGAATGGTGATGAGAGGATGAAAATGGGGAGGCTACGTGGAAGGAGGTGTGGGTGCAGTCGGCTAGTGTAGAAGCAGTGTGGGCGCAGGATGCAGGAGGACGCAGGGTGTGGTGGAAGTGGTGGTGGAGGTGGCTACAAGTTTGGGTGGATTGCAGCGTTGGAAAGAGGGCACAGACCCGAGGGGGAGGGAGACATGGAGGCGGGCGAGAGGGAGGATTGATGCAAGAGGGAGATGTTATGGGTGGAGAAAGGGTTTGGAAGAAGGAACAGAAGGAGGGAGGATGGCACAGGAGGGTGGAGGGCCAGTGGTGTGGTGTACGTGGTTACGAGGGAAGGAGGATGGTGGAGGGTGGAAGGGAGAGAAGGAGGTGGATGGGAGGAGAGAGAAGCCACATGGGAGGGACATGGATGGGGAGGAATGTGGTGGTGTGAGGAGGCGTTTGGAGCTATAGCCTGTGTGGAGGTGCACGGGAATGGATGAGAGGGAAAAGAAGAGGACCGAGAGGAGGATTGGGGGAGGCGCTGGGAGTGAAGACTATGGGAGAGCATGCATGGAAGTGTGAGTGGGGAGCGAGGAGATGCAGGAGGGCGGGAAGAGATGAGGAGAGGTGAGTGTGGCATGTGGACGAGAGGAGAAGAGAGTGGGAGGGAATAAATGGAGTGAAATTGGAGGATGAGGTGAATGAGGTGAATGTCGTGAGCTGGAGCCTAAAAGCGTGAGAGAGAGAGAGATAGCCAAAGATCTGATACCACTTGTAAGGTAACACCTTACATATTTATCTTAATAGATAATATATATATATATATATATATAATTGAATTGATATCTTTTACAATAAGATAAATTACAATTTATAGTAAGAAGTATGTGAAAGGTCATCTCCTTTTAATAAGGAGGCAAATCTTAGCCTAATTGACCTAACTACTAATTAATAATAGAAATATACACTATTAGGTATATTACATTGTGGGATATTTCAACCTAGAACTCTGATGATGACAAAACATGGAAATATTGGGACTTATCAAATAACCCAGCATTCTTAGAGGATTAAGTTCAGAACCTGTTAACTTTGCTCCAAGGTAAATCGCCTTTAAAAGATTGCACCAAATACAAAAGAGGTTGGGGAACCACTACGAGAAAATACACCGTGGCGGAAGGCTACAAATATCTCGTTGAAATCCCGCATGTACCCCCTGACCTGAAAAATTGGAAAGCAATCTGGTCCTTCAATTCTTTGCCAAAAAAATGATATGCTCATCTGAACTCTATCCCATAAAAGTATCCTGACAAGCGAAAACCTTAGGAAGAGAGGGTTGGAAGGCCCCTACCACTGCGCTCTATGTTTTCAACAGGAAGAATCCACTGATCATCTGCTACTTCTCTGCCCCTTTGCAAAAGAAGTGTGAGAAAGTGCCCTAGGACTTGAAGTCCTTCTGCCTTCAAGTCCTGACTCCATAACTTATGCCCTCAAACTTGCAACGATTTCCACTTAGCTTGGGTTTTAATTTGTAGCAGATTAAGTACAAAATATTATCATTAATTCATGATTGTGGCATTTATCCATTTCGGAGGTGTGCACTTTTCTCTCTTTGTAGACTAGGTAGACAAACTTAAAATCAAGCAAACAATGTCCATATTGAGAGAATGTTTATCTAGATAAATACAAGGTGAAATTTATTTATTTTTCTCATAATGAATAAAATCTATTTTATTTTATATGAACAATCATCTCCACTTGGAACCCATCTAGTGACTGGAAAAGGGGGCCAATGTTGAAATTTTCGCAAACTAGGCTTGTATGTCATGAAATATGACTTGATCATCTTTGACATAGGGAATACTGCTATGGGAGGGTTTGAAAAATTTGAAATAATATTAGGATTTCCTCTGACGCAAGGTTCCTTATCACAAAAAGGTTCTTGCTTAACATTACACATGACACGACCACAATGCTCACAGAAACAAGGTGTAAAACAGGATGCCAGAAGTGGCTTATGTTACTTCTACCAATCGGTGACAATGCGAAATAACTATAAACACAAATAACTAACTATCTGTTGGCCTCAGTTGTTACAATATAGAAGTAACTGCAGTGTGCTCTTTCAGTGTGTCGACCTCACCCTCTCCTGGTTCGTTGTGGAACTCTTAGCTATGGCTCGATCTTCTCTGTGTTTGGAAGTTGTGTGACTGTTCTCTCCAATCTACAGAACTTCTCCTCGAACTCTGCTCTGCAACTGCTTGACTCTCCCAAAATGCCACGTCTTCCTCAACTGATCCAAAATCCCTGGTCTTCTATTCTGCTGCTGATGTTCCTGAGACCACTGCAATCCCCGAGACACACATCCTTCTATCAGCTGATCCTTCCATGATCCTGTAAAACTGCAACTGTCAGCACTCGTGCCGTGCTGCACAGCCTCTTCTTATGACGACATCTGTCATGTCTTCAACCACCTGCAATAACTACCATTAACTTCCTTAGCAACCCCAAATTGTTTCCAAGTACTCTCCTTAACTTCTATGCATCCTTCTGAAAAGCTACAATAAACCATCACGTTAGCCATACTGTCTTTTTTCAGCTTCGACTCACCTGTCGGCTTCACTTGCACTCCTGTCGACTGCTTCGACAATTCCCCTGATCGACTTATTGACTTTGACAACTCAATCTGCTTCACGCACCAGTTATCATTGGCACTCCCTTTGGTCGGCTCCCTTATGTTGACTACCTTCGACTGATCTACCTAGGCCCAGATTCTCCTGCATCAGACTCCCCAGGTGAAAAAGAACTCGACTGCTCTGTCAGTATACTGAACTCTTCTTCGGAAACCCATGTCGCCTCCTGTAACTCATCATCCTTCCATCGCACCAAGTATTCCTTTCTTTGTGAATTACATGTATGCCCAACTTCGCGTTCCTCTATTACTTCTGCTATCTTCTCCTTGTGTCGATCTAGAATCTGCGCTGTCCAGTCCATGTTCGACACTTTTGCACTTCCACTACTTGAACCTTCTTCGAACTTGTACAGATTTGAGACATTGAACATTGGTGAAATGCTCAAGTCATTCAGCAGCTCCAACACATAAGCGGTGTCCAAAATTTTCTTCAGAATATTACATGGTACAGTCTTCTTCAGCTTCAACTTGTTATAGGTTCCTGTTGGAAATATTTCCTTCTGCAAATGTGCATAGACCAAGTCTCCTTCGTTGAACGACTATAGTCTATTCTCCCTGTCGGCTCTCAACTTGTATGTCGCATTGCTCTTTTCTATGCACTTTCACACATCTTCATGAAATTCTTTCATGTGCTCTGCGAATGATTCTGCATCCGCGCTTTTCCTAGTTTTTGTCGGCAACTCGACCAAATACACTACTCCATGTGGGCTTCTTCCTTGAACAATCTAGAATGGGCTCAATCCTGTCGACCGATTCACAGAATTGTTGTATGCCAACTCTGCTTGTGCGAACATGTTCTCCCACTGCTTGGGTCTGTTGGTCGTCAAACATCTCAGAAGGTTTCCCAAACTTATGTTCACCACCTCGGTCTATCCGTCTTTCTACGGATGATATGCTGAGCTAAACTGCAACTTTGTTTCCAGTTTCTTCCATAGGGTTCTCCAGAAATGTCCCATAAACTTGGTATCTCTATCCGATGTGATACTTTTCGGCAACCCATGCAATCTGACTACTTCCTTGAAGAATAGTACAGCAATGCCTGTGGCGTTAGTTCTCTTCCAACACGGAATAAACTGTGCCATTTTCAAAAATCTGTCGACTACAACAAATATTGAGTTGCTCCCTTGCTGGGTATTCGGAAATCCTAGCTAAAAATAAATGCTTGGGTGCTGCCATGGGGTATTCGGTACCGGAAACAGTGTATACAACCCCGTGTTCTGACTTCGCCCTTTTGCCAAGTGGAAAACTCTACAATGCCGAACCCATTTTACGGCATCTGTCGCCATTCCTGGCCAGTAATACTTTTCTTCGACCAATGCCTTAGTCTTGTTGATTCCAAAATGACCCGCTAATCCACCGCTATGCAACTCTTAGATTAGGTTCTCTCGCATGGATCCTTTGGGATTACACAACTGTCGTCCCTTGAATAGGTATCCCCCTTGGATAAAAAAATCCAAGTATGGCGTCCTCTCGACACTCCATGGTTAACAACAAGCCTCCCATGATTTCGCAAAATCCTCGTCAGTAGCATACTCTGCCTTCACCGACTCTATTCCTGTTGCCTGAAATGTCACCGTGTTAAGCAATGCAACTCTTATACTTAGCACATCAGCAACCTTATTCGACTTGCTAGGCCTATGTTGCAACATGAACGTATATCCCTGTAGGAATTTGACCCATTTCATGTGCCGCTGATTCAATTTCGACTGAGTATTTAGATACCTCACTACTTGGTGATCTGTGTATAGCACAAATTCCTTGGGAAACAAATAATGCCTCCACTTCTTCAATGCTTGGACAATAGCATAACATTCCTGGTCATAGATCGAATATTTCTGCTTCACATCATCCAACTTTCATTGAAGAATGCATTTGGTCGGCCCTCCTGGATTAACACTACTCCAATTTCTATTCCACTCACGTCGCAATCGATCTGGAAAAATTTGTCAAAATATAGGAGCGCCAACATGGGGCTCTTAGTGACCTTTTCCTTCAACTTGTCGAAAGCTCATTGGGAAGTTTCCGTCCACTTGAACTCCCCTTTGTGCATGCACTGTGTCAATGGTGCAAAAATCTGACTGAATCCCCTTATGAACTTCCTATAGAAAGTGGCATGTCCATGGAAACTCCTCACTCCAGTCACGCTTGTTGGTTCAGTCCAATCCAATATCGCCTTCACCTTTTCTGGGTCCATCAACAACCCTTTACCTAATATCATGAATCCGAAGTATACCAGTTCTTCCTTCATGAAGAAACACTTTTGCAGGTTCACCATCAACTTCTCATCCTACAGCTTCTGTAATACTTGTCAAATATGCCCCAAATGTTCTGTCTTGGTTCGACTAAAAATCAGAATGTCGTCTAGATAGACGACCAAAACTTTCCCAAGAATGGTTTCAGTACTTCATTCATCAATTGCATGTATGCACCTGGTGCATTAGTCAATCCGAAGGGCATCACTAACCACTCATACATCCCTTCCTTCATCTCGAATGTTGTCTTCCATTTGTATCCTTCTTTAACCCGAAACTGGTGATAACCACTCTTTAGGTCTATCTTCGTGAAGTACTTCGCTCCACTCAAACAATCCATCAAGTCGTCCATTGTTGGCAATGGAAACCAATACTTGATCATGATCTTTTTGATAGCTCTGGAGTCTGTACACATCCTCCATTCTCCACTTTTCTTCAGCGCTAATACTGATGGTACCATGCACGGACTCAAACTCTCTCTGATCAACCCTCTGTCCAACAACTCCTGGACCTGTCGATTGAGTTCCTGACCTTCCGTCGGACTCATCTTATGTGGTGCTTTGTTTGGTAGACTCGACCCTGGAATCAAGTCGATCTGATGGGATATGCTCCTTGTCGGTGGCAATCCCGTCAGTGTCTCATCGACTACTATGCTCTGAAACTCTTCGAGCATCTTTTCGACTTTGACTAGAATCTTCTCCATTGTCACACTCTCAACACATGGTCCTTTTGGAACGATAACATAACGCCCCGACTGCTTTTCCTCTTCCATGAGGAAGTATTTCGCTGAACAGATCAACACATGCTTCTCCCAAAATTTTCTCTCACCCTGCTTACCATTGGCTTGCTCCTCTGGTTTCAGCTTAAGAGTCCTCTTCACGCCAGTTTTCCACACTGACTATGTTGGCTCGACCATCATAGATCATTTTCCCATCATATTTCCATCGTCTCCCTAACAATAGATGGCACACGTCCATTGGGATTACGTCGCACAGTACACTATACTCTTACTTCCCAACCTTGAAGTTATCAGGCACTGTTTGGTCACCTTCACATGGTGTCCTTTCTACAACCATGATATCTTGCAAGGGTGTGGATGTTCTCGACATTTCAACCCGATCTTGTCAATGACCTCTGTCGACACAAGATTCTCATTGCTTCCACCATCAACTATGGTCTTGCAACGCCATTCGCCGATTCGTACCTTCGTTCGAAAGATCGCCTTCCACTATGCCAGCTCTTGTTCGTCGCATTGGTCTTCATGAACCAATGTTCTGCTGACCGTGAGACTTCAGTTCCTTTTTTCTCCTCTCTATTGCTGTCAGATACCGACTCTTCCCTTTCATCGACTTGCTCATCTCTTCAACATCTAGGTTTCAACTCTTCTGCAGCATGTAGGTTCTCTGGGCATTCATATGCCTTGTATCCTACTCCACGACACTTGTAACAGATTATGGATGGTCTATTAGCTCCTTTCCTGTCGGATGGACCACCTCGACCATACGCACCTCGCCCGCGGTTCTCATGAACATCGCGTTGGTTCTCTTGCTCTTTCTCCCTTGTCGATGTCCCTTCTGCATGTCGACTATCTTCGATAGATTCCTTCCTGTAACCGCTACTTTGGCCTTTCATGGAAACAATCTTTGTGCCCCGACCAGTCATTCGACCTCTAGTCATTGTGGATTTCCTCGACATTTTCTCTTCTACCTTCAAATCTAATAACTGGTAGGCCTCGTCCACTGCTCTGAATCTTGACATGCCCATTTCATCCTGAACGGCATATTTCAAGCCATTCACGTACCTAGTTACAACTTCTTCTCCTTCGTTGGTTTGGCCCGACCTTATCGAGAATCGATAGAACTCTTCCGTGTATTCCTTCATGGTCATCTCCTTTTGTCGAAAGTTCTGTAACTTCTTGAACAAGGAAATCACATAGTCATTTGGTAAGAAATTTCCTTTCAACTTGGCGACCATCCTGTCCCAAGACTTTATTTTCTCCTTGCCCTTCTTGACTCTGTCAGCCTGTACATTGTCCCACCACAATGAAGCATGACCCTTCAACCTCAGACATGTAGTCTTTATCGTTTTAGGATCCTCAATCTTCTCTATGTCAAAGTATTTATCCATCTCCCTGAACCAGTCGATCAAGTCTTCTGGATCCAGACTTCCCGAGTAGGTACAAACATCTATCTTTTCCCAACCTCTCATATCCATCAGAAGCTTGATGATTTTTTATTCTAGTTCATCTTCCACTGCTTCCCATGACTCCACTTGTTCGACTTCCTCGTCAATGTGGTCTAACGCATCAAGAATACAACCACACCTTTCGATCTCCTTGATCACTGCGACTTCATTTGTCAAATTTTGCATCATTCGGATGCACTCATCAAACATCTCACGATCAACCATTACTGCTACGCCACGTGCTCGTCGTCCCTGGACATTAACGCCTCTGTGAGCCATTTTCAACATCTGCTGAAACTCTCACTCGTCCAAATTGCAACCGAACTTCAACAAGTTGTGCACGACTCTACCCAACCTCAGTTGGAGCTATAAACACACTTGTAGGCTCAATACCATTGACGTTCTTTTGCGCACAGGGATTCACTTCCCGCTCTAATATAGCTATCATTCGGCTCTCAAGACACTATAGCTATGATACCAAATGATGCAAGGCAGGTTGGTATCGCCGCCTTTCTCCTTGACAGGATTCTCCTCTTGCTCGATTCAACCAGACTCACTTCCGGGATCTGATACCAACTGATGCAAGGTGCCTTATTGCAACAAGGTTCTTGCTTAACATTGCACATGACACAACCACAATGCTCACACAAACAAGGTGTAAAACAGGATTCCAGAAGTGGCTTATATTACTTCTACCAATCTGTTACAATGCGGAATAACTGTAAATACAAATCACTAACTATTTGTCATCCTCAGCTGTTACAATACAGAAGTAACTGCGGTGTTCTCTCTCAACGTGTTGACCTCACCCTCTCCTGGTTCACTGCGGAACTCTAAGCTATGGGTCTATCTTTTCTGCATTCAGAAGCTATGTAACTGTTCTCTCCAATCTACATAACTTCTCCCTGAACTCTTCCCTGCAATTGCTTGACTCTCCCAAAATGCCAAGTCTTCCTCAACTGATCCAAACTCCCTGGTCTTCTACTCTACTACTCTTGTTCCCAATACCATTCCAATCCTCGAGACATGCATCCTCCTGTCAACCGATCCTTTTATGATCCTGCATACCTGCAACTATCAGTGCTCCTTCCATGCTGCATAGCCTCTTCCTGTGACGACATCTGTCATGTCTTCAACCACCTGTAATAACTGTCAATAACTTCCTTAGCAACCCCGAACTATTTCCAAGTACTCTCCTTGACTTCTACACGTCCTTCTGACAAGCTACAGTAAACCATCACATCGGCCATACTGTCTTCTGTCAGCTTCGACTCACCTGTCGGCTTCACTTGCACTCCTGTCGACTGCTTCGACAGTTCCCCTACTCGACTTATTGACTTCGACAAGTCAATCTGCTTCATGCACCAGTGGTCGTCAGCACTCCCTTTGGTCGGCTCCCTTATGTCGACTACCTTCTACTGATCTTCCTAGGCCCCGATGCTCCTGCATCATCCTCTCTCAAGGACAAAATGTTATGCTCATGAAATAATCCAAAGTAGGTGGGATTGATCTCGATTGTGTCCCAATAACATCCAATTGGACAATGTAACTTTAATGTTGTCATAAACATTACTCAAGTGATGTAATAGGTTAGGGAATATTAAATGTCTGAATTTCAATAATTCTTGCTATTCCAAACCAAGTGAAGGAAGCTTGACCAATCTATTAACCTAGCCAACGAAATAATCTTTTACTAAATAAAGGTGAGGCTAATGATGACCACTAGTACTCTTATGTTCTTGATAAGTCACTAACGCTAAAAAAGGGCCACATAAATTGACCCACTCATACTCTTTAATGGCGCAAGAGCTCTAATGGAGATGAATCCTACCACTTTTTTTAATAGGAACAAGATTTTAAAAAGTTACTTGTGAAAAACTTCTTACTCATAAGAGATAATAATTGAAAAAAATCATGTTTAGATTTATGCCGTGAGACATGTGAATTATTCAAATATTTCTATGATCTACATCTATGCATCATTTTAAAAATTCAATTTCATTATGAGTATACCCCTTCTCTAGAGTGGCCAAAAAGCTTAAATTTGTTTTCTCCAAAGCAAATAATAGGTTTAAAACCCCTATTCGAATACAACAAAAATGAAACATACGTCTTTAAAGATCATTACATATCAAAAGATTAAAAGTATTTTCTTCAAAAATGGTTTTTCTTTGCTACACTCACTAAGGCTTTTTCCTTCACAATACAACTTCAAATTCACCTAAGCTCGTTTTAAGACCTTACAAAGAATGAAGTTTGAAGCCTTCAAGGATATGCTCACGTTACAACTTCAAAGTTACCTAGTCTTCATTTACAAAATAATTCCCTAAGCCTTCAATGATACTTTCATAAGGTTCCCAAAATGCCATTTTAACTCAATTAAAATATTCGCTTCTTGCTCCTTTATTAGATACATGGACTCCTTTGAAAATATTGCGTAATGTATGGAATGTTGGATGTTAGTTTGGTGTACGAGTTCCTCTCAAGTGATATGCGGATCTCGAAAAGATCTATTTGCGAACAAGGAAACGTTTAACCAGATCATTGATGATATATTTAATATGTTTATGTTGTAAGCTTCAATGGATATTTAATCCATTTCGATATTTAATAATCGATGGATGAAACTCTTATTTGCATGCTTACACAATTCTTTAAACAAAAATATACATTAAAAATGGTAGATCACAATTTGTAGCTTTCAGATTTATTTTAGAACTATCTCATATCTAAAATAGATCTTAGTACATTAATGGCTCTATCACTATTGGAAATTGATATAGATTGCTAGTAGATCACTAAGATCACTTTGTTTTTACGATAAAATCAAATCATTGATAGAGATCCAAATTATTTAACAAATTAGGTGGTATATAATATATGGATATCAGATTGTTGAGGTTGGATCAATTGTGTCATATGTTTAGATAGATGAATTTAAATCTTACTGCTTACAAATTCTACACTAGGCACGATTAGATTGCATACAAAATTTTGAGAAGAAAAAATCAACTTGAACGTAAGAATAATAGATCTAGTTTTGCAAATATGGAGTTTTGGGCTCTAATCTCTAGAGGTTGATGATGTAAATGATATAAATCTATGTTTTATGGATAACTTTGATAATCACTAATAAAATATCGAGCTATCAAAGATTCAAATTTGAAATAGTATATTAGTTTCTTATAAAAATAAGAAAGCTATCTTACATTTGAAAGGATGAATCCATGAATATGGGTAATATTTTTTGACCAAATATGATGATGAAAATTCAATATTTTATTCATTAATTAAATTGAATCCCTTGAAACTCATATATGCCTTGCGAATTTCAACATGCAATAAAAAAACATTCTTCCTCCAACACAATTAAAATCACATGATATGTGGCTGGTAACACATATCATGTGTGGGTTGAGCATGAGGAGATCTTAGATTTGCAGGAGGTCGAGGAAAGGATTGTCATGGAAGATGTTGGCTACACAATTGTTTCACTTTGACAAGATCATGAGCTGCCTTTATGGGAAGAAGACTTTGCTTTGAAGAAGGTGGTTGATTACATTCCACTTGGATCAATAGGAAAAGAAGTCTATTCATCCATGGATTTGGTGGATAGATACATAACAGAAATGGAAACTCAATGGTGTACAAGTCTTGCTCACATTGGTAAGAATTCGTTTTGCACTAGTGATGGAATTATTGATGCCTTTGACATTTTCATGTTTTGTGAGCAGCAAAAAAGGCATATGTGGCTGCAATATAATGCCTCCCATACATATCCATCCATAGATTGGGTGGAAAGATACATGGAAAACTTTGAAGTCACCTTTCCATAAGAATTATGCTTACTCTCTTAGTATGTGGAATGCGGCAGCGCAAACAAGATGTTTAATGGAACATAAGGAGACACACATGTCTTCTTCTCTATTTGATCCTGATTTTTTGGTCATCCCATTGGATTTGACATATACATTAGTTACTTGATAGTATTATGAGCAGTTGAGGCATCCATGGGTTCT
Source organism: Larix kaempferi (assembly GCA_027924585.1). Classification (NCBI taxonomy): domain Eukaryota; kingdom Viridiplantae; phylum Streptophyta; class Pinopsida; order Pinales; family Pinaceae; genus Larix; species Larix kaempferi. The sequence continues at coordinate 680,714 of BSBM01000923.1, forward strand.
ATTTGATGCTTCTTCCCTCATGCATGGAAAAGCATGGGAATTCCACTTGATTCAATTGGGTGGAACAAGTGATTGTGATTCAAATGATGGGACTAGAATGCAATTGGAACGAGGGGAGCTTCATGTATTACTGGAGAAGATCACAGAGACTCAGTTCAACATTGGGAGTATCGAACTTCCAATATGGTTTTGGGATCTTGGTAGAGCTGGGAGTGACAGACTCCTACCAATGATAGTGATCTTGGGAGGAGTACAACACAAGCAATGGGATCATGTCATTGCATGGTGTAGAAGTCTAGTTGTTTGCATTGGAGAGCGATCCAACCATGATTTCCTGAATTCCACCTATGGTTAGTTATGGTTCAGTTTCCTAGCTAGGAAACCTTATGATGGATGGACATGCTATTATTTTGTTTGTTGGATTGGGAGTCTTCACAAGATTCCTTATGTGGAGACTATGAAATGCAAGGGTGATTGTTATAAACACCTTGCATTCATTAGGTTCATTCGGGACCATGGGATCATTTTGGGACTCAATTGCTTCAGTTGGGTGGAACATAAGTTGCATGGGGAACATAGCTATTTTTTAGGGCATGGTTATAATCAAAGTGGTGGATTAAAAGAATGGTTGTTCCTTCTTGGGTTTAGTTTGGAATTTGGAATTCCAATGCTTGTTAGTTCAACAGTAGATCTTAAGCCTTAGTATGGAACAAAATGTGAAGTAGATTTGATGACTTGGTCCACTTAAAATTGCATCTTTATACCGTAGTCATCACTAAGAAAGGAAACAAAAGAATCAATGAGCAATAGTTGGGGATGAAGAACAAGCATTACCACTCCCTGAATTAAATTGCTTGAGGACAAGAAATCTTGGGGGGGGAGGACTGTCATGTCCCCAAATTTTTAATTGCAATCCCTTGATGAAAATAATAAAATTTGGCCTAAATTTATTAGGTAAATTCATAAATTTGAATGTATGAGGAAAAATATTTATTCTTAATGCAATATTTATTTAATTTGGTCAAGGAGGGTGTACATAGGAGGTTGATTGGGACCCATATGAGGTGTCTTTCTCAAGAAAAAAATGGTAAAAAGTAGCTAAAAGTAGGAAAAGCAACTAAAAGTATAAAAACAACTAAAAACAAGAAAGAAACACAACGCAGGAAAGCAACATAAAAGCAGAAAGACATAAGATTCCATATTTTAGCAATAAGGCTCAAGAAAGGATTAGTAATTGTCAATAAATCAAGCAAGGAATCTAGGAAAGATTTTCCTAATTTCAAATTAGAAAGAGAGGGGGATATTTATTCAATTCTCTCATGAAAATATAATATTAATTATTATTTTATTGATATTTTCATGAGAATACTCTAGAAGGAAATAAAAGTTAAATGAAGAGTTATAAAAAATCTATGAGCACCCCAATTCACATATTTTGGCATTTTTACTTTGTGAACCTTGTGATCTTGGAGACGTCTTGTGGCTTTTCATAGCTTGTGTGATGTTCCCCTTTCTAGGTTGGGAGATGTACCCCTTGAAACTATAATAGAGAGGTGAAGATAATCTAGATATCTCATTTGCACTTAATTGCAAGTGTTCTCCATTTCAAGTTTCTCCATTATGTTTAACTGATTCAATTCATTGTAATTTTTTAATGAAGATTAGAAGATTTAACAGTGTTTTTCAGTGGTGGTGTGTTAGTTTCCAGTGGGTTCACTTGAGGAGGGTGCACTTTCTCTCTTCTACCGATGTTTCATTGCATATATGAAGTGGTATTGATCTAATAATGTTAAGGAGGGCACACTAGTGAAGTTTCATCCCTTGCAAATATCTCCATTCCTCTAGATCTAGAAACTGATGTTGAAGGGACAAAAATGAGGTTTTGAACTTGATACCTTTAAGCATATTTGGACTGTGAGAAGTACTCCATTGTGTTCGAATATTATTTTCTAGTTGGAAACACCTTTTGTCTCATCGAAAAAGACTTTTGGATGATCAAGATACAATTATTTTATTAGATCTAAGGGTTTCAATGTTGAAGAGCTCACCTGTTCATCTCCATCTTTGCATTTCTTGGGTTTCGAGATGACAAGAGCCATATGTCAATGTAATCAATATTATTTTTGTTATAATAAGCTCATAATAAGCTCTATTTGTGGTATTTTTAGCTAATATCAAATGGTTCAAATCAATATAAGTCTCTTTGGACTAATTTAGTAGGGTATCTATGTGTTTGGAGAGAGTTGGAAGCCAACAGTCTTTACTAGTCAATTCTAAGCTAGTCTTCCTTACTATGGTGAAATCTAATTTGGTTTTCCTCTATTATGCATTATGAATCTAAGTAAGTGTTTCATATCTGAATTATATGTTTTGGATACTGTCAATTTGCTTCCAGTATTGCACCAGAAGTAGAAGAAATCCACATAATTCCTAGGGAAATTACCTTCGGTTATTTGGGTCTCGGTCTACCCAAATGGTCTGCCCATGTGTGTTGAAATCTGAAATGTGCATACTATCAAAGTAGAACCTTGATTCTACCTTCCATCCAGTCTTGCAGGTTTTTCATATGGTGCTATAGGATATTCTAAGTGTGTATAAACCCCGAGTGTCTAGTTTTGGAGAAATCTAAAAGATATAGTGGTGTTTGGATCCAATTGAAGCCAAGCAGTCTTTCTGTGCCTAGTTTGAAGCCAAACACCTAGTTTTGAGAAATTTCAATTTATTAAGTGAGGGCTGAGATAAGATCTCGATATTTTAGATTGGGGATACTCCAAAAAATTTCCATCATTCGCATAGTTTTTTATCATTCCCAGAGGTTGAATAATATTATTGATACGGATGAAGTACTTTGGGGAAGATAGATGGGTCAATATATATCACATATAGCATGTCAATTGTTCTTATAACATGCTTAGAGTGGATTTGAATAATTTGATTTGTATTATACTCACAATCCACCTATAATAGCTTCCCAAGGATGGGTTGCATTCAACATCTGTTCAGTTTACTAGACATAATTCATGTTTTTCCAACTCAATTCACAGCTTATAGGACCATCGGAGATTCCTGTGTTACGATATAATTATTTTTTAAAATTGGCATGGAATCGAAGCCCAATTTGTATATGTACCAATTCATATCTTCCATTATATATGGCAATTAGTTTCTACATAAAAGTATAAGAGAGCACTAGCTTTTGAAGCTTTGTGATTCATTCAATCATTCCAAGCACTCAAGGTTATTTAGGTATTATGCCACTATTTTCTGTGTATTGCTTTCAAAGTCATAAAATTTTCATGGATTTTCATATTTGTTTCTTTCTTAATTTGGTTTTAGGATTTGTAACAACTATGAAAATACATCCATTAAACTATAAAAGGACAACATTATTATTACTGAAACTAACAAACAACAACATCATTCTTAATACTAACTAAATATTGTAGAACAAATTCTATATTAGTTATGTGCATATCTACCATCATATTCGAAACTAAATTGCTCTTTGGGTAGCCGTTTGATTAAGCAAAGACTTCAATAATGGAACCATCCAATCCAACACAAGTGGTATGCTTATCGAACCATTTTGTTTTTCTGTAATTTATTTTCAACATGTTGGTTGTGGAGCCAGATCTTCCAGTCTCATAGATGATATTGTCTTAGCCGTACACCCCATAGGACTGCACACTCATTCCCCCACCTTGGGGTTCGGGGGAAATTCCCTCGAGTTACGGGGATGCAGGGAGGAGCCCCTGAGAAAAAAATTTGGGGCTTTTTGCGCTAACAGTTTTCGGGCCCATGGTTTTGGGTAGCCCATGGTATTTTCCCATTGTATTTCCCTTATAAAAGAAATACATTGTAATACGGCTAGGGTTGATTTATTAGGTTTTATGCATTGTAAATATGTCTGAGATCAGAAGAGAGACTGTGAGACAGTGAAGAGGAAGTGCAGCAGTTGTGCTGCAGGTTGTATCCATTCACTTTGTCGGACGGAATAATAATAAGGACTAGCAACTTCAGTGTGGACGTAGCCCATCTTGGGTGAACCACGATATATCTGTGTCTCTCTTGTAATGTGTATGTGTCATTATATTTGCATTTCTTTTTATTGTTATTGCTCCGCGATCCTGTTTTTCTAACACAGCATTCATTCAACTAAATTCAGTTAGAGATGTGTATGCTCTTGTTGAAAAGTATATATAACCTTCTAAAAGCTTAGATTTAAGAGATGACATATTCTGTACCTCGTACTTAGTCTTATGTATTTTTAAAATGATGCTATGTGCAAGAAGAATATTGTGGGCCATGATAAACCCCAATATCGAATCCCAAACATGGGAATCTAAATGGTTTGTTTACAGTAGCCCAATACTTCCAGTACAGTCTCCAAAGGCTCGAAAAAACTTATGCAAAAGGCCCAAAATCCTCCTTAAATCAAATAAAGGAAAAATACTAATGGTTTGGAAGTATCACATTATGAATGAATCTTACACCACCTTTTTGATAAGAAATCCTTCATACTCATTCTCAAGAGTTTGGGGTAGTTCCTATTTATATAGAATAAGAAAGGGCTCTACATTATAATTTGTTCTATATATACACTATAAATCAGACTTTGGCTCCAATTCATCTCTCAATTGTCTCTTAGCCTCCTCAAATGTATATTTCGTCTATTCTTAGCCTCCTTTAAATAGCCTATAATCTTAATAAAAAAATTAATTGACATCTATTAGAAATTTTTTTAGTTAAACTGGTTCAACTACCAGTTATCCATGCCTAACTACATGTTATCACGCACATCCTTCCCATTATCTAACATGAACATCCATCGGCTACCAGCTTATTTTTATATTTCTTTTTTTTGTTATAATTGTTCAACTACCATTTATCCATTCCTAGCTACATGTTATCTCCCAGCTTCTTCCGGTTATCTTCCATGAAATGCTCGAGTTATCCATGCATCAATGCATCAGATACCATTTATTTTTTGTATTCATTTTTTTGAATTGTTCAACTATCATTTATCCATGCATAGCTACATGTTATCACCTAGCTTCTTCCAATTATCTTCAATGAATGATCATCGACCACGAGTAATTTTTTAGATTTATTTTTTTAATAATTCTTCAACTACCGGTTATCCATGCCTAGCTACATGTTATCACCCAACTTCTTCCAGTTATCTGCCATGAACTACCACAGTTATCCATGCATCCATGCATTAGCTACTAGTTATTTTTTATATATCTTTTCCTATAATTGTTCAGCTACCAGTTATCCATGCCTAGATACATGTTATCACCCATCTTCTTCCACTTATCTACCATGAACTTCCTGATTTATCCATGCATCCATGCATAAGCTAATTATTTATTTTGAAGTTTGAATGACACCCATAAAATCAATCTAAAGAGTACACTTGTCCCTTCCTCCTTCAATCTAGGAAAAGCATAGATGGTAGTCCACTCTCAAATTCTAAGATATAAACACCTATTGGCTAAAAATACAATCATCAATTCTCTCATTGTGCCTTCTAGTCTATGTTAGAATAATGTCAATCTCAACATTTGTGAAGGTCAAGAGTTGAGATTCAATTGTGATTTAACCACTAATTATATGACCCTCAATACGATATAAACTCTAAACCATAAACCTCTTAAAATTTATTAACGATGCCACCCATGAAGCCTGTCAAATTTATTAAATCATTCTCTAATATTAACTCATTTTTCAACTTCATTAATTACAACCCTAACCTTGAAACCTTTTAAACATTAATGATTGAGATGTACACTCTAACCCTCTAAAATTTGTCAACTCATTCTCTAACTTTTACTTGAGTAATTGTAAATTTAAACTAATTAAATTGTAAGTTTATTTTTTCAATTTAAAATTTAATCTTTGACATACATTTTAAATTTAAATCGTGGGCTTTAAAACCTCTTGGATTCCTTAACTTTGAAATTTGACCCATTCACTTTTACTCTTTAACTTAAACCACGTTCTAAATTTTTGTCTAAGATGATTCATTTAACTTTTAATCATATATTAATTTAAAAAAATAATATATATCTGTAACAAAGTAATAAATTTTAAATAAATTGGAATATACAATTTTAAAGTATATATTTTTAATAATTAATAGTTATTAAATTAATATAATCATATTTTTAAAAATAATTACAAAATAATCCTAAATTTTTCATTTATAAACTTAATATAGAATTAAGAAAAAAAAAATGAAACCATGTCAATCTAATTGAATTGTTAAGAAAGATGCATGTATCCTATGTTTGATGAATATATTTGTAAAATATGAAAGAAACTGATAACAAACAGCTGTTATAGTTAGAGATGTCTTAACTCATCACGAATCATTACCAATTTCTACATCTGAATGATAACCAATTTCTACATCTGAATGATAACTTGTATCGATACACTTAACATATATATAATAATTTATTAATTAATTAAAACCTATTTTATAAATTAATATTAAAAAAAATACCAAAGAAAGGGAAAAGTGACACTTTTGAATAGACACGCCCACCCTTTGAACGTTGCCAAAGACCTAGCCAGATCCATATAAGACCTTGAGTTTATTTTAATGGGAAGCGACTTCCACCGTGGACTACTTTTTGGTGGAGGAACATCACTCAAAACCCTAACCCTGCACTTCAACCTATAAAAGTGACAACCATGAGCAATGTAAATGCATCGGCACGGCCGAGTGATTGTATTACTAATGATTTGTGATCTTCAGAGAATAGTTATACGGTTGAGTTGCCAGTTCCAGAAACATGTCGGGAAGTTCCGCCTCCTTTTCCTGCGCGCCCACCTTATTGCGATGTCGTTTGCTCCGATTGATCATAGAGATAGCGTGTGGATGCATTCTTTTTTGTGTATAAGCTGGCATTTCTTTAATGTTCCAGATGCTTCAACAGATCTAAATATTCTATTATCATAATAACTAGCATTTGCCCTTGGAGGGGCAAAAGGAACGCATAAAGCAAAAGTTTTTATCTTATATTTGGCGACCAAGTTTTTTTCTGCCGGCAGGGATCGCATCACCAATTATATCTTTTGGCGGAAATACATCTCAGCAAGTTAATTTAAAAAAATGAAAAGAAATTACATCTCAACAAGCTATTTTAAAAAATGAAAGGAAATCACATCTTAAAAACAGAAACCTAAAGAAATGAGAGAGGAAATTAAATCCTAAAAAACAAAAACAAAAATGAAAAGAACAACGTTGCAAACAGTTTTCCATTAACGTTCATCCAATAATATGGAAATGCAAATTCAGTGTTTCCAACTTTCTGTTTCCATCATCTCATACAAAGGAGAGCTCCATTCGGGGATTTGAATTTGCTGGTATTCTTTCCATTCTCTCCATCACTCCATGAAACTGTTTCCATCCAAGAAAACATTTGAGGAAATGTTGCGATCGCGGATCATTCTTGTCACATAACCTTCCAACATTTCAAGACTTTCTAACATTCGTTGTTTTCCAAGTTTTTCGAAACCTCCTCTACATGTGCCCAAAAGAACGAGTCTAGTATTTTTGAAGAACTTTATGACTAATATCTCTTCCATCTGAAAGATAGTTTCCTTTAACCTCATATATGATATAATAATGTGCAATATCCAGAGGCTCTACAAGTCTTCTATAGGTATTTCCAGCATTTATCCACTTATTTTTGGATTTATCCACTACAAGTCATTTATCCACTTATTTTCCCACATTTTAATCATTTCATCCTAAAACCCGGTGATCCTTTCCCTACGCAAATTAGTATCATAATATGTGGTGTCATGATCCTTCTCACAACGCTCTTTAGACCACTCAAGTTCGGCCATAATACATTGGTTCTTGCTTAGTTCAATTTCCAGCTTGCCAACATTTCTGTTATTCTTGTTTTCAGTATCTCTTGCTATTCATAGCGTCGGTGCATCATCATTTTGCACAAAATAGATGTCACCAATTCAATAACAGGTTTCATTTTTCAGTTAATAAGTTAAAAGAAGAGACTAAAATATGCCCAACATTATATTGTCAAGTTTTCTTGATTGCATTTTACAATTAATTTTTGTTCAGGACTTTTCATGGGAATCACTAAATTTTCTTCTTGGAATTGGAATGGCCTCGAACTGTAGAAATCTCGAATTTGTTTATGATAATACTTGGAACATTGTGTAAAGTAGTATACTATTCTTAAGACAACATTCCTTTCACGCCCTTCTTTACTTCAACAAATACCCATAACGTTCAGGCCCCTTTTGAATTGGTTACATGCCATATTTCAAACATCAATAAGAGCAGCTAAGCATAATCACTGTTCACATACTGGCATATTTTTCATGGACAAAATCAGAAAATAAAAACTTCTTCCCACAATTCTAATGGTATCAGAGAGATCAGATTTCATCTCATACCTGTGAAAAATTAATCCCTAGATTCAATATTGAACAGAAACTGATAGCCCAGATTGAGAATTGGTGCTGGAATGGACGGCTATTCCAGTTTAGAATTGCAAATAGCCAAATTTAATTATTGTAAGGTGGTGGTGAAATAGATGGGCCATCATAGCTGATAACTTAGATTCACATCACAACAGTTTCACCAACTTGCACCACTCTAGCTGGGTCGACCGCATCTTAGCCCTGTGCTGTGTTAAACTCACAATAAGACCGTGAATTTCACATTAAGGCTCACAATTGACCAGAAGTCTCATGTGAGTGCTTATCTTCTTTTCTTTAATTGAGATATTTTTAAGGTGCATTGTGGCTTTAATTAAACAATTATATTATGATTGTGAATTAAACAATTCTATTATGATTGTGAATAGGCATGCCTCTTATGTTTTTCTTGATATCTGGTTGGTTGATGAGTTGGAAACCAACTGGCACTTGGGTTTCTTGTTTTAAAATCCAACATTTGCTTCTTCTTAATCATTTATATTGCTTATTTGACCACGAACATGTGCAAGTTTTTTTTTCGTTTCCATGTGGGACAAGGAGACAGTAAGCCTACAGGTAGTTCTTTTCCCAAGTTAAATGAAAAAAACAAGAGAGCGCATCCCAAAAAGTCAAGTTAATGGTGAGTTTGGAAGGGAAATCCAGGCCGTGGCCCAACTAACACCTTTGTCAAGTGTGTGATAGTGAATTTGGAAGTAAATGCAAGCCTTCTTGGAAAGGCCATAGGCTCAACGAACAGATTTTAATTACAAGGAAAGTTTGAATTAGTTTGATTGTTTGAGGGATTTGTCTTTTTTAGTTGTATGAAAGGTTTTGAGTGTACTGTTAAGGTATTTCTTGCTATTAGTGTTTAGTTCAATTTGTTTAATTAAAAAATTTGAATTTGAATTTTATGTTAATATGATATAATATTCATAAAAATTATAAAAAATAAATTTTGTATTCTTATTTTGAAAATAATTATTTTTTATTTTAATCATGAATTCATTAAAATTTAATATTTTTTATTTCTTTTACTTATGGGCATGTGCAAGCTAATGAGGGTCACTTTTGGTGCTTTAGATGCAATAGAAAGCTGAAAAATCAGGCATCCCTCAACTTACTTAGTTTTTTTGAGATGCTTACACAAGATATCTTGTATCGAGTAAAAAAGATGAAATGTAGGAAATTGAGTCACATTTCCAAATATTTAACTTTTAAGTATTGAAAATTTACATGACTATGTCAAATTTCATTTTTTCTAACAGTCACTTTTTTTTTTTGGCAAATTATAAGGTATATGTTTTTGTTGGTGCAACCTTTCACTGCCTAAATGATAGTTTCAAGCTACAAAATCTGGTATATATGTATAGAACCCGTAGCACTAGTGTAGCGCTATTTTTCCAAAATTAAATGTTTAATTTTTATTTTTTTAATTATGTAAGTGGGAAAACCTCGAGAACGGTATGTCAACTATGGGTGCAGCCTTTGAAGGTCTTAATGTAGTTATTTTGACTTGGATTTTTTACAGCATGTAGAGGTCGGTGTCCTCTAGTGCAGCATACAAGTTTTTTTTTAAATGGTTGTGAAATGAAAAAGTTACGGAATAAACACTAATAGTATGTTTTTTGACCAACGGAGTGATGACACAAGAAAATTAAGAAATAAATAGAAAATCTCAATAGTTTTTTAAAAAAATTACATATTTGGAATCCGCATAAAAAATTCTATCTATCCCTAAAATTTTGTCACTAATGGTCAGGTGTGTCATGTTGTAAAGAGCGGTGGAAAACAAGCATACTCAAAAAAATACTGAAAATGTCAAATTAGCTATGGTTTAAAAATTCCTTAGCACAGGTTTGGTAAGTCCGAACCAACCACATAGGACAGTGGTTGACACGCGGGCGCGGAAGGAGCGGGTGATTAGGCATTAAGGAACGCGCACGCGTTATGTTTAAATTCAAATAACGAGTGCGCGTTATATTTAAATTCAAATTTTAGTGTTTTGGCGCTCAATGTTACAAGCAACGCGCTAGCGTTGTGTGTACATAACGCGCACGCGTTATAATCTTCACAAATTTATGTTTTGAAGTGTTAGATTGGGTGAGATAAAGATAACGATAATGAGGATGATGAAGATGAAGATGATGATGGTGATGAAAATGAAGATGATGACGGTGATGAAGATGATGATGGTGATGATGGTGATGATGATGATGATGAATATCACGATGAAGATGATGATAATGATGATGCAGATGATGATGAAGATGATGATGATGATCACGTAGATGATGATGAAGATGATTATGATGATGAAGATGATTATGATGATGAGGATGACGCAGATGATGATGATGACGCAGACGATGGTGATGATGACGATGAAGATGATGGTGACGACGACCACAATGATGATGATGAAGATGATGAAGATGACGATGAGGATGATGATGATTATGAAGATGGAGATGACGACGACGATGAGGATGATGATGATGATGATGAAGATGGAGATGACGACGACGATGATGATGATGTACTCTCTCTTCTATGGTTTTACACCTCTCTTTCTCTCTCTCTCTCTCTGTAAACCCCCTCTCCCTCTCCCTAACCTCTCCCCCATCCCTAACCATCTTACTCTTTCTATCTCCCTATTACTCCCCCTAGCCCAAAACCCCCTCCTCTCCCTAGCCCTTACTAACCTGGGCTCTCTCAGTCTCTCTCTCTTCCCTACACCTCCACCTACCTCTAACCACACCTTCCATATCTCTTTCGCAGTCCCTACAACCAACACCCTCTCCTCTCTCACTCTCTCTCTCCCTCCTCCTCCTCCCAACCATTACTAACTCCCTCTTAGTCTCTCTCTCTCTCTCTCTCTCTCTCCGCCTCGCTAACCCCCATCCTAGCCCCTTACCCCTAACTAACCCCCCCTCTTTCACTCTCTCTTCCTTGCTTCTACACCTCTCTCTCTCTCTCGTAATCCCCATTCCCCTACCACTACATGATGATAATTATGATGATGATGATGATGATGAATATGACGATGATGATGATGGTCATCATCGTCCTCGTCATCTCCATCATCGTCGTCATATCCATCATCATCTTCATCCTCATCATCATACTCACCACCATCTGCATCATGATTGATGATTGGCCATCATCATCATCATCATCCTCTTCTTTATGATCACCACCATCATCATCATCGTTGTCATCATCGTCATCTCCATCTTCATCATCATCATCATCATCCTCATCGTCGTCATCATCTCCATCATCATCATCATCATCATCCTCATCACCGTCTTCAATATCATCATCGTCATCGTCATCATCATCATCATCTTCATCAGCATCCTCATCATCCTCGTCGTCATATTCATCATCATCATCATCATTATCCTCATCACCATCATCATCATCATCACCACCATCATCATCCTCATCACCATCTTCATCATGATTAATTCATCATCATCAGCAATAGCAGCATCATCATCCTCTTCTTCATCATCACCATCATCACCATCATCATCATCCTCATCATCCTCGTCGTCATATTCATCATCATCATCATCATCATCATCCTCATCACCAACTTCATCTTCACCAACTTCATCGTCATCGTCATCGTCATCGTCATCGTCATCGTCATCGTCGTCATCTCCATCATCATCATCATCCTCACCACCATCTTCATCATGATTGATGATTGATAATCATCATCATCATCATCATCATCATCATCCTCTTCTTTATGATCACCATCATCACCGTCATCATCATCATCATCATGGCCATTCTCTTCTTTATCATGACCATCATCATCCTCATCACCATCTTCATCATGATTGGGTATTGATCATCATCAGCATGATATTCATCATCATCATCATCATCCTCATCATCGTCTTCATCTTCATCATCGTCGTCTTTATCATCTGCTACTCCCCCTAGCCAAAACCCCCTCCTCTCTATTTCTCTCCCCTCCTCTTCGTAGCCCTTACTAACCCGGTCTCTCTCAGTATCTCTCTCTTCCCTACACCTCCACCTACCTCTAACCACGCCTTCCATCTCTCTTTCGCAGTCCCTACAACCAACACCCTCTCCTCTCTCACTTTCTCTCTCCCTCGCCCCCCCCCATCCATTACTAACCCCCTCTCTCGGTCTCTCTCTCTCTCTCTCTCTCTCTCTCTCTCTATCTCTATCTCTCTCTCTCGCTAACCCTCCTCCCAGCCCCTTACCCCTAACTAACCCCCCTCCTTGCCCCTTACCCCTACCTAACTGGTAGTGGTCGCTGATCGGATGAAGAAGAATTTTGATGAATGGACAATGCATAACTACGATTTGTGAGATACCAGGCCACTGTGCAGTGGTGATAACATGTTTACTATCTGTTGAGTCTGATACTACATCTAGGAGCCTCTCAACAAACTTTGAGATAGAAAGCTCTGTAATTTTAAGATACTGCTTCAACCACTCAACAAAGGAGTGTTTTGCAGGTGACTTGGAAATCCCTTCCAATTTTCAGCAATAAAACAAAGAAGTTCAACATACATATTTTCAGGAAAGCTTGTTAACCAATCAGACAAGCGAATATAAGGAGATAACCACGCCCAAAAAATTCAAGCTATTATAAAACTCTTGTTTATCAAGATAAGGATGGACTATGTGTACATTACGAGAATATAGATGAATAAAGTCCCTTTGATGAACTTGTCCTCTTGCTTTCTCCATAATGCGTTTAAAAGTAGGGAGTATTGTTCGAGCTTCTGTTGGTTTACATAAATGTTTCGATGATAGAGGTGAATTACCACTTATCAGAGCATGAAATGCTGAACAAAAGGCTAATGGAACACAACGAAGGATTCCCTGGTTCCACTTGTTATTGAAAATGATACTTTCTCTTGACGAAACCAGTAAAAAATCTTCCTGTATTATAAATGGAAATCCTATTACAATTTATGTCAGAAGAAAAGCATAGATACCTACAACTGCCATATTTCCTTTTGTAAGCCGCTCACCCATCGAAAGATCTAATGTAATAGCCCATTTCCCAACATCTTTCCTCTGCTCAACCCTACACTCGTTTTCCACTGGAAATCGCTGCCTCCACATGTAATAACTACATTGTTTTGTCGAAAATTGATCTTCTTCTGCTAACAAATGCAAAATGAAGGATTCATTGTCATTGCTATGAGAAGTTCTAAGGTCATTTTCTCATAAAACAGATATTGTATAAATCCTGTTAAGATCGATATGTTCCAGCTCACAAACTGATATATTCTTTATCTTAGACATAAACAAAAGAGCTTCAGGATGAATACTAGAGAGTTGTTGCTTTACAGCTTCAACCTTCTCACGATGTAGGGGTATAGAATGAGCCATAGAATGACAACTGCGGCTCAGATCGACCAATTAAAATTTAATAGGACCCATTAAAATTCAATTGGACGTGACATGAATGATTAAAATTAAACTCTAGATGCATACGCAAGCAACTTGGACAATGGTTGAACATCCGGTACGTTGATGTTTTAAAAGATGAACTCTTTCCCGACGGAGAGGGGCACTCCTAGCACTATCCCAATGTCAGCTTGAATCCAACGGAGTTGATGGTTTGTCGATCCGAGCCACGGTCATCATTCTATGGTTCGTTCCATCTGTTTTTTTTTTTATATTAACCAAAACGCGCGCGCATTATGGTGATACATAACGCGCGCGCGTTATGTGTCTTTATAACGCTCTCGCATTTTGTAATCCTATCCTACATGTTAAATGACATGGCAGGTTCGGAGCCCGCCATTCCTAGTTTTACATAACGTGCGAGCGTTATTGATTTACAGAATTCTTGCGCGTTTCGCATTTACCCATTGCATCTAAAAGGTCCCTCAACTTTGTGCAAGGACCCTTATAAGATTTAATTCTAAATTTACTTTTCTTTTTCTTTTTTTCTTTTTTTTATTGATTTTCTAAAATTTTGTATTTTTATTTTATAATAAATTTCATTCAAATTTAATATTTTCATTTCCTTTACTAATGTAATTCTAAATTTGTTTTTTCTAATGTCATTCTTCTCTGTGTTTTGACGTGAAGGATCCAGAGACGGTTTGTCAAAGATATCGTATAATGTGTAATAGCAAAACTTTTACCTCTAGACAAGTTGAGAAGATAACTTTCAACATTAAATAGTTTTATTTTTATTCTTCCAAGTTGTATTTTATAATGGAATTGAATATTACCTGATGCCCAACACCAATGGCTTCCAGCTACAATGAATCCTCTGTATTGTTGGAGTCCATCAATAGACATCGTAGATTTTCAAGACCCTATTTTGCATGGACTAATTATTTATTACTTTCATCAATAATAGAAAAAAAAGATTGAAAAAAAAGAAAAACTTTTATAAAATATTTTGAAACTTCGCAAGGTCAAGTCAATCTACTGCATTAAAGAACAGTATATGAACATATCGAGTGGAGAATGCAAAGAAGCCTCTTGGAGGTCTCGTTAGTAGGCAGAACAACTGGCTTAAACTCATCGCCCTCTTGAATTTTAGACGCAGCTTCCTAAGGAGCCGCCCTTTAAAGCCTTATAGGGTCACTGCTCAAAACCCTAGACTGCTATGGGTTTTCATGAACGACTTGGTTGTGGCAGTGGGATACTGCCCATGCTGGCGATTTTGCATTCAAAAGCATTTTCCTAAACAATGGAGTCTATTCTTCAATATCTGGGTTTACGTTTTTTCAATAGGATAGGGGCCAAATCAATGTTTGAAATTGGAGGGGCAAAAAGAACGCTAAAAGCAAAAATTGAACAAGCTAGTATTTCCGAGTTTTTATCTCATTTCCAACGACCAGGTTTTTCTTTTCGGCAGCAATCGCATCACCATCACCAATTATATCTTTTAGCGGTTGCTTGTCTTTCGCGTGTTTTATGATATTCTCTCCGACCAGCAGGAGACTGTTTGGGAGGTTTTATTTTATTTTCGACAACCAAGTTTTTCTGTCGCCAGCGATTGGTTGACCAACTATCTTGCCAACTGGCCGGTGGCTGGAATTCGGTGGGGCATGCAAAAAGAGGAGGCTGGATGCAGAGGACGTATCCGCTAATTCATTGAGATGGTCGGCAAGCTTAACATAACTCCGCCGAAACGATCGGCAGGCTTACATAACTCCCCCGAAACAGTCCACCAAACTCAGCTTATTCCTTGTAATCTTTCTTCGGAATCGTCGATACATGAGAAAGCTCTAATGTTGCAAGAAGCCATGTTCTACCCATTTTTTTGTATTACAAAGGTATCCGGTGGTAAGGAAGTAGCCATGTTCTACCTTTTTCTAATTATGAAGGTATTTGGTGGTTGATTAATGTCAGGATTCGGAGGACTCCATTAAAATTGAATGCATGTTTCGGGTTAATGGAAGATCTATGAATATGTCGACAACTCCATGCATTTTCAGTCTAGATTTCAGAAATTTTGCACTCTAAATGCCCTGCATTGTGCGCTCCAATTCATTGAAGTGTTTGACTCAAAATTTCCGCAAGCCACGCCATGTCACAAATTTCAACTCATGAATGTAAGTTCTCTAAAGAAATATATAATTAATTTGCGGAATAGACAGTAAGTGGCAGAGGTTGAAGATGCTCATTTGCATAGAATAATCCATTTGTCTCACAAGACAGTGCAAGTTGTGCATGGATAAACAGAGCCACGTCAGTGAAAATTAAAGACGAAATACATGCAAGATGCATAAGATCCTATGGAACTCTTCGCACAGGAACTTAGCGTATTGGATCCTTCTCTTTGCGTGACATTCAGGGCGAGATCTGCTTATCACTTCAAAACTTGAGCTAGCACTTAATCTTAATGATAGGATATGAGTTGATCGATCTTCATAATTAAGTCATAGTGAATAATTATTGGAGTAAATTTTGATTATGGCAATTTGGTGGGATCTCTGAAATAATAACCTACTTCCACTCAATGTTATGCATGCCTATTTGTGTCTTCATAAGCTTTTGTGATCTGGCATCTCCTAAATGATTGAGATGATGCATTCAGATTTTTTTTTTTTTACAATGCATGGAAGCGTGAATAGATCTCCCTGCTGTGATATATAATCATACTTTATTCCCATGCAATTTGATGACAACTTGAAACGATTATGAGACAGGGAAAATCAAATTCTGACAATATACTTTAATATTATATTACATATTGATTTTGGTACAATATCTCTCTAGCTATATGGGTGACTTCTCCCAATGTCATATATTTAATTAATGCTCAAAAAGAAATATGTTATTTTCCTTACTTTGAGGAAGAAAAGAATTCTTGTTCAATCATTTTGGTTTTACCCAATGAGTTGATTCATCAAATGTTGACTGCGTTGGATAATTAATTACTCTTGCACATAAAAGGATTCCTACAAAAAGATTTTAAAAATCATACAGTCTCATATTTATTGCATGGAAGGTACTAAAGGTAGTGGATATCAATTAGAAAAGCTACGGACCAGCGCCTCACCGTGCAGTCGTGAATGGAACTTATATGACAATCTCCATGTTTTTCGCATACCATAAAGATCGGCTCCAAGCTCCTCTCAGCGATCTCATCCACAAGACTCGGTATATAGATCAAGATACTCTCAACCAGAGGTGGAATGTGACCACCCCTCGATTCTTCATCTGGCTACAATTCTACCTGCGATGCCATTGCCGAGCCACTCCTCTCCTCGTGCTATACGTTCTCGCAAGCACCGCTCCTCCTGCAAATGGGACATAAAACCGGTCTTAGAGCCACTCATCCACATACTGAACATGGAAATAATGGTTACATGCTGGGATCACACTGACAGCCTTTCATGCGCTCTTCCATGCTTGTGGTCTAAAGCGTGAACGTCACAATGAGACGGAGAAGAGTGATGAGGCGAGTAATGTGGTAGCTTTTCATTGGAAAGAATGACAACCGATAACATGACTGGAAAGTGACATATATTCGACAACGCAGGCTTAAAATAACTCCACCGAAAGCGGTCGGCAGAGTTAACCTAACTCCACCGAAATAGTCGACCAAACTCAACTTATTCCTTGTAATATTTCTTCGAAATCGTCGATACCTTAGCAAGCTTTAATGTTGTGTAAATCTAACTTTGTGCTTATTGCACTATTTTCAGCAAAGTCAAAGTGATGGTTACTATTGTTCTTTGCGAAGGTTTCAACCAACAGGTTCAGTTACGATGGTGGGGAGTCCTCCTTTCGTTTTCTCTTCCCTTTTCTTCACTCTTCCTATCGACATTATCAAGGCCACCACAAATCAAGTATGCTGTGTATATATTATTACAACTTTCTTGATTTGCATAGGCCTGATCTCATATTTTACGAATAATGCAGAGGCCTGGTCTTAACATTATTTCCGAATATATTTTTGGGTATCTTTCACGGGGCAGACCAGTGGCCAACGTTTGCTTCAATATTTACAGTGATGTTACAAGAAGCCAAGCTCTCGCTTTTCTTCAAGACCAGAACGATGATGAACCACCATTGCGGCACTGCTCTATATTTTTTCATGAGCTGAGTGTGTACATCTATTTTCTGGTCTCTGAAGGATTTCAATCTAACAGTACTGCAAAGGTCTCTGCCATCAAAATAAATTCATCGTTTCAGGGAAAAAAACACTAAAGAGAAGTATGAGTAAACTGGGCAAAGAGACAATTAGTTCTTACTTTCCATGGAAGAAGATAGCATGTATGACTATGGTAGCCAATGCTGCGAAAGCTATGCCATAGGAGAAAACCATAAAATTACTCAAACGCAACTGGCCATACTCCTTATAGCTGTCTAAATCTAAGTGAAAGTCAGAATCAACTATCTTAGAAATCTCCGATAGAGGTGGAGAGGTCCTTGGAAAAAATAGGGAAGGTTTTCGTGTCAGAAACGTTAAACCAATATGCCAGAGGATAACCACACACATAAGAAACATAAAACCTATTCTCACATTGGCTACAGCGAACCAAGGCGTGGGAAGAGGGCTTCCTAGATATGCAGAGATGGTGGACCAGTCTAACCCCACAACACCCACTCCCAATCCGCGAAGGCCTGAACCGATCTGTTGGGCAATGATGGATTGGGGGAAAATCCAGCACAACTAGGAAATAGATGTGAGCATGGGAAAAGATAACCGGGTAGAATATAATATGAAAAGATGTAGATCATAACATTTATAAAAAAATTGAATCCGCGTTACTCCTTTGGGTTTCTTGTCCTTCTCGTGGAGCACTCTGCAACAAAATGTTTGTGTCACAAAGATAGGCTAACAATTACCAAAATAGACTGTAATCTATGAACATTAGAACGACATGCCTGAATAAGGAGACTTGGACAAACTGTAAAATAAAAGCAAGGTCAAGGATCTTTGATCATGGAAGCCCAGTAGTTTAAAGAAGCCCAGCGTTGGAGGGGGGATATGGAATATGCATCAGGTCAAGCGAGGGATGCGTGCATAAGAGTGTTTGGCAGACAAAGTATTTGGCGTGCATGAGCGTGAATCCAGGGCCACTCGAACCAGACGGAAATTATTTAGCACGCAACCATCCAACCATAACGGAAATTATTCAGCAAGCAACCATCCACGTGGCAGCATTCTATTCGCTCTATGAGCGAGGAATCTAACCCACTTGGAGGTCATGCTTCTCCATGGTGAAATGCCTACGTCATAATTAGAATTAGAGGCCTGAGATTTAATTGAATATTGCATGACTCTATGCATGGATTTAGGGTTTTGATATTAGAATAATTAATTATTATGTGCACATAAGCTAAAAGCAAAAATAGTAATTTTTAGTTAAGGATAATGGGGAAGATGTTGTAAGTGTATGTAAATGTAATGTAAATTTATTAAAAACAAGTAAAAAAATGTAATTAAAAAATGTATGTGAACTTTTTGAAGTGTAAATTTTTTCCTAATCATTAATGATGGGTAGTATGTTTGTAGTTTCAAATGCTTGAACCTCTTAAAGAGAAAAAAAAACTATAGTGAGCTTAGGAATTTTATAACTACATACATATTGTAGTAAAATAAACAAATAAAAGCGAGATCAAAACTTGAAAAACATTAATAAATCCAAATTTAAAACAAATTAAGAAAGAAAAAAAATCAAATAAAATGAAGAGTGCCACTATTTGAATCAAATCTCTAGTTGTAGACAAAATGTCTTTCTTAGGCCACACCACCATATGCCTATTTTGGCTATAATTTTATAAGTTTTGCATGTTTGAGCTCTTGGTTTCAAAGAAAATAGAAAATTCTACAATTTATCTTTTTTGGAAGCTACTATCTTTAAGGAGTTCTCCCAAAACCATAGATTTATAAAAACAATTGGAAAATAAATAAAATAAAATTCGAAAACACAAGATAAATATATCTTAGTTTTATCAAATACATTTCGTAGAAGAAACTATTTTATCAAATACAAAAGATTGAAACTGTAATCTCTACTTACCTCATTGATGACCTCCTTTACTAGTATGGATGCAGCCCTTGTCCTTCTTTAGCTACCAACTCCTCCATATTCAACAATAGTTGCGGGGACAAATCTCCACCCAACCAACCCACAGTCAAGGCCCTTGATCCCTCAACAACTAACACTGTACTAGACCAAGTAATCCCTTAACTTTTTACTCTGTTTCTATATCAATGTGTTTTCCACCTTTGCTTCATCCTTTTTCTCCCTCTTGACAAGTGCTCAACCAAAGGAAAACAACACAATAAGCAACAAACCCCCAAAATCAACTAGTAATACTTGATCCCCTTTCTCTTGGTCATCCCCCATTTTATTAGTTAATTTCTATATTTTATTAAATTTCTTACTTTTTCCATGCATGCCATACTTGTCCCTCATGCACCTATATTAAGTTATAATTTGCACATTTTCTTTTTTAATCCATTATATATTTCTTGACATGTTTACTATTACAGTATTACACTAATGTCTAATGTTGGGTTCTTATATACTTGCCCCTTTTAGGAAACTTTGTCTCGAAGCTATAACCCCATAGAAATAAATACAAAGACTTACTCAATCAACTATGTAGATAATAGATAATATAGATAGCTAGTACTATTTTGAAGATGAGATATTTATACATGTGTCCATCATGCAAAAATATCCCACCTACACTAATACAATCATCACACCCTAATTTATAACATGTTCTTGATTAATTTCCTAGGTGTCTATATGCACTCAATCATACAGTTATGCATCAATCTCATTATAAACTCTAAAATTACTCAAATAAAGAAAAAAATAGAAGTACACATTCGTGAAATTTCTCCTTCCTTAATTACCCTATTCCTAAGAAACATAACATCTCCCACCTCCATAATCCTGCTTACCAACTCCATATGGTATAACTCGCCATGGAACAAGCACTTTACTGTAACTTGTCCACATATCATGCAATATGCATAAACAATTCTCAGGGAAGTTATCGTAGCATCACCACCCTCCCAAATTTCGATAAATGTGTGTCCTCATTGAAATTTAACCGGAATATGGGCCACATTGGTATTAACAAACATCTACTTATCAATACCCTGATCCTAATGTTAGCATCATTATACCCCAGGCATCATTATCTAGTACAAGAGTTAAGAACTGGTGGAATAGGGTTAATTGTTGAGTTTGTCCATCAACCCATAAGTTGTTTGTAGTAACCATTCTCATTCATGGTTATGGACCCCCACGAAGTCCTAGAATGATTAGCCTCCTTAGGCTATTTGACTGTACCACTTGAAACACTTCCACTCACCACAAGTGAACAATGATTAGTATTCATTTCCCGAAGATGAAAGATATCATGGAATCAGTTACGAATCACATGTGCTCATGAAGAATGCATCAACACAGGCCAATATTTGCAATATAGTGCATCATAAACCATAATCATGGAAAATATGCTTCATGACCAAGTTTTAATTAAACATTTTACTTAATCCATTACGATGTGTGAGACCATCATAAAATAACAAGCCATGATACCATCATGAATTCATTAAGCATCTTACTAAACTAATATGTCATGAAAAACCATCATGAATTAACAACATTTCACACAATAAAACACCACATTGAATATATCAACATGAACAACAACATATCACAAGCTAAATGTCATCTATCACCAATTCCATGATGAGAAATCAAGTACCATACTAAGTATCAAGATGAAATAATAAGTATCACTTGAGTCTCACATGTCATCTTCATGAAATAACAAGCGCGATAACCAAGTATCACTCGCCATCAAATCATACCATGAAATCATTAAGCATATGACCATATGAAATCGCCGCATACCATTGGACAATATTATATCATCATATGTGGGATGAGGCCATGTACTAATCATAATATCTCATAACCTCATAAATAATCCTATCTTGAATCTCAATTTAACATATCATATCTAGGAAATGGATAACTAATAGTGCGTAACACAAGAATAAGTATCTAGATATCACATATTTTACTACTGCAGGGATCATCACAACACCCAACTAGAATACAAGTAAAGTTCCAATCTAGATTCATTTTTTTAATTCACAACGCCAAACATGCCTCTTCTTCAAATAGGAAATGCTTTAAACCTCAAAAATATTGACAAAGTGCTACTTAAGTCAAGAATAGAATTTAAAATGCCAATATCTACTTTTCACATGCATGGGTATTCACAAAATGTGACCAACAATCGTCCAAGTGTTCAAAGTTTGTTCACCATAGCATAAATAACCACCAGTACATACATTTCTTCATGCATGGGCATCTAAAGAATCTCCAACAATCAGTAAGAATGTTAATATTGGATTCATCCTTCAAGCTGAAAATGCATTAAAAAGTGGTGAACAACTCTCTAAATATTGCAAAAAAAATTTAAACATGTTGACATTCATAAGATATTATGAGCATAGTTCCTACATATTAGGGCACTAATATTTTATGATGAACACCAATCTAAAAATTTCCATGTCTTATTACGTGTGGTTGGCATTTATATCAAACTATCATGGAAACATTTCCAGCACCAAACCCTCATGCATCCCTAGGAATAAAATCAAACCACTAAATAAATTACAATATAATATCTGTTTGCAAGCAATATAAATGTTTTAGGATATCATGTTGAGGTTACAAATCAAATATTATATTCCACATTTTGTTTGTTTCCAACTTAAACTATGTAGGATGGCTTGCTGGAATGACTACCTATCTTGAAATGGTTGTTTTTTTTTTAAGTAACACTATTGATACATTCCATATCTTGTTCGGAATAAAACCATTTGTGTGAGTAAAAACATTTATGCCTAGAGGCTAAGTGGTTGGTTGGTGATTGTGCTTCAAGACAACATTATTATTTGATTTTATTTAAATTACAAGTCATCACATCATGCATGTAGATTGATGATTTTGAGGACACACTCTTCA
This sequence comes from Larix kaempferi, assembly GCA_027924585.1. Classification (NCBI taxonomy): domain Eukaryota; kingdom Viridiplantae; phylum Streptophyta; class Pinopsida; order Pinales; family Pinaceae; genus Larix; species Larix kaempferi. The sequence continues at coordinate 703,666 of BSBM01000923.1, forward strand.
AGGATTTAATTTCTTGAACCACCACTAAAATAGGGAGACATGGGATAGTATTCTCAACCATACTGCATGGTATGCTGTTGTAGTTGCGGCTACATACTCTGCTTATGCAAACTGACAATAGGATTTTTTTTAGAGGCCCGTGATATTACATTGGTTCCCAAATTGAAAGCATAACTAGATGTGTTTTTCGTATCATCATTACTTCTTGCAAAATCACTATCAGTGTACACTGTGAGAGTAATGTCTGGTGAATGAGAGTACCAAAATCCATATCCAACTACACCTACAACATATCTCATAATTCTTTTACCAACTTTCCAGTGAGATTTTTTGGGAGACTCCATAAACCTGGAGATCAAGATGACATCATACATCAAATCAAGTCTAGTTGTAGTCAAATACATTAAACCACCTACCATTCTTTTATAAATTGTGGAGTTCAAATTCTTACTAAAGTTAGTGCCTGCAGCAATGGGAGTTTCTACTAGTTTACATTTATCCTTCCCAAATCTCTACAGAATGTTTGTAGCATACTTATGATGACAGATGAAGATTCCATGTTCACTTTGGTTAACTTCCAGACCAAGGAAGTACCTCATAAGGCCTAGATCAATAATTTCAAACTCCTTTCTCATGACTATCTTAAATTCTTCTCGCATCAAATTTCCAGTATAAATCATATCATCAACATAAAGACATACGATTAGAATGTTACCTTGTTGATCTATTTTGACATACAGAGTAGGATCATTACTGCTCCTATTGAACCCATTGTTGATGAGATAGGAATCAATCCTGTTGTGCCAAGCTCTGGGAGCTTGTTGTAGACCATACAAGTCCTTTTCCAACTTGCACACTTTGTGTTCTTGACCCTTGACTACATATCTAGGTGGTTGGTATGCATAGAATTCTTCTTCAAGTATTCCATTGAGAAAGGAATATTTCACATCCATTTGATAAACAGGTCAATGATTTTGAGCTTCTATTGCAAGTACAACTCTGAGGGTGTCCATCCTTGCTACTGGAGAAAAGGTTTCATCATAATTCACACCATATTGTTGAGAAAATACTTTGGCAACCAACCTGGCTTTGTGTTTCTCTATCTCTTATTTTTTATTCAGTTTGGTCTTATAGACCCATTATACTCCAATACTAATTTTTTCTGGTGGGAGATCAATAAGATCCCAAGTCTTATTTCTTTCTATAGCATCAATCTCTTCATTCATTGCTTGTACCCACTAAGCATCCTTTACTACTTCATCAAAATATGTGGGCAGACAAGAAAATAAAGCATACTTTAGTTGCTCATCAATAATAGGAGTCTGCTCATATATCTCCCTCAAAATTCTGGTTTTCTAATATTTTGATGGACTGCCTGCTAGTGTTTCTTCTTCCTGATGTACCTCCGATATTGGAAATTTGAGTGGCATATCTGGTAGATCTGAACTTTCTTTCTGCTAAATATCTACTAGATCATTTTGAGGATTAATCCAACATTTATCTTCACGAAACTTGACATCTCTGCTCGCCACAACCTTTTTGGTGACAAGGTTATACAGCTTGTAAGCCTTGTGATGTTCACTGTAACTAGTGAAGATACATATCTCACTCCTTTTGTAAAAAAAATTCTCAATTCTTCAAGTACATGTGAAAATGATACACATCCAAAAAATCTGAGATGTGAGACACTAATCTTAGTGCCACTCCAAGATTTTTCAAGAATTTTTTCTGTAACACTGATGGTAGGAGATTTGTTCAGTAAATAAACTGAACATGCAAAAGCTTCATCCCAATAATAATCTGACATTTTCTTATATGACAACATGCTTCGAGCCATGTTCACGATGGTTCGGTTCTTCTGCTCAACACTGTCCATTCTGTTGTGGAATGTATCTGATAGTGAATTAGTGTTGGATGCCATTTTGTTTGTAGAACTCTACAAATTCATGTGAATCATATTCACCTCCACCATCTGACCTGAGCACTTTGATGGATTTACCATATTGATTTTTAGTCAATGCCTTGAATTATTTAAACTTGGATAAGTTATTTGATTTTTGTCTGAGAAAATAGACCCAGAATTTATTGTTGTAGTCATCAATAAAATTCAGAAAATAAAGACTACCTCCTATGGATTGGGTTTGCATGGGTCCACATAGATCTGGGTGAACTAACTCAAGGTGTTATTTGGCTCAAGATGTGGAAGTGGGGAAGTTATCTCTTTGATGTTTCACTAAGATACCATCTTCACAAGAACTGGAATGTTCATTCATGACTCGTAACCCCTTGACCATGGACTATTTTTTCATAAGACTAAGACTCTAGAAAGGTAGATGACCATACCTACAGTGCCACAACCAAGTTTCATCTATACTGGAGACAATATTTGCATAATACTGTTATAGAATGGCACTTCTGAGACTGAGAGGAAATATTCTATTTTTGTTAATGTCTACTTTGGCTCACGGGGGGTTCACTCAATGAACTTGTTACATAGCACGATCGTTCGCATGATATTAAAAAATATCCCTAATTTCACTAAATATTGGAAAATGCATCCTAAAACTGTATTGTTGATCCCCCCTCCCAATATTCCTTTCCAATTAAGAAAACCCCTAGTTTCACCATATATTGTAGGTATCCATTTTTATCAACCCATTTTTTACACCCCCTTTATATCATATTATCAAGTTGTAACAAACAAGATCCCTAAGACATCTTAGTATAACCAAAAATGATGCTAAATAAAATAATAGTATAATGCTAATAATGATCCCACTAGGATTGTAGGGGCGACTAATCAATTTGTAGCATTGGATTGTGGAAGACCCAACTAACTATTACTAGGGAAGGAAAAATGCGTAAAAGGAGACCTATTCAAGAGATCAAAATAACAAAGAATGTAAAATATTGATAGTCCAATAGTTAGTCCAATGCTTAGAAAACATGATAATTGCAAATGTTTCACACCACAGCCTGCCAATATACCAATTTGATATCATGTAAATACAAATATAGTCATAGAGAACTCATGTTTTTTGTAAGCTTAATAGATTAAACAAGCCATAAAAATGGAAAATTTAAACCCTTTAATGGATGGACTCCCCTACCTTCCTATCAAAACAAACATCATTGATGTTTGAACCCAAATGAACATAAAAAAATTCCTCTTTCTTTTCAATAACACCATATGATGACATGCATAGCTTGGATTTGGGTCATTCACAATATCTAATGAGTTGCCTCCACTTCCTCTACATTTATTCTTGCATTCAAGGGAATTAACAACATTTAGTTACATTTTCTTGGGTTATATCTTTTTTTTCTTTTTTTTACAAGAGAGGGAAAAAATCTCCATTGTTAGATTTCAAGCATGCAATAGTTATAAAGATACACATATGATGAAACTTATATGATATCATTTCATGGTGATGATAACACAGGGTATGCAAATAAGAATTTAGATTTTCACCTATGTTCATGTTAGTTCCAATAAAATATTAAGATGGATGTCTTGCATATAAGAATTGAAATTGCAAGTATGAATGTGCCAAATATAACTCAATCTAACAACTATTCCTAACTGGCAATGTGAAAATATGAAGAAGAATACAAAAGGTTGAAATAAATAATTAGTCAAGAAACATTGATCTAAATTTTCGTGGTTGTCATGGAGCAAGGTTTAATTACATCTCAATACCCACCTAAACCCCAACCTAAAAATGAAGAGTTAGATCTTTTACTTGAATTCCTACAAAAAATACACTTCAGTTGTTCAAGTATGAAACTCCCAATTAGCTACATCTATTAACTTAAAGATGAAAAACAATATAACATCAATTCAAACAAAGCCTAAATAAGCTATTAAATGAGGATTTCTCAAGGCCAATATTCCATAGAGACTTCCATTGATATTATCGTTGGTACACTACTATGATATTATGCAAAAATTAGGATCATAAGCAATATCAAATAAAAATGGAGGGTTATTAGGTTTTAGGTGGGTATGAATTGAGCCCATGATTTGGAGGTATGAATCCATCCAACAATTTGGAGGTTATTCCTCAACACACCTAAATAAAATAACCCCCAATATTTATATCACTATGTCAAATTAAAAACCCCCCTTGACCCCTTAATACGTTGAAATATATATTTTAGGTTTTTAAGCGTATTAAAAACCACAATATGAATGGACGTGATATGATATTGTCTCACTAGTGAACCCCCCATGCTTTGGCTAAGAGACTTCTACAGGGGGGTTTATCATAGACTGCACAATAAGTATCAATAAAAATGACATCATACTTGTTCTAAATCGGTTGACCCACACTATTAAGATTGAATTTCAAATTAGGAAGATATAATATAGATCATGTATAAACTTCTTCTCATTCTTTTTAGTAAGAACAAGAACAATTCCTTTTCCTTGGGTAGGAACAAGATAATGACCACCTAGCTTGATTTTTGTATCGAAAGAAGAATCGAGGATAGAAAATAACAATTTGTTACCTATTATATGATTGTTGCAGCCACTATCCAACAACCATACATCTGCGTGATGCTCTTCTTCAGTTACTTGACATGATAAAAACATGACTTCTAATGAGCCTTCTTCAACATTAGAGACATGGGCTCTTCCACTGTTCTAGTCTGCTTGCTTCTTTCTGTAGTTGTTTCACTGAATGTTGGAATTATTATTCCATCTCTTTCCTCTCCCCTATGACTTTGATGTTTGTGAGAGAGATCACAGTGATATAAATGCTCATGAGTGGTTCTAACATATTCCTCCTCTGCCTAAACCCCTAACACTAAATCCCTATTTAACCTCCTAACCGATAGAAACTATTAAATAAACTATTGAATAATGTTTTTTGATTATTTCAATAACGCCAGCGCGTTTATGAATACAGAAATGCGCGCACATTTTGTGCAACCAGGTGTTATTGAGCCGTGCACCAAACATATTAAATACCTAGTTTTTTAATCTTCTAGAAACGCGCGCACGTTTTGGATGTGAAAAACGCTAGCGCGTTATGGGTTTACACAATGCTAGCGCATTATGTTTGTGCAAAAATATTAGCAAAATTATTTTATCCTCCCACATTATGTCTGTGCAAAAATATTAGCAAAATGCTTTTATCCTCCCGTGTTCTGTGTTTTCTCCCCTCGCCTTCCCTATTTTTATGTTTACCAGATATTTTACACAAACAAAATGATGAAGCAAACAAATTAATAGCAACAGTCTTCGAAATGGCTTGACGACTCGTTTCAATATACACGTATTATCTAAATATCATAGCCATAGACAACAACTAATTCAAACAGTCAATTCACTACAACTAAGATCAAACTTTAGATAATATAGTTTCTATAGTGGTAAACGGTGCTATTGCAATCTAGGTAAATATCATACAAATATTTCAAACAAATTTATGGACATAAGCATTCCAGAAAAGATGGCAAAGTTTCAAAACGATTGGTTGTGCCAATAAAACTAGCGGCACCAAACTAAGGCTCAAATTACGTTTATGGACACTTACCAATTGAAGGATGTCTGAGTGTAGATGCAAATGCAGCAGCCCCTCCGGGAAGCCTTCTTCTTCACCGACCTTCTCTTGGACTCAAGTGGCCTCAATGCCCAACCACCGAACAGTAGCATGAGCTGTAGTTAAGAAACAATGGTCGAAATAGAGCAATTATAAAGGATTTGATCAACAAAGCAAGTCTCCCAATTCGTAGAGTTGTTAATTTGAAGAAACAAGCAGGTGTAGAACAAGAATGAAGGAGTTTCTTAACTGGTAGTGGTTGCTGATCGGATGAAGAAGGATTTTGATGAATGGACAATGCATAACTACGATTTGTGAGAGACCAGGCCACTGTGTAGTGGTGATAACATGTTTACTACATGTTGAGTCTGATACTACATCTAGGAGCCTCTCAACAAACTTTGAGATAGAAAGCTTTGTAATTTTAAGATACTGATTCAACCACTCAACAAAGGAGTGTTTTGGAGTTGACTTGGAAATCCCTTCCAATTTTCAGCAATAAAACAAAGAAGTTCAACATACAGATTTTCAGGAAAGCTTGTTAACCAATCAGACAAGCGAATATAGGGAGATAACCACGCCCAAAAAATTCAAGCTATTATAAAACTCTTGTTTATCAAGATAAGGATGGACTATGTGTACATTACGAGAATATAGATGAATGAAGTCGCTTTGATGAACTTGTCCTCTTGCTTTCTCCATAATGCATTTAAAAGCAGGGAGTATTGTTCGAGCTTCTGTTGGTTTACATAAATGTTTCGATGATAGAGGTGAATTACCACTTATCAGAGCACGAAATGCTCAACAAAAGGCTAATGGAACACAACGAAGGATTCCCTGGTTCCACTTGTTATTGAAAATGATACTTTCTCTTGACGAAACTAGTAAAAAATATGCTTGTATTATAAATGGAAATCCTATTACAATTTATGTCGGAAGAAAAGCATTGATACCTACAACTGCCATATTTCCTTTTGTAAGCCACTCACCCATCGAAAAGCTAATGTAATAGCCCATTTCCCAACATCTTTCCTCTGCTCAACCCTACACTCGTTTTCCACGGGAAATCGTTGCCTCCACATGTAATAACTACATTGTTTTGTCGAAAATTGATCTTCTTCTGCTAACAAATGCAAAATGAAGGATTCATTGTCATTGCTATGAGAAGTTCTAAGGTCAGTTTCTCGTAAAACAGATATTGTATAAATCCTGTTAAGATCAATATGTTCCAGCTCACAAACTGAGAGATTCTTTATCTTAGACATAAACAAAAGAGCTTCAGGATGAATACTAGAGAGTTGTTGCTTTACAGCTTCAACCTTCTCAGGATGTAGGGGTATAGAACGAGCCATAGAATGACAACTGTGGCTCGGATCAACCAATTAAAATTTAATTGGACCCATTAAAATTCAATTGGAGGTGACATGAATGATTAAAATTAAACTCTAGATGCATATGCAAGCCACTTGGACAATGGCCGAACATCTGGTACGTTGATGCTTTAGATGATGAACTCTTTCCCGATGGAGAGGGTCACTCCTAGCACTATCCCGATGTCATCTTGAATCCAACGGAGTTGACGGTTTGTCGATCCGAGCCACGGTCGTCATTCTATGGTTTGTTCCGTCTGTTTTTTTTTTATATTAACCAAAACGCGCACGCATTATGGTGATACATAACGCGCACGCGTTATGTATCTTTATAACACTCTTGCATTTTGTAATCCTATCCTACATGTTAAATGACATGGCAGGTTCGGAGCCCGCCATTCCTAGTTTTACATAACTCGCAAGCGTTATTGATTTACACAATTCTTGCACGTTTCGCATTTACCCATTGCATCTATAAGGTCCCTCAACTTTGTGTGAGGACCCTTATAAGATTTAATTCTAAATTTACTTTTCTTATTTTTTTTTATTGATTTTCTAAAATTTTGTATTTTTATTTTATAATAAATTTCATTCAAATTTAATATTTTTCATTTCCTTTACTAATATAATTCTAAATTTGTTTTTTTAATGTCATTCTTCTCTATTCTTTGACGTGAAGGATCCAGAGACGGTTTGTCAAGGATATCGTATAATGTGTAATAGCAGAACTTTTACTTCTAAACAAGTTGGGAAGATAACTTTCAACATTAAATAGTTTTATTTTTATTCTTCCAAGTTGTATTTTATAATGGAATTGAATATTACCTGATACTCAACACCAATGGCTTCTAGCTACAATGAATCCTATGTATTGTTGGAGTCCATCAATAGACATCGTAGATTTTCAAGACCCTGTTTTGCATGGACTAATTATTTATTACTTTCATCAATAATAGAAAAAAAAATTGAAAAAAAAGAAAAACTTTTATAAAATATTTTGAAACTTCACAGGGTCAAGTCAATCTACTGCATTAAAGAACAATATATGAACATATCGAGTGGAGAATGAAAAGAAGCCTCTTGGAGGTCTCGTTAGTAGTCAGAACAACCGGCTTAAACTCATCGCCCTCTTGAATTTTAGACGCAGCTTCCTGAGGAGCCGCCCTTTAAAGCCTTATAGGGTCACCGCTCAAAACCCTAAACTGGTATGGGTTTTCATGAACGACTTTGTTGTGGCAGTGGGATACTGCCCACGCTGGTGATTTTGCATTCAAAAGCATTTTCCTGAAAAATGGAGTCTATTCTTCAATATCTGCGTTTACGTTTTTTCAATAGGATAGGGGCCAAATCAATGTTTGAAATTGGAGGGGCAAAAACAACGCTAAAAGCAAAAATTGAACAAGCTAGTATTTTCGAGTTTTTATCTCATTTCCAGCGACCAGGTTTTTTCTGTTGGTAGCAACCGCATCACCGTCACCAATTATATCTTTTAGCGGTTGGTTGTCTTTCGCGTGTGTTATGATATTCTCTCCGACCAGCGGGAGACTGTTTGGGAGGTTTTATTTTATTTTCGACTACCAAGTTTTTCTGCCGCCAGCGATCGATCGACCAGCTATCTTGCTGACTAGACGGCGGATGGAAGTCGGTGGGGCATGCAAAAAGAGGATGCTGGGAGCAGAGGACGGATCCGCTAATTCATTGAGATGTTCAGCAAGCTTAACATAACTCCACCGAAACGATCGGCAGGATTACATAACTCCCCCAAAACAGTCCGCCAAACTTAGCTTATTCCTTGTAATCTTTCTTCGGGATCGTCGATACATGAGCAAGCTTTAATGTTGCGAGAAGCCATGTTCTACCCGTTTTTTTGTATTACAAAGGTATCCGGTGGTAAGGAAGCAGCCATGTTCTACCTTTTTCTAATTACGAAGGTATTTGGTGGTTGATTAATGTCAGGATTCGGAGGACTCCATTAAAATTGAATGCATGTTTCGGGTTAATGGAAGATCTATGAATATGTCGACAACTTCATGCATTTTCAATCTGGATTTTAGTAATTTTGCACTCTAAATGCCCTGCATTGTGCACTCCAATTCATTGAAGAGTTTGACTCAAAATTTCCACAACCCACGCCGTGTCACAAATGTCAACTCATGAATGTAAGTCCTCTAAAGAAATATATAATTAATTTGCGGAATAGACAGCAAGTGGCAGAGGTTGAAGATGCTCATTTGCATAGAATAATCCATTTGTCTCACAAGACAGTGCAAGTTGTGCATGGATAAACAGAGCCACGTCATTGAAAATTAAAGACGAAATACATGCAAGATGCTTAAGATCCTGTGGAACTCTTCGCACAGGAACTTAGCGTATTGGATCCTTCTCTTTGCGTGACATTCAGGGCAAGATCTGCTTATCACTTCAAAACTTGAGCTAGCAGTCAATCTTAATGATAGGATATGAGTTTATCGATCTTCATAATCAAGTCATAGTGAATAATTATTGGAGTAAATTTTGATTATGGAAGTTTGGTGGGATCTCTGTCATAATATCCTGCTTCCACTCAATGTTATGCATTCCTATTTGTGTCTTCATAAGCTTTTGTGATCTGACATCTCCTAAATGATTGAGATGATGCATTCAGAATTTTTTTTTTTACAATGCATGGAAGCGTGAATAGATCTCCCTACTATGATATATAATCATACTTTATTCCCATGTAATTTGATGACAACTTGAAATGATTATGAGACAGGGAAAATCAAATTATGACAATATACTTTAATATTATATTACATATGAATTTTGATACAATATCTCTCCAGCTATATGGGTGACTTCTCCCAATGTCATATATTTAATTAATGCTCAAAGAGAAATATGTTATTTGCCTTACTTTGAGGAAGAAAAGAATTCTCGTTCAATCATTTTGGTTTTACCCAATGAGTTGATTCATCAAATGTTGACTGCGTTGGATAATTAATTACTCTTGCACATAAAACGATTCCTACAAAAGGATTTTAAAAATCATTCAGTCTCATATTTATTGCATGGAAGGTACTAAAGGTAGTGGATATCAATTAGAAAAGCTACGGACCAGCGGCTCACCGTGCAGTCGTGGATGGAACTTATATGACAATCTCCATGTTTTCGCATACCATAAATATCGGTTCCAAGCTCCTCTCGGCGATCTCATCCACAAGACTCGGCATATAGATCAAGATACTCTTAGCCAGAGGTGGAATGTGACTACCCCTCGATTCTTCATCTGGCTCCAATTCTACCTGCAATGCCATTGCCGAGCCACTCCTCTCCTTGTGCTATACGTTCTCGCAAGCACCGATCCTCCTGCAAATGGGACATAAAACCGGTCTTAGAACCACTCATCCACATACTGAACATGGAAATAATGGTTACATGCCGGGATCACACTGACAGCCTTTCATGCGCTCTTCCACACCTGTGGTCTAAAGCATTAAGGTCGCAATGAGACGGAGACGAGTGACGAGGCGAGTAATGTGGTATCTTTTCTTTGGAAAGAATGACAACCCATAACGTGACTGGCAAGTGGCATATATTCGGCAACGCAGGCTTAAAATAACTCCGCCAAAAGCGGTCGGCAGACTTAACCTAACTCCACCGAAACAGTCGACCAAACTCAGCTTATTCCTTGTAATATTTCTTCGGAATCGTCGATACCTTAGCAAGCTTTAGTGTTTTGTAAATCTAACTTTGTGCTTATTGCACTATTTTCAGCAAAGTCAAAGTGATGGTTACTATTGTTGTTTGTGAAGGCTTCAACGAACAGGTTCATTTATGCTGGTGGGGAGTCCTCGTTTCGTTTTCTCTTCCCTTTTTCTTCACTCTTCCTATCGACATTATCAAGGCCACCACAAATCAAGTATGCTGTGTATATATTATTACAACTTTCTATATTTGCATAGGCCTGATCTCATATTTTACGAATAATGCAGAGGCCTGGTCTTAACATTATTTCCGAATATATTTTCGGGTATATTTCATGGGGCAGACCAGTGGCCAACTTCTGCTTCAAGATTTACAGTGACGTTACAAGGAGCCAAGCTCTCGCTTTTCTTCAAGACCAGAACGATTATGAACCACCATTGCGGCACTACTCTATATTTTCTCATCAGCCGAGTGTGTACATCTACTTTCTGGTCTTTGAAGGATTTCAATCTAACAGTACTCCAAAGGTCTCTGCCATCAGAATAACTTCATCCTTTCAGGTAAAAAAACACTAAAGAGAAGTATGAGTAAACTGGGCAAAGAGACAATTAGTTCTTACTTTCCATGGAAGAAGATAGCATGTATGACTGTGGTAGCCAATGCTGTGAAAGCTATGCCATAGGAGAAAACCATAAAATTACTCAAACGCAACTGGCCATACTCCTTATAGCTGTCTAAATCTAAGTGAAAGTCAGAATCAACTTTCTTAGAAATCTCCGGTAGAGGTGAAGAGGTCCTTGGAAAAAAATAGGAAAGGTTTTCGCGTCATAAACGTTAAACCAATATGCCAGAGGATAACCACACACATAAGCAACATAAAACCTATTCTCACATTGTCTACAGCAAACCAGGGCATGGGAAGAGGGCTTCCTAGATATGCAGAGATGGTGGACCAGTCTAACCCCACAACACCCACTCCCAATCCGCGAAGGCCTGAACCGATCTGTTGGGCAATGATGGATTGGGGGAAAATCCAGCACAACTAGGAAATAGATGTGAGCATGGGAAAAGATAACTGGGTAGAATATAATATGAAAATATGTAGATCATAACATTTATAAAAAAATTGAATCTGCATTACTCCTTTGGGTTTCTTGTCCTTCTCGTGGAGCACTCTGCAACAAAATGTTTGTGTCACAAAGATAGGCTAACAATTCCCAAAACAGACTGTAATTTATGAACGTTAGAACGACATGCCTAAATAAGGAGACTTGGAAAAACTGTAAAATAAAAGCAAAGTCAATGAACTCTGATCATGGCAGCCCAGCAGTTTAAAGAAGCCCAGCGTTGAAGGGGGGATACAAAATATGCATCAGGTCAAGTGAGGGATGCGTGCATAAGAGTGTTTGGCGGACAAAGTATTTGGCGTGCATGAGCGTGAATCCAGGGCCGCTCGAACCAGATGGAAATTATTCAGCATGCAACCATCCAACCATAACGGAAATTATTCAGCAAGCAACCATCCACGTGGCAACATTCTATTCTCTCTATGAGCGAGGAATCTAACCCACATGGAGTTCATGCTTCTCCATGGTGAAACGCCTACGACGTAATTAGAATTAGAGGCCTGAGATTTAATTGAATGTTGCATGACTCTATGCATGGATTTAGGGTTTTGATATTAGAATAATTAATTATTATGTGCACATAAGTTAAAACGAAAAATAGTAATTTTTAGTTAAGGATAATGGGGAAGATGTTGTAAGTTTATGTAAATGTAATGTAAATTTATTAAAAAGAAGTAAAAAAATGTAATTCAAAAATGTATGTGAACTTTTTGAAGTGTAAATTTTTTCCTAATCATTAATGATGGGTAGTATGTTTGTCGTTTCAAATGCTTGAACCTTTTAAAGAGAAAAAAAACTATAGTGAGCTTGGGAATTTGATAACTACATACGTATTGTAGTAAAATAAACAAATAAAAGCGAGATCAAAACTTGAAAAACATTAATAAATCCAAATTTAAAACAAATTAAGAAAGAAAAAAAATCAAATAAAATGAAGAGTGCCACTATTTGAATCAAATCTCTAGTTGTAGACAAAATGTCTTTCTTAGGCCACACCACCATATGCCTATTTTGGCTATAATTTTTATAAGTTTTGCATGTTTGAGCTCTTGGTTTCAAAGAAAATAGAAAATTCTACAATTTATCTTTTTTTAGAAGCTACTATCTTTAAGGAGTTCTCCCAAAACCATAGATTTATAAAAACAATTGGAAAATAAATAAAATAAAATTCGAAAACACAAGATAAATATATCTTAGTTTTATCAAATACATTTCGTAGAAGAAACTATTTTATCAAATACAAAAGATTGAAACTGTAATCTATACTTACCTCATTGATGACCTCCTTTACTAGTATGGATGCAGCCCTTGTCCTTCTTTAGCTACCAACTCCTCCATATTCAACAATAGTTGTGTTAGAAAAACAGGATCGCAGAGCAATAACAATAAACAGAAATGCAAATATAATCACACATACACATTACAAGAGAGACACAGATATATCGTGGTTCACCCAACTTGGGCTACGTCCACACTGAATTTGCCAGTCCTTATTATTATTACCGTCCAGCAAGTCGAAGGGATACAACCTGCAGCACAACCGCTGCGCTTCCTCTTCTCTGTTTTACAGTCTCTCTCCAGATCTCAAAGATCTTTACAATGCATAAAACCTAATACATCAACCAACCCTAGCCGTATTACAATGTCTTTCTTTTATAAGGGAAATACAATGGGAAAATACCACGGGATACCCAAAACCATGGGCCCGCAAAACAGCTGGCGAAAACAGCCCCAAAAATTTTCTTCGGGGGCGCTGCCCCCGGACCCCCCAGCCAGGGGGGATGGGCCCCCCTGGAACCCCGTGGGGGGGCGATGCCCCCCCACACCCCCCCGTTGGGGTGAGTGTACAGTCCACCTACACATCATATAGAACTGGGGTACAAACACGGCTAATACAATATCATCTATGAGACTAGAAGATCTGGCTCCACAACCAACAATCTCCCACTTGGAGACTGATCACAACAACTCCACCGCTGCTGCACTTGCTGGACTTGGACTTGGCAAATTTCTCCTCTTCACCTTCATGCTAGAAGGCCAACTGAAACCGAGCACGAATTCAGTTTCTCTCTGGTCACTACCTTTGTGAACATGTCTGCAGGATTTTGGCTAGTATGTATCTTTTCCAACTTTAACAGTTCATCTTCCAGAACAGAGCATATGAAATGGTACTTGAGCTGTATATGTTTAGTCCTGGAATGGAATGCTGAGTTCTTTGCAAGGTGAATGGCACTCTGGCTGTCACTATACAGTCTGCTATCCTTCTGCTTCTTACCCACTTCCTCCATAAACCTCTGCAACCAAATCATCTCTTTACTAGCCTCTGTAATGGCAACATACTCTGCTTCTGTTGTTGAAAGTGCAACAACCTTCTGTAGTTTCGAAATCCAGCTTACTGCTGTTCCACCTACAGTAAACACATACCCTGTGGTACTCCTCCTGCTATCCTTGTCACCTGCCATATCTGCATCAACATATCCCTGTAGAACAGTGTCTGAACCTCCAAAACATAATGCCTCAGTGGTAGTACCTCTCAAATACCTGAGAATCCACTGTACTGCCTTCCAATGTTCTTTACCTGGATTATTCATATATCTGCTCACAACTCCCACTGCATGTGCAATATCTGGTCTTGTGCACACCATGGCATACATCAAGCTGCCAACTGCTGATTGATAGGGAACCTTGGACATGTAATCTATTTCTTCTTGTGTCTTGGGACACATTTCCTTACTTAGACTGAAATGGCTAGCCAAAGGTGTACTTACAGGTTTTGCATTCTGCATTCTGAACCTCTCCAACACCTTTTGTATGTACTCACTTTGAGACAATGTCAATTTGCGATTTTTCCTGTCTCTCATTATTCTCATACCAAGGATTTGCTTTGCAGCACCCAAATCCTTCATCGCAAATGAATTAGCTAGCTTCCTTTTGAGTACATTTATATCCTGCATGTCAGACCCTGCAACAAGCATGTCATCCACATACAATAACAAGATAATATATCTTCCATTGTCTAGCTTCTTGAAATAAACACAGTGGTCAGAATGACATCTACTATAACCTTGTTCTATCATAAACCTGTCAAACTTTAGATACCACTGCCTTGGAGCTTGCTTCAAGCCATACAAGCTCTTTTTCAACCTACATACCAGATCCTCCTTACCTTTGACTTCATACCCTTGTGGCTGCTGCATATATATTTCTTCCTCCAAATCCCCATGGAGGAAAGCTGTTTTTACATCTAATTGTTCAAGATGCAAATCTTCTACCGCCACTAGACTTAAGATAGTCCTAATTGAAGTCATCTTTACAACAGGAGAAAATATTTCATCAAAATCTATACCTTTCTTCTGTGCAAACCCCTTTACAACAAGTCTGGCCTTGTACCGCTTCTTACCTCCTTCTTCTTCCTTCAACCTGTAAATCCATTTGTTTTGCAATGCTCTTTTACCAGCAGGCAACTTAACCAAATCCCAAGTCTGGTTTCCTACCAATGAGTCCATCTCCTCATTCATGCCTTGCTCCCACTTCTTTCTAGTTTCCACCTGCATTGCTTCTTCATAACATTCTGGTTCACCAGAATCAGTCATCAATAAATAATACATTGAAGGAGAGTATCGTTCAAGGAGTCTACTTAACCTGGTAGATCTTCTTACAGTTGCAGGAGTTTCAGGTACTTGCTGATGCTCTTGATTTTCTGGAACCTTCGAAACTTCATTTTCTTTAACTTCATCAAGCACTATGTACTCTGTGCTTTCCTTTTCCTGTTTCTTTCCCTGCAACTGATCTTTATACATGACCTTTTCATTGAATATCACATCTCTACTCCTGATGATTTTGTTATTTTCATAATCCCATAAACGATAACCAAATTCATCAACCCCATATCCAATAAAGGTACATTTCTTGGATTTAGCTTCAAGCTTTGTTCTATTTTCTTTATCAATATGGACAAATGCTTCACAACCAAACGTTCTCAGAAATGAGTAGTTTACCTTTTTATCTGTCCATGCTTCCTCTGGAATACCACCATCCAAAGCACTTGAAGGTCCTCTGTTTATTAAATAAACAGCAGTATTTACAGCATCCGCCCAAAACTGTAAGGGCAACCCTGCATGCAGTCGCATACACCTTGCACGCTCCATGATCGTTCTGTTCATCCTTTCTGACACACCATTTTCCTGTGGTGTTCCTGGGACTGTCTTCTCTCTACGAATCCCATGGTATGAACAATAACTATCAAACTCCTTGCCGCAGTACTCACCTCCATTATCAGATCTGAGACACTTCAACCTTTTTCCTGTCTCATTCTCAACCAAAGCTTTCCACTTCTTAAAAGTAGCAAACACATCATATTTCTGTCTAATGCAATAAACCCAAGTTTTTCTAGTTGCATCATCAATAAATGTAACATAATAATGAGAGCCACCAAGAGATTGTACCTGAGCCGGTCCCCATACATCTGTATGCACAAGCTCTAATTTTTCATTCTTCTTCTGTTTCCCAACCCTGAGAAATCTGACTCTCTTCTGTTTTCCATAAACACAGTTTTCACAAAATTCCAAACTTACCTGCTTCAAATCCGGCAGCAACTTCCTTGAGTGGAGAATCTGCATCCCCTTCTCACTCATGTGGCCAAGCCTATGATGCCACAATGCTGTATCTGTTCCTGTGGAAGCTAAAGAGATAGAATGGTCAGTATTATGAGGACATAAATACAACGTACCTACTTTGTCTCCTTTTGTTATCACCATTGATCCTTTAGTGATCTTCCAGCATTTTTCTCCGAACGTAGATAGACATCCGCCATCTCCCAACTGCCCTGTTGAGATCAGATTTCTTTTCACAGCAGGAATATGCCTAACATCTTTCAACAACCAATCAATTCCATTCTTAACTTTTATCCATACCTTACCCATTCCAACAATTTTACATGGCTCATCATCACCCAATAAAACATGTCCAAAATCACCAGGAACATACTCATGAAAGTATTTCCTATGGGGTGTAGCATGACATGAAGCTCCTGAATCTACTACCCAATAATCACTAGTATTATCTAATGCAAGAATCAAAGCATCTTGTAACACATCACCTGCTACATTTGCTTCCTGGGTAGTCTCCTTCTGTGCATCTCCTTTCTTCTTTAGAGATTTGCAGTCTTTCTTCAGATGTCCTTTCTTTCCACAGTTCCAGCACTCTATCTTTCCCAGTCTGGACTTGGATCTGCCCGTTTTAGACTTTCCACGATTACCTTGGCTCTTTCCTCTCTCCTTTTGTCTTCCTCTGCTTTCCATGGTCAACGCATTACCTGATTTCTCACCTGTGCTTTTTCTTCGCATTTACTCGCTAAGAATAACACCAATAACATCATCAAACTTCAAGGTGTTTGAACCAGAGACAGAGTTACTTACAGCCATGACCAAGCTATTCCAGCTTTCTGGCAATGAACACAAGATTAGAAGAGCCCTAACCTCATCATCAAAGTTCACACTTACAGAACTTAACTGATTTGTAACCGTATTAAACTCATTTAAATGATCAGTAACAGATCCACCTTCAGACATCTTCATATTAAATAAACGCTTCATTAGAAATACCTTGTTTGAAGCCGAGGGTTTTTCATACAGCTTACCCAATGCTTTCATCAAACCCTCTGTTGTCGTTTCTTTTGAGATATTGAAAGCCACCGACGAAGCCAGGCTCAACCGTATTGTTCCCAGAGCCTTTCTGTCAAGAACCACCCATTCTTCGTCCTTCATAGTCGTCGGCTGCTTTGCTTTTCCTCCCAACGGTAGGTATAGATCCTTCTGGTACAGATAGTCCTCCATTTGCATCTTCCATAACCCGAAGTTTTGGCCGTTAAACTTCTCGACCTTAAACTTTCCTTCTTCTGCCATTGCTCCCACTCGAACCAGAAACCCTAGCTTCCTGCGGGTTTAACTGCCAAATAGACCTTTGGCTCTGATACCAATTGTTAGAAAAACAGGATCGCAGAGCAATAACAATAAACAGAAATGCAAATATAATCACACATACACATTACAAGAGAGACACAGATATATCGTGGTTCACCCAACTTGGGCTACGTCCACACTGAATTTGCCAGTCCTTATTATTATTACCGTCCAGCAAGTCGAAGGGATACAACCTGCAGCACAACCGCTGCGCTTCCTCTTCTCTGTTTTACAGTCTCTCTCCAGATCTCAAAGATCTTTACAATGCATAAAACCTAATACATCAACCAACCCTAGCCGTATTACAATGTCTTTCTTTTATAAGGGAAATACAATGGGAAAATACCACGGGATACCCAAAACCATGGGCCCGCAAAACAGCTGGCGAAAACAGCCCCAAAAATTTTCTTCGGGGGCGCTGCCCCCGGACCCCCCAGCCAGGGGGGATGGGCCCCCCTGGAACCCCGTGGGGGGGCGATGCCCCCCCACACCCCCCCCGTTGGGGTGAGTGTACAGTCCACCTACACATCATATAGAACTGGGGTACAAACACGGCTAATACAATATCATCTATGAGACTAGAAGATCTGGCTCCACAACCAACAAGTTGCGGGGACAAATCTCCACCCAACCAACCCACAGTTGAGGCCCTTGATCCCTCAACAATTAACACTGTACTAGACCAAGCAATCCCTTAACTTTTTACTATATTTCTCTATCAATGTGTTTTCCACCCTTGCTTCATCCTTATTCTCCCTCTTGAGAAGTGCTCAACCAAAGGAAAACAACACAATAAGCAACAAACCCCCAAAATCAACTAGTAATACTTGATCCCCCTTCTCTTGGTCATCCCCCATTTTATTAGTTAATTTCTATATTTTATTAAATTTCTTACTTTTTCCATGCATGCCATACTTGTCACTCATGCACCTATATTAAGTTATAATTTGCACATTTTCTTTTTTAAACCATTATATATTTCTTGACATGTTTACTATTACAGTATTACACTAATGTCTAATGTTGGGTTCTTATATACTTGCCCCTTTTAGGAAACTTTGTCCCGAAGCTATAACCCCATAGAAATAAATACAAAGACTTACTCAATCAACTATGTAGATAATAGATAATATAGATAGCTAGTACTATTTTGAAGATGAGATATTTATACATGTGTCCATCATGCAAAAATATCCCACCTACACTAATACAATGATCACACCCTAAGTTATAACATGTTCTTGATTAATTTCCTAGGTATCTATATGCACTCAATCATACAGTTATGCATCAATCTCATTATAAACTCTAAAATTAGTCAAATAAAGAAAAAAATAAAAGTACACATTCGTGAAATTCCTCCTTCCTTAATTACCCTCTTCCTAAGAAACGTAACATCTGCCACCTCCATAATCCTCCTTACCAACTCCATATGGTATAACTCGCCATGGAACAAGCACTTTATTGTAACTTGTCCACATATCATGCAATATGCATAAAAAATTCTCAGGGAAGTTATCGTAGCATCACCGCCCTCCCAAATTTTGATAAATGTGTGTCCTCATTGAAATTTAACAGGAATATGGGCCACATTGGTATTAACAAACATCTACTTATCAATACCTTGGTCCTAATGTTAGCATCATTATACCCCATGCATCATTATGTAGTAGAAGAGTTAAGAACTGGTGGAATAGGGTTAATTGTTGAGTTTGTCCCTGAACCATAAGTTGTTTGTAGTATCCATTCTCATTCATGGTTATGGACCCCCACGAAGTCCTAGAATGATTAGCCTCCTTTGGCAATTTGACTGTACCACTTGAAACACTTCCACTCACCACAGGTGAACAATGATTAGTATTCATTTCCCGAAGATGAAAGATATCATGGAATCAGTTACAAATCACATGTGCTGGTGAAGAATGCATCAACACATGCCAATATTTGCAATATAGTGCATCATAAACCATAATCATGGAAAATATGCTTCATGACCAAGTTTTAATTAAATATTTTACTTAATCCATTATGATGTGTGAGACCATCATAAAATAACAAGCCATGATACCATCATGAATTCATTAAGCATCTTAATAAACTAATATGTCATGAAAAACCATCATGAATTAACAACATTTCACACAATAAAACACCACATTGAATATATCAACATGACCAACAACATATCACAAGCTAAATGTCATCTATCACCAATTCCATGATGAGAAATGAAGTACCATACTAATTATCAAGATGAAATAATAAGTATCAACTGAGTTTCACATGTCATCTTCATGAAATAACAAGCACAATAACCAAGTATCACTCGCCATCAAATCATACCATGAAATCATTAAGCATATGACCATATGAAATCACCGCATACCATTGGACAATATTATATCATCATATGTGGGATGAGGCCATGTACTAATCATAATATCTCATAACCTCATAAATAATCCTATCTTGAATCTCAATTTAACATATCATATCTAGGAAATGGATAACTAATAGTGCGTAACACAAGAATAAGTATCTAGATATCACATATTTTACTACTATAGGGATCATCACAACACCCAACTAGAATAAGAGTAAAGTTCCAATCTAGATTCATTTTTTTTATTCACAACGCCAAACATGCCTCTTCTTCAAATAGGAAATGCTTTAAACCTCAAAAATATTGACAAAGTGCTACTTAAATCAAGAATAGAATTTAAGATGGCAATATCTACTTTTCACATGCATGGGTATTCACAAAATGTGACCAACAATCGTCCAAGTGTTCAAAGTTTGTTCACCATAGCATAAATAACCACCAATACATACATTTCTTCATGCATGGGCATCTAAAGAATCCCCAACAATCAATAAGAATGTTAATATTGGCTTCATCCTTCAAGTTGAAAATGCATTAAAAAGTGGTGAACAACTCTGTAAATATTGCCAAAAAAAATTTAAACATGTTGACATTCATAAGATATTATGAGCATAGTTCCTACATATTAGGGCACTAATATTTTATGATGAACACCAATCTAAAAATTTCCATATTTCTTATTACATGTGGTTGGCATTTATATCAAACTATCATGGAAACATTTCCAGCACCAAACCCTCATGCATCCCTAGGAATAAAATCAAACCACTAAATAAATTACAATATAATATATGTTTGCAAGCAATATAAATGTCATAGGATATCATGTTGAGGTTACAAATCAAATATTATATTCCACATTTTGTTTGTTTCCAACTTAAACTATGTAGGATGGCTTGCTGGGAATGACTACCTATCTTGAAATGGTTGTTTTTTTCTTCAAATTAGGAACATATAATACAGATCATGTATAAAATTCTTCTCATTCTTTTTAGTAAGAACAAGAACAATTCCTTTTCCTTGGGTAGGAACAAGATAATGACCACCTAGCTTGATTTTTGTATTGAAAGAAGAATCGAGGATAGAAAATAACAATTTGTTACCTATCATATGATTGTTGAAGCCACTATCCAGCAACCATATATCTGCGTGATGCTCTTCTTCAATTACTTGACATGAGAGAAACATGACTTCTAATGAGCCTTCTTCAACATTAGAGACATGGTCTCTTCCACTGTTCTGGTCTGCTTGCTTCTTTCTGTAGTTGTTTCACTGAATGTTGGAATTATTATTCCATCTCTTTCCTCTCCCCTCTGACTTTGAGGTTGTGAGAGTGATCACAGTGATATAAATACTCATGAGTGGTTCTAACATATTCCTCTTCTGCCTTGACCTCTGCTGAGGGAATCTTGAGTGTTGAATGCATTTGTTAAAGACTCTTCTTCTTGACTAAGTCGAGCTTTGTTGGACAGAAGGGACCCTATTAACTCTTCTATGGTAAACTTGGACAGATCTTTAGATTCTTCTATAACAGTAACAACCATTGCAAACTTCTTATTGAGAAATATGAGAATCTTTTGGACAACGAATTTTTGTTTCAGATCTTCTCCATAGGTTTGGAATTGAGTCACAATGCCCGCAACTCGAGTCATAAACTGATCCACAATTTATGTTTCCTTCATTTTAATAATTTCAAACTGAATTCAAAGAGTTTGGATTCTTATTGTTTTGACTCTATATGCACCTTTGAATGTGGATGCAAGGAGATTCTAGGCTTGATGCACGATGGTGGCTCCTGAGATCCGCGAGAAAATGGACTCCTCGATGCAGCTCTGGATCAACCATTTGCAGTAATATTTCTTTCTCAGTAAGCTTCAAGGGAATTCTTATGAGCATTAGACATAGCATTCGAAGAGGTTATATCAAGTTTTGTTAACTCATTTCTAACCATATCCCAACTTTTGTTGAGTTGGAGAAACATCTGCATCTTGATTGACCAAAATTCATAGTTGGTGTCGGTCAAAATTAGTCTAGACATTTACTTCAAACTTGAGTTGCTTGAAATGCTATTAGCCATCATGGTATGACTATCTTTTTAACACAGTGCGACAACTTGTATTGCTAGCATATTGCGTCACAGGGAGCGTAGGGAAAAATATGTGTAAGTGAAAAGTGATCAATGCACTTTGCCTTAAAAACAGGTGCGTCGGTGTCACTCTTTACTTGAGCAACATGTGCATCGGTGACGCGGTTTCTCTGAACTATAGGTGTGTCGATTGAGGGGTTTTGTAGTTCCCAATAGGGACAGAGTGCATCGGCACTTCCAATGGGAAAGATAAAAAAATGTTTCATGATTCTTCACTCTGTGAGGAGAACATCACACCTCCACGTCGATGTGTTCCTATATTGACGTACAAATTCCAAAAAATGTGAGATCGGAGCTATGCATGTGCGCTTTCCAATAGTATATTAATTCAAATTTGAAATAGCATATTAATTTCTCATAAAAATCAAAAAGTTATCTTACATTTGACGGATGAATCCATGAATATGGGTAATACTTTTGGCCAAATATGATGATGAAAATTCAATATTTTACTCATTAATTAAATCGAATCTCTTGAAACTCATATATGCCTTGCAAATTTCGACATGCAATAAAAAAGATTGTAGGGATAGATATTGTCTTTCCAATTATATTTAACAAAATACTAATGTTATTTAATTTGTCAAAATTGCATTTAATGAAATGTTTGTCCTTGCAAATTTCAGGAATCGTCAATAGTGGCTTGTGTGCATGTAAAATAATTTAATGTTAAATGTATAATTTTCAAAAAACATATGAACACGATTTACATCAAATGCACTAGGGCATACATATTTTTTTTAATTTATTTTGGAAAATTATATTTGTTATTAATTTTTGAAACTGAGCATTGAATATTTGAATTTCATTTTATACACAATTGTGTGCACATAAACATGATTTTTATTATTTACATAAATTATAAAAGCAAAAATACCCTTTTGAAGGGGACATGTGAAATGAGACCTACGGGTCACTTCACTTTAACATACATCATAATAGGAACAAATCCATATAACTTCTCCAAGTATACAAAATACTTGTTATTTATTATTCATATGATAGTATGTTCCCAATATACTTTAGCTGTATCTATATAATACACAAAGACATGATAAGTACATCCATCCGAAAAGGCATGATTAATGAATAATTACCCTATATGATTATTAATTGCAAAATATATTATTTCTATATAATATACTTTAGGTATATTACAAGTCTTCCCCCTTAAAAATCCTTTGTTCTCAAAGCATAGTCAATGAGACTTTTGTTGATAAAATCAACATTATGTTTGTAGTTTTCATATATCAGATAGGGCTAACGACATGAGGTTATAATATGTTCGAAGTCTTGAATAATAGTGTCGCATCGAAAATCGATCAATCCATCCTAGATGGTTTCTTTTTGGAACTTCTTGGTGATAAAATTCTAGAAGCAATGTTTTGTGTTGTTGGCTTCAAGTTGTATTGGTATCCATATGCTTCAATATGTAGTTATAATATTGAATATAGTTAGGAATCAATAGATATTCGTACAATAGTTGTTGCGTTCTATGACTTCTATGTTTTGGGGGTCAATAAAGAGTACCCTCCTGAGTTGATCCTTCTTAATTTCTTATTTGATATCATCACAATGAACTTGTGTCATCATGTTGATATTTGATAATTTTGTATTGACTGGTGTAACAACATATTCACCAATAGTGAGTGATTGAATGCCAAACCTCACTAAATCTGTTGATGTCGACATGTTGGTTATAATATACCCAAAACACGTTATTTTTTTCCTTCCCAACATCAATTACATAAAATAATGAAAAATCTATCAAGAGGTCATTAGACAAGCACTTACCTTCGCTCGACAAAATACTTATCTTGCTCACAGACTAAGTGTATTTGTTGTCTTCCTTGTAAAAATTGATCAATCCAGCGCTTAACTTCGCTCAAACAAGTACTTCCATTGCAGCAAGCCTGCAACTGAAATGCATTTTAGACAACTATTTCCTAATTCACCTACTCACCATTAACAAAGTTAGTCCTAGCATCAAAACTATGCAGACAAACGTTCAACTTACTTATTGTTACTTTGACAAGTATATTTTACAATCCATTTAATTTAAATTTGAGTTTTATAAAGATGTATCTTGATATTCAATAATTCTATGTATATTTATATAAATATATTTTATAATCTAACCAATTTAAATTTCAACCAAAATGTATTTGGTTTTATATTTAATTTTTATAACCAACATTAACATAAGTAATGCATATTAATTCGCTAAATTATTGTGCACGCAGTAAGAATATAACCTAAAAAAATCCTTACAATTCGAGCCCCTGGAATTCGAGATGATACCGATAAAATAAATAACCATTGTACACTTGTCTTACCATTTAGGAGGAGGACACTTCCTCCACACTCAAATTGTTTACGTGTTCAGAGAAAGAAGTAAACAAGTTATATACTGTTGCCACTATTCTCAGACTAGTATATGATTTGTGTGGACTCGAAGCTAATCATTGTTTAGATGGTGAGTAATGTTCATTTTTTAGAATATGGAATTCCAACGTGTAATAAATCATCGTTATACTTGGTGGTACATTTAACATTTCTTTCTTTCAAACATTTGTTTGGTGAATTCATTAAGGCTGCAAATAAAGACTTAAATTATATAATCAGTCTAGCAAACAAGTTTGTTGAAACTATTTGAACACAAAGATGATGTTATCAAAACATCTATATCTACGTTAACATCAACATTATCATGATAATCTAAGTATTGGAAATGTAATTAATATCTAAGCATTGGAAATGTAATAGAAATGTAATGAATGTAAATGAGTATTGTTAATAAAAATTTATTTAATTTTTAATCTAAGTATTGGAAATGTAATTGATATTTAAGCATTGAAAATGTAATGAATATAAATTAGTATTATTAATAAAAAATTATTTAATCTTTTATTTAAATAGTATAAATTTTTAAGCTTAATTTGATAATAAAAATTATATAAGATAGAATGAAATGTCAATTTTAATATTTTATAAATATAATATAAATTTTTTATTTCTAAAAAATAAATAAATTAATATATATATTATTTATTATTTTATTTAAAAAATTTGAATTTTTTTTATATAATAAATTATTTTTCTAAAATAAAAATTTGATGTAAATATTTGTGTAATATTTTAATTATTTATACAAAAATAATTATTAAAAATATTCAAATCTTAATTAGTTTATAATTTTTTTAATTAACATAAAAAATTTAACCAATTGAATCATTGCCTTTAAACTTTAATAATAAGATTTAAAATTTCAGTCATGAACCTTTTAGATTTTGATGTGAGTATTTGTATAATCTTTTAATTATTTATTAAAAAATAATTATTAAAAATATTGAAATTTTAATTAATTTATATGTTTTTAGTAATAATATAAAAAAGTTTAACTAATTACAATTCTCACTTTTAAACATTATTAATAAGACATAAAATCTTAGTCATAAACTTCTTAATATTTTTTAACTTCTTTTTAAAAGTTTTCATTAATTACAATCTCAATTTAAAACCTTTTAAATATTAAAGATCTAAATTCTCAACCATGAATTCAGTGAAATTTATTAAATTAACCTCTAACTTCTTAAGTCAATTATTAATTTTTTTATTTCATTCATTTTAATGTAAATTAACACTTAAACATTAATAATAGTATAAACACTCAACCATAAACTTTTTAGAATTTATTGACTTATTTTTTAACTTCATGAGTTATAAGTCTAACTTAGAAACATTTTAAACATTAATGATTGAAATATACACTTTCAATCTTATAAAATTCGTTGACTCATTCTTTTACTTTTGGTCTATATTTTAAATATTAATGATTGAGATATATATTTTCAATTTTATAAAATTTATTAACTCATTCTTTAATTTTTGGTCTAAATATTTCTATTTAAATTTCATAACTTTGAGATTTTATTAACACACTTATTTTTTCTTTTACACCACACTCTCTTGCAAGCATGGAAAACTTTCCATTTACTACTTATTTACCAATATCATTATTCATTTATCATTTCCTTTAAATCTTAAATCAATATTTAAAAAATCATTTTTTAACATTAAAAATATATATATTATTCATAAAAAAATAATAAATGTGATATACATCATTGAATTTAAAACATTTCAAATGTAGGAACGTATATCCTTGACACAACACTTATTTTATTTTATAATGCATATTACAAATTTATTATCAAAAATTCCATAATACCTAATAAATTATCAGGGAATTTATCTGTCAAATAGAGTTAATAATCAAGCTTATTTTTCATAAATCAAAATCAAATCTAAAATGTTTATATATAAAATGGGTTTAAGTGTCAAATTTCGAGATATGTTGGATTTCAAATTCTTTGGATTTCAAATAAAATAGATTAACTAAAAATTTAATGGCAAGCCCTATTTAACCTGCTGCAGGCCATTTAATATGATTACAATGAGTCTGTTGATTGTTGGATTTTAATCAATAATCAACAAACCCACTGCAACCACACTAAATGACCTACAACACACTAAATAATGTCCGCCAAATTAAAATCAATCTCCCACAAAAACGATTCATTCCAGAATGGATACATAGAATCTTCATGTATTCGTCAGTTATGGATTTAATATAGAATTTAAAAGACAAAGGTGAAACCATGTGAACCGAATTGCACTTTCAAGGAACGATGCATGTAGCCTTTTGTCGGTGCATACATGTGTAAAATATGAAAGCGACGGATAACAAGCTGGACCTGTTATCTACAGCCACAGCATTTTGACTCGCTCCGGCGGCCCCAGACGTTGACTGAAACGCGTTTTCCCACTCGCTCTGGCGTATATAAACATGTAAAACGAACCATTCTACATTGCCTGCCCTGTACTCTACCTCTAATTAATTAGATCGCCTCACTCATTTGCGTTTGCAGTTTTTATGCACAGCGAGCTTTAATTCAGTCGGTACTTGGTTTCTTCACTCTCTGAGTCTCTACCCTGTGCGCATTTGCATTCAATCTTCCATTTCCCAGCGTTCATCAATCAATAACATCAGTGTGTTAAAATGGCTCGCATACCGAGGCTGATGCGTGTTTCCCTATTCAGTGTGGCTGCAACCATATTCTCCATCTGGGTTGGAGTGGAAGCACAGGGAACCAAAGTTGGTTTCTACTCCAAGACCTGTCCTACAGCAGAGAATATCATCAGATCCACAGTTGAAGCCCATGTGAAGGCCGACGTAGGACTTGCTCCTGGAATTCTCAGGCTTCACTTCCACGATTGCTTTGTTCAGGTAAACCCATGCCAACTATTCTTTTAAACCAATCTTTAATGGTGCATGATTCCCAGTCAGTCCAGGATTAGTTACTGAAGAAAGATTGCTTCTGCTGCTGCTTCTTCTTCTTGCAGGGTTGCGATGGATCAGTTCTGATCAGCGACCCATCTGCCGAGAGAAGTGCGTTTCCAAATCTTGGATTGAGAGGGTTCCAAGTCATTGATGACGCCAAGACAAAACTTGAAGCAGAATGCCCAGGAGTTGTTTCATGTGCCGATATACTGGCCATTGCAGCACGCGATGCAGTGGTACTGGTAAGTATCACATTTGTGTTTGCATTTCTTGTATATTATGTGAAGAGTAGTGATTTGACTAGTTGTGATATGCAGGCTAAGGGACCGAGCTGGGCCGTGCCAACTGGAAGGAGAGATGGATTGGTTTCGTCTTCCTCGGACGTTGCCAGTAATCTTCCGTCACCATTAGAATCTGTCAGCGTGCAGAAGCAGAAATTTGCAGAGAAAGGACTTACCACAGAAGATCTAGTCACTCTTGTGGGTAAGTTAAAATCCTTGAAATCACAGATAAATATTGTGCAGGATACTAACTATAACTATCGTCACAGATAAATGTGCATCATAGTAATTAGTATAGTTATTTAACTTGTGACTTGAACCATGATGGGTTATTAAGTGCTCTGAATAAGTTATTTTTTTTTTATGAGTCGATTATTATGTTTGTTTAGTTGTAATCATAGTTATAATCATATTACTACTTATTCCGGGGCACATACTTTTTCCTTCTTCATTCAATCTAAAAAAACATATATAATAATCGACCCCAAATTCTAAGATATAACACATATCATGTAATTAAACTAATAAATATTAATGAAATCTCATTTCATATTGACCTGATTATTATTGTTTCTTCATTTGGGAAATAGGAGGGCATACCATAGGGCAGACGCACTGCCAGTTCTTCAGGTATCGGCTATACAACTTCACTTCGACGGGGAACGCCGACCCAACAATAAACTCGGCCAGTCTGCCTCAACTCCAATCCCTCTGCCCTGTGGATGGTGATGGCACCAAGCCAGTCGCGCTCGATAAGGGAAGCGAAACCAATTTCGATGCCTCGTTTTTCAAGAATATAAGAGATGGGAATGGCGTTCTGGAGTCCGACCAGAGACTTTGGTCGGATGAATCAACGAAGATGTATGTACAAAGGTACGCTGGCAGCATCAGGGGGCTGTTGGGACTCCGGTTCGACGTGGCGTTCGCGAAGGGCATGGTGAAAATGAGCAACATTGGGGTTAAGACAGGGACGCAAGGAGAAGTCCGAGAAGTCTGCTCTGCATTCAACGCGTAATGAAAAGCCTCCCACCGTCCATTACGAGCATCTCGATTCTTATTTATTAATTCTTTTGGTCCATATATTTTCGTGAATCTGAACAAAACCAGTATCTCGATTCTGTGCATATATTTTGGTGAATCTGAACAAAAACCCATTTTACAATGCATGTATTGGGTGAATATGACGAAAAATCCATTCAATTCTTCTGTTGCGTGCCACGAAAAATTGATTCCAACTCGAGTGTTCCATTTTCGGATGGATTTATTTGGTTGCAAGGATGTCACGCTATAAATGTATGTCGATAACAACACCACCATTAATATATAAGCAAGAGCGAAAGCTATGAAACATCTGAGTCCCTGCTGCGAAGGAGCTAGGTCCCTGCCATTTGGTATGCAAAACAGTTCAAAAGGAGTTATATGAATACATCAAATCTCGGTAAAGCAGCCCCCCACTTATCTGAAAGATTTGTCTAGCAGCTTTCCACTTATAGGAAGACCTTTATGCGCAGGACATATCAATGAAAATAATATAGATAACTGTCCTCCACTTCTATGAAAGATTGGTCAAGCAGCGGTCGGCTTATAGGAAGACCTTTATGCGAGGAAATATCAATGAAAAGAATGGAAATAACAGAAGAATATTACAAAATACGAACAATTCCTTATAAAGTAAACTCTGAAAAATTATAGTCAATGAAACTCCAAAGGATTAAGGTCAAAGTTTGTAATTAAAAGAGGGAAAGCAAACAGATCAAATAGTTAATTAACCCACAATAGATATTCATAATATTTAAAACTAACCCACATCAACAATCTCCAAAATTAACCCTACAAACTTTCGAACAACAAAAACCTAAAAACCTCAAAATTAGAAAGATCTACATTACATGTAAGAACATTGAATTCCAACATAGCTTCCAAGCTATACAACAAAAACCTCACAATTAGAAAGATCTGCATTACCTCTAAGAACATTGAATTCCAACATAGCTTCCAAGCTATATTGACATTTCCTTTCATGATTTGTTTATCCATGACTTGTGTTTCTACATACAACCACCAACTCTTCGAAACTTTTAAGAAAAACAATAATCTCCAATGTTAACTAGATCGTTGTTAGCACCTAAATTGTTGTTAGTGTTTGTTAACAAATCAGTTAAAAATCTATTGTTATCTAATTAAATGTTGAACTGATTGTAACTGAACCATCTATATTTTAATAGAGAAGAACACAAGATGCTCCATTTTTGTGTGATTATGTTTTGTATTTCCTCAAAAATCTATCTTTGTCCATTTTTTCATCGTATCAGAGCAATAGTCGATCATTGCGTGGAGAGTGCGCTTGTGAGGAAAAGATCAGACCAGCCAAGAAGAAGCAACAAAAAAGTAGTTGCTTGTGGAATTTGTTGAAGTTAAGAATATGCAGAAAACGCTCGCAGCGTGAGGAATTTGGTCAAAGAAATATAGGCCACAAAAGAGAAAGTAATAGACGTGAATTAAAAATTCATGCAGACACTACATTGACATTGAAGAGATCGCAATTGCATTGAAGAGATCCAGCCGACATAATCTATGATTTGTTCAAAGCATAGCCACGATACAGCCAGAATTTTTTAAGACAGATAGAGCAACATTTGTTCAAGCCACGATACAGCCAAAATTGTTGAAAACAGTCAGAGCAACATTTGTTGAAGGTAATTGGAGCAGTTTAAATATGTGTAAAAATCAAAGTTTTTTTAAGGTGTTATGAGAGATTTGAATGTGGTAATTTTTAATTGCAATTAAACATTTTTATACAAAAAATTGCTTCTGGCAACCAATATTTCTCCCTGATTCTAGCTTTTACTGGAAAATATTATGAAATGTGATCTTGAAACTTAAAGACCCTCTTGAAATCCCAAGATGTTTGGGATTGTGTATCCCGTGGGTATGTAGAACCTGCGGATGAAACAACTGAGCAAACTCTCACAAATAACCAGAAAAATGTCTTAAAAGAAATGAGAACCAAAGATGCAAAAGCTTTGCATCACATCCAGAGTGTGGATGAAAGTATTTTTTCCAATATAACGGCTTGGGATATTTTGGCTCACAACTATCAAAGTATGACCAAAGTAAATATCATAAAATTACAAACCCTTAGAAGAGACTTTGAAACTCTGAATATGAGAGAATTAGAGTCCATAGATCAATACATGACTCGAGTTATGACCATTGTAAATCAATTGAAAATATATGGTGAAGATGTAACAAACTAGAAAGTAGTTGAGAAAGTTCTTAGAAGCTTAGTTCCAGAAAATTTGAGTCTGTCGTTGCAGTGATCGAAGAGGAAAAAGATCTAAGTATACTTTCTATAGATGAACTAGCAGGATCTCGTCTATCCAATGAAGCAAGAATTAATAGGAATGATAATTCCTCTCTTGAGAATGCTTTTCAGATTCAAGCTTCTATTAGGAGAGGTAAAGGTTGAGGTTTCTATAAATGAACTAACAATATCTCTTCTATCTAATGAAGCAAGAATTAATAGGAATGATGATTCCTCTCTTGAGAATGAGGAAATAGAGGCAAAGGTAGAGGTAGACATAGGCATTTTTCTCACCCCTAGACCAATATGATAAGGCATAGATATTAGATATCATTGATACACAGTAGGAAATTACTCATAATGCCCCAGCCTCCCTCTCTCCACCCACTCTTTATCCCCTTCCCTCCCCTCCCTCTCTCTCACACCTTCCCTTCCGTTGTCCCTCCCTCCCACCTACCTCTCTCTCTCTCTCTCTCTCTCTCTCCTTCCCTTCCTCCATCCCTCCCTACCAAACACACTCTCTCTCTATCTTTGCCTCCCCCATCCTCTCTCTCTCTCAATCATTCTCTCTTTGTACTTCTTTCTTCCTCCCCCTCTCTCTAACTCCCCCCCGCCACTTCCCTCTATATATCTCTCTCTATAACCATCCTCCCTCTCCCTCCCTCTGTCTTCCCCCTCTTTCCTTTCCTCCCTCTCCATTGATCCCTACCCCCCTTCCCCCCCCTCTCTCCCCATCCCTCCCTCTTCCTCATGTTAAATGTACAGCATCAAGAGACGTTCTCCAAACCAATCTTGTGCAACTAATATTAATCCTTTTGTATGGAGGTGAACACTTTGATTGCCTTTCGTGAAAAGGTTATTCCTCATGTATAGATATAATTGATCAAAGTAATGATGTTGTAAAGTCTTGTTGGACAAGCCTCCGGACTTGTGTGTCAAGTCATGATTCTCATGTGAACCTTCCGTATAAAGGTATCTATGGGATGGACCTCTCGTATAGAGGTGTACCTATTGATGTATATGTAACTTCGGAATGTATTTCATATATGTATATTGTACTCCTATAGAGATGGTATTATTTCTCTATACGGAAGTGTTTGTATTCCTATAGAGATGTTATTATTCATCTATACGGAAGTATCGTCATTTATATTGTAAGTGTCATAACTTATACTTGATGGGTTATTAGACCACCCTATTGGGGGTCGGCCATGTGGATCAAAGGGTTATTAGACCACCCTATTGGGGGTCTGCCCAGTTATCTTTATGTTATGTGGTTAAGTTAAGGCCGACCTAGTAAAGGTTATTAGGCAAGTCAAGTATAAATAGAGTGCAGGAGGCACTCTATTTCATCATTCTATTCTCTCACACACTGTTTGGAGAGTGGCTAACTGGTGGAGGAGGAGAAGCTGCTGCTAGGAGATATCTATATCTTATGCTTGGGTTGTATCATTGCTCTATCTATATTTGAGGAATTTATTTGGGTTTTTCACCTTTATGGTTTTCCCCAAGTAAACTCTGTGTCTCTTGTGTGCTTACATTATTGTGTCCATGATTGATATGCCGTAGATATCCTATACATGTTGTTCTCTGAGTTAAGATCCTAGATCAGATTGAAGTAAATTCTAAAAAATCTAACATGGTATCAGAGCTAGCCTGAAAGAAGTCATGGTATGGCATGTATGACACTTGTTGCACTTGCGATGCTAGGGCTTGATATAGCAAAAACCAGTCATCGTAGAAATTTCACTATAAATCCATTTTGGCGAAGTTTTCGGATATGAAACTTTTAGAGGTCGAATATCAGATCCCCATGTACCTTGTGTCCAAAGGAAAACTTCTAATTCGCATTACTTTGTGTTTTATGATCTGTACAATCTAGGGTTTCTACCTCTTCCAGATCTGAGTCATAAACATGTGACCTAGGAAAAAAGGTCATAACTTGGGCTAGGAAGCTCCAAATGAAATTTCGTAAAAAGTGGCAGGTATTGCACGGACTCTACTTTCTCAAGTAACTTTTTCAGAGGCTGAAACTGAACCAGTGACATGTGGCATGCCGTACAAGTTTGATCTCCTATTTTATCCCATAAATAGGTCATGTTGTGACACTTGGCATAACTCTCTTTCAAAGAATCCAATTGAGGTTAGACCTATGGAGTTGGAAAGATGACAGGTCAGGATACCACAGGTAGAAGTTTCAAACCCTGTGGATCGGAAAGTTCGGAGTTACACCAGAAACAATCAAGTGCATATTTCTGTCAAAACAGAATTATTTTTTAGCACCTTCATTCATGGCTTCAGGAATTTAGGGTTTCGGAGAAAGTTGGAGTTTTTGTGATCGGAGACCACAGCTGGGTGCTACTCATCAAAATCGAAATTTAGAGACCAAGATCATATTTTTTGGTTGGGAAGAAGACCGGGCTTGATCGAACCCCAATTCGGGACTTTGATCGGAAAGATGGAAAATTAGGGCTTCTCAAAAGTTGGAATTTTGGAAGTCTATGACCACGGCTGGAAGCTATTCAGAAAAATAGAAGTTTAGAGCTTTGGATTGAACCTTTTGGTTGGGAAGAAGGGTGGGCTTTATCAAACCCTAGTTCAAGATCCTATCCAGAAGATCCAGAAGTTTCAAAGGAAATTTTGAGGGGTGAAACTTTGCAGTTTTCAAATTCTGAGTATACCAGCTTGATCAGCTCATCAAGGCGCACCTTTCTATCCTTTCAGAAGTTTGAAGTTCAAAGTTTGAATTTTTAGGGTTTCTCTGAGAAACCTTAATCTAGCTCCAGATCCAGTTTCTGCAAATCAAGTGGATTGGGTTAATCCTAGAAGAGAATGGATTGGTCACGTGCATAAGTGAAGAAGTTCTTGTTTTAGAGGGAGATGAGGCTAAGGCCTTACATAAGAAGATTACAAGCAATCTCGACAGGTATGACTTATCCAGGTATGTTTCGAGATTTGTTCATGATTAAGTTTACGATATGTTTGTCTTCATATTATTACGGTTAGTACAATCCTGATTAAATTTAGACTTGTCGTATCGCCTTAATAAAATTATGAATGCATGATAGAAGATATTCATTGATTAAGGTTTTGACACTTATGATTGTACTAATGCATTGTGATGTTGTATGAGGTTTATGTTGTTCGCTAACATGAAAGGTACACCAAGAAAGACAAATGATGTTCTACTTCAAGAACATATGATCATGGTGACATGAAGACAAAGATTCATCCATTGTCATGGATCACATAGAAGATCTACTTACAAGGTATGTATAACTTGGTTCTACAATGGTTAACTTACGAGATATGCAGGTTACTAGCACAAGTCATTGAAGAGAACAAGAAGACATCATGTGGCTATGTTAGACATAACTAGCTAACATACTAATCTAGGTATGTTTTTTTCTATATCAAGTTAGAATCCTACCTTGTGATAGGATCCCTTATATAGGTATGCTTGGTATGATTGGTTATGTTTATTCATAAAGTTAGAAATGCAAGTAATCAAGGGTTTATGCATATTATGTCTCTTATCTTGATTGATGATTTGACTAACCAGAAGAGTCCTATGATCAAATAAGAATATGCATGAGTAAAAGAAGTCTTCCCTGAAACCTTGAATACTAATGTTTATTATCTATGTTTGAAATTATCATGACTATACATGTTTAAGATTATTGTGTTTTGATAGTATTAAGATTATACTATTGAATGTGTGATTATGTACCTCGAGGATAACACAATGATGATACTAATAAGCATGCATAGTGATTAAGGATGGATATAAGTTCAAGGACAGGTAATACAGGAAGCAAAGATCAAGAGGGAGCACACTTCAGTAGTTTCTGCAAGGATGCAGATATTCAGAGGGATTTGACCACTTCTCACAATCCACATCAGAATGGAGTTACATAAAGGAAGCAAAGACTGAGAGGGAGTCAACCCAACAAACAAACAAAGATAAGTATTTGAATTATCATTTCTTGCATATTTGATTGTTTAAATAATACTGTTCAATAATGTATATACTGATGTTCCTAGAATTAGGTTGTGCATAGTTGAATTGATGAACAGTATACTACTAATATGCATGGGTAAGTGGCCTATGGAACTGGACAACATTCCATTGCTACTTATCTAGAATGAAACCTCTTTGCTAACATGTTGGGAGTTGTGCACACTCTTAACAATGTTCTGGTAGAGATTGGAAGGCATCTAGAAAGTTATGGGATATGGATAAATGTTGTATTGAAGCATTGGATAAGATAATTGCATGACTGTATGACATATTTATTTATGTGTAAAAATTTGTTCTGAAAACTATGAGATGTTTTCTAATCATGCAATTTAACTTGTTTTGTAGGAAAGATTGTATACTATCACCTACAAAAGAAGGACTACAACATTTGTTCAACAACAAAGTTATCTATTGAAGATATTAAAAATATTGAAGTTCCCTGGATTCGGGAACAATGCCATGATCGAGGAGCACCAGTCGATCATGAAGAATGATGGTTGGGATGCAGTCCCAAGACCTGAAGGGAAGTCTGCTGTGACTTCCAAATGGATCTATAAGTTCAAGCATGCTGCAGATGGTAGCATAGAGAAATACAAAGTGAAATTTGTAGCTCGTGGCTTCTCCCAGAAAGAGGAATTGATTATGAAGAGACTTTTGCTCCTATAGCCAGATACACTTCCATTAGTACTTGCTCTGACTGTAGTGATAAAATGGAAGATACACCATATGGATTTCAAGACAGCTTTATTGAATGGTGTAGTCGAAGAGGAGGTGTATGTGAAGCAGCCACTCGGGTTTGAGTCATATATGTGCAGAACTTGGTATGGTAGGATAGACAACTTTCTATCCAGTTTGGGCTTTACCCAGAGTAAAGTGCATTCCAACCTTTACTGCAAGGTTGAGGAAGGCAATCCAGTGATACTACTTTTGTATGTGGATAACTTGTTTGTTACAGATGAGGATAGATTGATTGCCGACACGCAGCGGAAGCTTCCTGCCGAGTTCAAGATGAAGGACATGGGGGTGATGCACTACTTTCTAGGTATGGAGGTGTGGTAGAGCGCAGATGGAATATTCCTTAGACAAGGGAAGTATGCAGTAGAGATCCTAAAGAGGTTTGGGATGATGGATTGCAAGGCCATGGCCACACCTATGGCATCGAACCTGAAGCTTCTGTGTAATGCTTCATCTGATCCGGCTGATGTCACTATGTATCGTCAGATGATTGGGTCCTTGATGTACCTGATGAACACGAGACCATATATTTGCTTTGCGGTGAACAAATTGAGCCAGTTCCTCACAGATCCCAGAGGTGTTCACCTGGTTGCTGTAAAGCATATTCTGAGGTACCTGAAGGGTACGATTGACTATGGGCTCAAGTATGATGCGAATCAAAAGTTTAACCTGCAGGGTTATGTTGATTCAGATTGGGCAGGCAGTGCTGCAGATAGGAAGAGCACTTCTGGGTGCTGCTTCAGTATGGGATCAGGTGTGATCTCTTGGTTTAGCAAGAAGCAGTCCTGCGTAGCACTGAGTACAGCCGAAGCAGAGTATGTTGCAGCTTGTTCGGCTAGTTGTGAGGTAGTATGGATTCGGAAGCTACTGTCTGAGCTATTTGATCTCCCTTTGGAGGCTACTAGTATCTTTTGTGACAACCAGAGTTGTGTGAAGCTGTCTGAGAACTCGGTGTTCCATGACAGGTCAAAGCACATAGAGATCAAATATCACTATATCAGGGATATGATGCAAAGAGGAGCAGTGAAGCTCATGTATGTTGCGACAGATGAGTAGATTGCAGATGTGATGACGAAGCCACTAGCCAGAGTGAAGTTTGAGTACTTCAGAGAGAGGCTTGGTGTTCTTCAGATCGATGACACTTCGAGGAAGAAGTGATGGAGACATTTGCTGAAGCCATTCCAAGCATGTTGGAAGGATGATCCTTCACATGGCTGTGGATGTAAGCGCTGGATGATGAGCATCAAGATGATGCTCCAGTTACTGCTCTGTATATGTATATGCATCATGTTGGATGCTGGATATGATCAGTTGGATCATTTATGTATGTATGCATCATGTTGGATGCTGGATATGATCAGTTGGATCATTTATGTATGTATGCATCATGTTGGATGCTGGATATGATCAGGTGGATCATGTATTTGTATATGTATCAGGTGGATGCATTGTTTGATCAGGTAGATCATGTATGTTGATATGTATTAGGTATGATCAGGTGGATCATGTATTTGTATATGTATCAGGTGGATACATTGTATGATCAGGTAGATCATGTATGATGATATGTATCAGATAGATACTGTGTATGCATCAGGTGGATGCATTGCATGATCAAGATGATCATGGATGATGAGCTTTAGGATGTTGCTCCAGATGACATGCGTCAGGACGATGCAGTGATGATGATCAGGATGATGTATGGTGAGTATCAGGTTGATACTCTGTGGCCGTGGACAGGTTGTGCAGATAAGCATATAATAGTGCCCCAGGAGGTTTGCAGATTCTCTTGCTAGGTTTTGTCGCTGGCATATAATAGCTCCCTGGGAGATTTGGCAAACGCTCTTTCGAGGTTTTGTCCTATGGCATGTAAGTAGACCTGGGAGATCTAGACAGGATGAAAAAGGCCTCAGATGCTCTTTCGAGGCATTACCATGACCACATGTAATAAGTCCTAGAGATCTGGATAGGATGAAAAAGGCCTCAAATGCTCTTTAGGGTTCTTGCTTGACAAGACACTCTTTTAAGGTTTTGTGGTGGGGGTCACATGTAATAAGTCCTGGAGATTTGGACAGGATGAAAAAGGCCTCAGATGCCTTTTAGGGTTCTTGCTAGTCAAGAAACTCTTTTAAGGTTTTGTGACAGTCACATGTAATGTGCTCCTAGGAGATCCGACAGGTAGAGCTGTGTGCTCGTAACAGCTTGGGATGCTGCAGCCAAGTTTTGTGATGCACGTAATAAGTCCCGAGGATTCCACAGTATGTCCAGTGATGATGAAGACCTGTAGATGGTGGGCCTACATCCAGTATGAAAAAGGACTGTCTCTGTAGAACTTCCTATGACGAGTAGATTCAGAGATTGATTGAGATAGTAGCAGCAGTGATGATGACGATGATTCGCTGATGATGATCCAAAGAAGAAGACTTGTGCTAGCATATCGGTGTCGAGAAATACCTTCCTAGTTAAGATGGAGTGTTGATGTATATGTAACTTCGGAATGTATTTCATATATGTATATTGTACTCCTATAGAGATGGTATTATTCCTCTATACGGAAGTGTTTGTATTCCTATAGAGATGTTATTATTCCTCTATATGGAAGTGTCGTCATTTATATTGTAAGTGTCGTAACTTATACTTGATGGGTTATTAGACCACCCTATTGGGGGTCGGCCATGTGGGTCAAAGGGTTATTAGACCACCCTATTGGGGGTCGTCCCAGTCATCTTTATGTTATGTGGTTAAGTTAAGACCAACCTAGTAAAGGTTATTAGGAAAGTCAAGTATAAATAGAGTGCGGGAGGCACTCTATTTCATCATTCTATTCTCTCACACACTGTTTGGAGAGTGGTGCACTTGTGGAGGAGGAGAAGCTGCTACTAGGAGATGTCTATCTCTTATGCTTGGGTTGTATCATTGCTCTATCTATCTTTGAGGAAGTTATTGGGGTTTTTCACCTTTATGGTTTTCCCCAAGTAAACTATGTGTCTCTTGTGTGCTTGCATTATTGTGTCCATGATTGATATGCTATAGATATGCTGTACATGTTGTTCTCTCAGTTAAGACCCTAGATTAGATTGAAGTAAATTCTGAAAAATCTAATAGTACCTTTCGTATAAAGGGCATGCTTTACTTGTTAAAAGCATTTAATGTTGTGTGGTGTATTATTGACCATGATCACCAGTTGCTATTAAGTCTCCTTCAGATATTGATCACCTCTAAAGTGAATTACTTTAGCATATGATCATTTGGTCCAAAGTAATATAATATGATCATAGTATCCTATAATTCTTCTTAGTATAATCTAATGTGATAGATAATTAAAGTTAGCACATATTGACCATTTAGTAAAAGATAAATAAATAAAATATAAAGCATAGAGATCAAGAGAATTCAAAATTTCCCATGTAGACACTTCAACTAATTAAAAAGAACTAGAATTGTTTAAAAAACTTCATTTATAAAGCTTTAGTTAAGTAACAATGTATGCCTCAATCAATGCTTCAACTAATTAAAGAGAACTCGAATTGTTTAAAAAGATTCATTTATAAAGCTTTAGTTAAGTAAAAATGTATGCCTCAATCAATGCTTCTGGTTAAAGCATCAGTTAAAGATATGCAATCAGTTAACCAAAGGAGAACTTAATGATCACTTCAGTAAAATCAATCAGCATGATTTTCAGTTAAGAAAAGTTAACTAAACTGTTAAAAAGGAATTAGTTAACTAAAGTGTTTTACATGACGACACTTTAGTTAAACTAAAAGTTAAAATACAACACTTTAGTTATGACACTAAATTTTCTCCTATCGCATGACGACACTTATGTTATCTTGTTAACTAAGTACTCCTACATCAGTGATGAGTCGAGTTCACTCCAAAGTCAGGTAAGCATGATTTCAAGTTAAGGAAGAAAGACATGGCGCATTGATGGGGCATGATTGAAGAAACTAGAAGTGCACTACAACTATCCAAGAAGATAACTCGATACAGTTTGCATGGGAGGCTTATCCTTCATGCATTGTTTCGTTATTCCTTGCATGGCAGTGATTTTTGCTATATATTGATGTGTTGAGCACATTGGAAAACACATCTAATTGATCTCTCTTCTCTATTGCTTATGTATCTTCACCAAGAGTGTTTTGGTGATATCTTATCTTTTGAAAGCAATCTTTTATGTTGTAAAAGAAATACATT
Source organism: Larix kaempferi (assembly GCA_027924585.1). NCBI lineage: Eukaryota > Viridiplantae > Streptophyta > Pinopsida > Pinales > Pinaceae > Larix > Larix kaempferi. The sequence continues at coordinate 743,767 of BSBM01000923.1, forward strand.
CTCTGATATCCATTATATTATACTAAGAAGAGTTGTTGGGGTTTTTTGTTCTCATTGTTTTGAGGATTTTCCCCAGGGTATATCTTTTGTTATCGTTGTATGAATTTCATGTGATTGATGCAACACCCTATATTTTGACTAGGCATGCTATCAGTCAGACTTATTGCACTTTATTTGCTTATTATCAGTTGGACTCAGCTAGACTGAGTAAACTATATTTTTGGCATGTTAGACCTGATTATATGTTGCTACTATGTTTACAATGTTACTATGCTTATGCCGATACTAGGATTATGATGTTATTATGTTACCATTCTCATGATGTTATTATGTTTATGAGATTACTATGTTGTAGTTATCATGAGATTCCTTTCTTCCATAATGACAGTGTGTGTTTAATTGTCGCCCTGATGAAATGTGATATATATATAATGTGGTACGTAGATACCAACCCATGATTTGATCGGTTTAAATTATTTTATGTGATTAAATGAGATGATGTTGATAATATGGACCAATTGATGATTGAATGGAGATAATTGTTATAAATGTATGATTGTAAAGTACTAATCGCCAGGACACATGGGCTATGTAATAGTCGGATACTCGACATGAAATATGGTATAGTACCTATTTTGCAGAGAGCCTTGTTTACCAAAGTTGATGATACGATGACACATACCAGTAATCTTGATAGCAACACAGTATGGTTTTTATAGGGTATAGACCTAGGATGTTGAGAGGGGTGGATGTATGTTCCACCCTTTGTTTCTATAATGCCCGAGATCATGGGAGGGTCGTGCTGAGACACCCCCCCCAATTTTTTTTGATGACGACGATCGGATGCCTACTAGGAGAGGTTAGGTCCGCTAGTTAGCCGACGCTACTGCTCTCAGGTTCTATGTGGCCAGGTCAGTATAGCTAACATCCACTTTTGTACTAGCAGAGGAAGGATACGGAGGATACGAACATAGGTTAGGATGGGAGGATATGTTAGTTAGTACTGTTGAGGGTTGGGTATCCCTTGATCCTGACTTAGTATTAGTAGGTACCTCTTCCTTGAAAATAATTGATTGATTAATTAGTATGAATTTGAACGTATAATGATGTTATAATTTGATTGGTTAATTGTTAAATGACTAAAAGATACTAAAATGACTATGTTGAATGTATGTTTGTTATGTCTGCACGAATGATTTTGATTCCGTCAGTTAGTAAATACACATAGGAGAAATAATGTTTTCATATAGTACATATATGATCTGTGCCTACGCTGGGCACGCATGCACACCTTGCACATGTACACTAGTATTAATATGATAAATGATCATAATGTCTTTTTGTATAAGATTCAGTCGTGCATTAATCAGGTTTGGATAATGACTGTTTAAGTCATGTGTATATGTATAAATAGGTCAATTGATTTATTTAAGTAAGCTACTTATAAGTGATGCATTGGTAATTAATCATTGTTGCCTTAAAATAGTTGTAGTTAGTAACATACTTATTGCTTGGTTTACACCAATAGCATTATTATGTTTAGCATACGTACCATACTAATTAAACTATTAAACGTGTTTTGTCTAAAATAAATTGATATATCATAGTTCCTTTCTTTAAACGAATTATTAATATTATTATTAGTAGGACTATTACTTGACAAACATAATTTGTGTTGATTGTTTAAATAAATTGTTCTATTATCAGGAATGTTTACATGATTGATTTGTCAAGTCCCCTCCCATCGGACCGAGTCAGGGAGAGAACATGACACTAAAAATGGGCATAGAGCCCCATATCCATCAAGTAAAAACTCATTGATAATAAAATGCATATACATATGCATACTGTAATAAACACAGTAGAATTAAAATCATCTACATATCTAACATACATTCAAAATTTCTCATGAAGTCATTAAATAAATACATTGCAGAATTTAACACAGGAGAGTACTTATCTTAAAACAGAGTAGTCCCGAGAAACTAGCTATGCAACTGCAATGTTCCACCCAACCATAGGCCAATTGTGCTCATCAATCTCTCAGCACAATTGCCACCCCTGAGCTGGGCATGATTTCTACAAGGAAAAAGGGAACAACAGACTCACACATAGCCAAAATACACCAAAATCAGCCAAGCCAATCCACAGTTGTGTTTATCAGGCTGCTAAGGAAAAGGAAGGGAATGAATTGCTAAACTAGTGAGCTCAAGCATAGAGCCATGGATACCTCTACAAGATCTATCTATCTTGGCACCCACAATGCCTACACACCCCACTCAAGGAAGTATTCCCTTCACCAATACACAGTCCCTCAGGCCATACCTTCCATTCTAGTGTTGTCCAAGGTGTGCATAGAAGAGTAGTCAGCCCTTTTGATATTTCTGAGAGGTTACTCCCCTCACTAGGTTTATCAAGCCAATTCTGTCCACTACCACTCCAAATTTCTTGCTCACAGGTTCAAACCAAAACAGGGATGCATATAATAGAAAAATCACAAGCGCTGGGCATGTAGAAAAGCGTTTTTACAGTGGGATGCCCAAAATGGGGTTTCCATTAGCTTCAGAAAAACATGGGAAACCAAAAAAGTGAAATGGAAGATGGGGAAACAACCCTGGGAGAGCAAAATCGTATTCAGAAAACGTTTATGGGCATTCAAGGGACAAAAACAGCCTCCATAAACCCCAAAATCGTGACTCCCTTCTTCCTAGACACTGTGCAATACAAAAACGAGTTCCCAACCATGGAAAATGCAGGAAATATATGGAAAACGTGAAGGAGAAAGCCCCATCTAGCTTAGACTGCGTGAGAGAGAAAATTCCATTGGTGAAAGATGGCTTTGGGCACCCTTTCGTGGGTGTTTTCTTGCCCAAGAAGAAAAAATACGATTTCCTAGGTTGATGGCTTGCCCATGCACGAAATTGGTTGACATACCTCTTCATTCCCAAGGCATTTAAAACTTCCTCAACCAACTCTTGGAAGAATTATATGATTGGGTGCATAAGTCAAAATAGGTAGTTGGTGGTTTATGGGTTTTCTCATGAAATTTGGCTTAACACTATTGGCTCAAGGGTTTGAATAATTTCCCTCCCTATTCCTTATAAAAATCATGCCCCCATCTCTTGTTGCATTGCATAGCTAGTTGTGGATATTTCATTAAAATCCGTATTTACATGATGTCTTAATTTACATTGTGCCTCTCTAGCACAAAAACCATATGCACCGATTTTTAATTTCCGATACATAAAACGATAAATCGATGGCGGGGCCTTGGCCTTGAGCTCCTCACCATGATTAAATAATGATATTTACATCATTTACAATTTTAATGCAATAGGGTCAAAATCGAGATATTACATGATTGAAAAAGAAAGAATAATGGTATAAGTAGAATAACCCAATAGGATATGATTGAATGATATTAATATTATTTTATTCAAATGATATGATTATTAAAATTATTTTGTAAATTAAAACATGATGGTGAAATCTGATTTGTATTGAATATTGAGCATCTCCATTATGAAAAGTCAAGCGTGGTATTTATTATTCTATCCTAAAAATTTAAAACAAGAGCGGCAGATTGAACTGTCAATTCATAAATAAGCCTCATAAAAACCAATAGTGGTCATTCCAAGAATAAATAAATAAATGGGGTCAGTTTGACAAGCCCAACATAATTAGCATTTTATTGTTTAACTGCACGAGGAAAAAAAAGATTATGTAAATATATTTAAATATTATTTATTCTTGAATAGTGGAATAGCATTAATGATTTTGGGTTCCGATACATTAAGTGAGGGTGGTGGAGTAAGGTTGAAGCAAGGAGGAGGAAAATTTGGATATATAGGAAAGGTCTTACGAAGGAATAGAAGGAAGGAAAAGAATTCATGGAAGGGAAGGAAGATTGACAAAAGGAAGTTGCTCTCGAGATTATTGGTATGTGGGCTCGGGGGCTAAGAAACCTATTGGTTTCCTAGGGCCATCACGATAAGAGCTGGTCGGTAGGGTGGTTCATCTATTTTGGGTTACAAAGGCTTGAATGGGAAGAGCTAAAAAAGATCTAAGGAACACTACGCAAGGCCATCTACCACCTACGATATCCAGGTATTCTACTCGTGAAAATGTCAAAGTAATTTATATTCTAATATGCTTAATTCATGCATAAATTTACCATGTGTTGTTAGTGACTATATGTATGTGAACTGTATGATAGTTAAAATGATTATAATGAAAATTGCTGAAATAAATTTTAAGAAAATAAACCCTTACCACTATGCTGCTAGATATTCTAAGTAGTTGATTTACTCAAATAAATTAGTGAAAGGAAATTTGGGTATTACAATTGAATTGTCTCATTGTTTCATGTTTCTGCATACAAAAGAATTAAAGATCAAAGATCAACTAAATATTAACACCTCAAACCTCTCTCTCTCTCTCTCTCTCTCTCTCTCTCTCTCCATTTCTTTCACTGACAGCATCCTTATCTCTCTCCCTCTCAAATAATCCTCCTCTCTCCCTATCACTCTCTCTATGGCTTCCTCCCCCCGCCTCTCTCTCTCCAAATTTCCTTCCCCTCCTCTCCCCCCCATCTCCCTCTCACACACGTACCCACCCTCCCTCCACCTCCCCTCGAGAGAGGTGGGGGGAGGGGGTTGGGGAAAGAGATAGCGGGAGATGGAGGGAGACATGAGAGAGGGGGGAGGTAGGGAGAGAGGGGGATTGTGTGAGAGGGAGAGAGAAGGATGGATGGAGGGATGGTGTGAGAGAAATAAAGGGAGGGTGAGAGAGGGAGAGAGTGAGAGAGAGGGAGAGAGGAAAAAGAAGGGATGGAGAGAGAATGACTGAGAGAGAGGGGGGAGAGAGAGAGAATATGGGGGAGAGGAAGAGGGAGGGATGGAAAGAGGAACTATAACCAGTATGATCCACAAGAACTATGACTAGGGAAATAAGTCAACAAGAACTCTAGTCATGAAACTATGACCAATATGAACTCTAGTCGACATGAACTTTGACCTAGGAACTATGACCCATAAAAACTATAATTGATAATAATTATGATGAAGGAAATTTGACCTTTGGTCAGATTTCCACTAGGAGCTATGACCAAAAAGAGCTTTGATGAAGGAACTATGACTCACTAGAGCTTTGAATAAGGAACTATGATTCAAAGAACTTTCACAAAGGGTCTATGATCGAGGAATTATGACTAATAAGAACATTGATAGAGGAACTATGGTCAAGTATGACCAACAAGAAATTTGACATAGGAACTATGACTCAAGAACTAATATCTAAGAACTATGATAAAAAATAGTGAAAAAAAATAAATTTGATGGTGAACTATGACCGATAAGAACTATGTTTGATGGGAACTATGACCGACATGATTTGTGACCGATAGGAACTATGGGGTGGGTGTACAAATATTCTCCCCAAAACCATTGCAACGGGGTCAGCCTGGTAGAAAAATTCAAACATGTGCATGCACCTAAAGAAGCACTCATGTGCAACTAAGTTCGGTAATGAACCGGGGCGCGTGCATGTTGCTTACATGTGTGCATTGTTGGCGCATATGTTCCCAATGGCGCGCATGCTGACCTACTAAACACAATAAAAAAACAACCATGTTCACAACCCATTTCATTTGCAAATGGCCGAAGGGAGTACTGGTCATCAAATCGACGCCTATGTGGACTAAGGGAACACCCCACTCACCAATTCCACTAATGAATTTCATCAATCCATCCATTGAGAGATGATGCATTGCATTGGATAGGAAAGGTCATGTTTTTTTTATGCTTTTATTGATTTTTTTATTGTTTATTAATTTTTTAATAGTTCCCAAATTAGTAAAAAAATGGAATTTTTTCCAATTGCAGAGTATAAACCTATACAATGAACGAAGAAAATGTTAACATGAATTCCAGTGGAACAAAAGAAGCAAAATAAAATACAAATATTGGACCCAATCAAAACCCCCAACAAAATTTGGACCATGATGACTTGAACCATTACCTAAATGAAATGAGAGTGCACACCCAAGAATTAAGAAACACATGGGAACCATCTTGATTGTCCCTTTCCATCTCAATTGAGAGCTCATTTGACTCCCTCAACCATGCACATTGCCAGTTGAAAAACATGACTGAGTATAGAGATAATATGCGAGAGTAGTATTCCACTGGCATTTCTAAGGAAGAGATAAAAGCATTAAATATTATGAAGGCCCAATTATATAATATATTCACCGATCCTAGAACACAACAATCACTGGATATTAGAAATCCATGTGTTTTCATGGATTGGTTTCAATTCCAACCATGGAGGGACAATTGGATGCAGAGGTGGTTTATGGTTTACGATAAACCTCCCTGTAATAATAGGGAGGTTCCACAATACTTCCTTTAACAACTCTGGGCTGATTTTTTGCTCAGTTTGCATGTCAACTATTTTTACATTACCAAGTTCCAGGGTGTTGGGCTTGGCTTTTCACAATATCGGCATGCTACCAGGAGGAACCCACTAAGAGTGCCACCAAATCCTAGGTGTGAGCCTAACCCACTTCCCCATCCACCTCAGTTACCCCACATACTAGATTAGATTGAGGGGGCGATGAGAAGTGTTGCACGCGGACTCCTTAGACACACCACATTTGTAGCAACGACTACAGTGGGGAGATAGGTTGACCGTGAGAGAGACTCAGGTGCATGGCTTTCACAACAGAGTCAGGATAGACCAGTGGTTGGTGGTATCTAGGCTGGGCCTCCAGTTCGATGGGAATAGTGCCACATCTTTGTCCCCATTGCAGGCACACTTTCCATGGATCGATTGAAGGTTGTTATATGGAGCAGGTTAGCACTTTTTTTAATGATTTTTTAATCATCACTTGAGAATTTGTAAAGTAATTTTAAATTATTTGTGTATTACTTAAATAGTTATTTAAATGTACAACTATTTAGAGCCGAGACGCCAACATGGGAGAACGTAGGATCTCCCAACCTAGACGCAACAAAGGCAGCTACAACTGAAATTGCAGCACCTCAGACAGAGGTATTTTCAGTACCTTGCACAATATTGTTACTACCATTTTTAAGTTTAATTTTGCATCATTTTTATTACTTGCTTATGTCATTTCTATTATTTATTTACTTATATTTATGACATACACGGTGATAGTTCCTAAAATATTTTTTAATATTTTGATTGCCTAAATAATTACTTGTTTAATATTTTCATAACGTGCACGCATTTTGGTGTCCATAGGTATGTATAGACTATGATGACTAGCCATCTTCTCTAGGGTCGGTAGGTCGCCATACACACAAGTATGATGTGTAATTAAAAGCATAATTTTAATTTTAATTGTTATGACTTGCTATGGTTTATTTTGATTTTTGTATACTAAACTATGATATTACCAATGTGTATGCAGGTGCCACCATCAGCTGTAGGTGCCATTTTTCCACATCCCCACTTCAGTCCCTTGTTTCCACCCTCTCTTGTTATTCACCCCCCCTTCCATCCATATCCCTCCATTCGTCCACCCTCGTCCTTCCATCCATCCTCCCCCCTCCTTCCATACTCCCCCCTTCGTCCATACTCACCCCTCCATCCATCCTCCCCCCTCCATCCAGCTTACCCCATTCCTCCACACCCCTGCTTCCATCCATCCTCGCCCATTCATTCATGCTCCCCTTCCATCCACCCCCCCCCTTTCGTCCACTGCCCCCCTTGGATCCATCCTCCTCCCTCTATTCAGTACCTCCCTCTCATCCACCATACATCGACATCCCCTTTATCCCTTCTAGGTCGATCCCCTCTATCTTACAACTGGTAGGGGTTCATTGTCCATGACATCCTCTTCCACCCCATACAACCATGCCCTCTTCCACCCTACCTTCTTCAGTTCCCGGCACTATTGTGGAAACTACTCTCGTAGAATCTATTCATACATATACGTTGGTTTCACTTGTAGTTGTTGCAACTACATCCCCCCCCCCCCATGACTGCATTAGATTAGGTGTTAAAACCAACTACTCCACCTACTAGCACTGAATCCCAATCATCTCCATTACCTGAGGTGTTCACAATGACAATTAAATTAATTTATGAAAATACTGTGAAGCATTAATGAAAATTATTTTAAGCAACATTTTTTTTAATGAAATTATTGTCGTAAATGTTGCAGGGCAACATTGTTGTGAGGCTCACTAGATCGAGGAGGACACCTACCTCACGTATCCCATTCCCATCAGTGGCGATTTATTTAAGATTTGAACTCTACTTTTATTTTATAAATTTGTTAATTGTTACAAATGGTTGAAAATGATGATATCTTATATCTTTTGTTTCAGATCCCGGAGAGATGGTCCACTCCTAGATGGAAGAAGGCCTAAGATTCTGCTAGCTCCAAGAAGAGGAAGATCGATTTTGGAGATGTGCCTTGGAGTTCCATGGGTGGGAATGATGCTTTACAGACCATGTTATGCATATTAGCCATGATGTGGCATTTTTGGGCACCAGCTTCCATGTACTTGGTATCTAGGGCACGATTTGCCATGTATTTTGGATCTACGGTACGAGTTGTCATTATGTGCACATTGGGAACCATGTTCTACTATTTGCCAAAAAAATTATATGTTTGGACAATTTTTGTAGCTTGGATCTACATGGATTTTCAATTGTGTGATTTATATGCATGTTGTCTCTATTCTCATCTTGTTGTCTCTTGATGTCTCTTATGGTGTGTAGTTTCCTAATAAACAACATTATGCTTTTAATACAAATGGTTGAGTTTGAATGGATTTTGATATGATTTCCTTTGTTTATGAGGAAATAGATAAATTTTTATCTTCGGTGGCCTCATATAGTCATTGTTGGATGGTCGATTGAAAAAAATATTGTGTTTGAACTCTAACAAAACATACTCACTTGACCATGTTCGTAGCATTTGGAACCATTGTCAGAACTGTAAAGATATCTATTTCCACCAATGTTTAATATTTGATGATATACCAATAAATAAGAACTTGTCACTCGTACTTAGGTGTGAAAAACCTATGTTATCATCATTGTGGTCAAAAATATGAAAAATATATCCCCATCCCCTTCATTTGGAATGTTTCCTTGTGAAGGGACCAACATCCCTATGCCATTGTGTTTTTCTTAGCATGGATGTTTTGTTAGGTTTAAGTGTCACTCTAGATTTAGAATTGTCATAACGAATATTATTTCAATTATTTTGGATTATCAAAGGTATTTTTATCGTAAAATTTCATTCTAATATGATCCAACTAGTTTGTATACATCACAATGCAAAGATGAAAGTTTCAAGGTAAAATTCAACACCTTGAGTAGTTATTGGCGAAATTTTATGGGGCCCTTGATATGATAACTAGGGAGATACTTGAGCTTTGTAGATTTAAGAAATGGATACTACATGCCCCAACATAGGATTGGGAAATAAGTGTGGCTATTGTGATTGTGAGTGGAGTTAGCTAGCGACATCCTAGTAATTGAATGAAAAACAATGCCCATCATTGCCCTTAGACATATCATAGGGGCGCAAGGCCCAATATATGCCTAGTGATGGTTGGGAACTTATGTAGCTTATCAATGTGTATATAAACCCTATCTTGTATATAAACCCTAGCTTCCACAAACCCTATCTTGTATATAAACCCTAGATAGCCTATACATCTCATGAACTAGGGCATGTGCAAGGAGGGGATTTGCCTTAATGCATCATCCCTCCTTCCCTTGTGTGATTTAATGCTTATGAGACATGTCATATTCATCATTGAGAACACATGCATAAGACCTTAATGACTTAAGGGATGTGGAGGGAATCAACCCCATTTCCTATAGCCCCATTCACCTAACATTGTGGCAAGGTTGACCAATTGATCCTTTTCAATGTTCAAGGAGTGTTTGAGGGTAAGATGTGAACAAAATGAAATTCTTTGAAATAATGGTTTTTGATCCTTATTATTTTGACAATTTTTGCTAAAGAGTTGTCATTGGATATGGAATTGTTGTGTAAGTCATGAATAATAATGGTGAAGTTCCCAAATACGAAAAGGTTCCTTATGTTTGATGAAAAGGTGATCTCGATCTCTTGATGGAGAGAATTTAAGTCTCCACTTTGTTGTTTGAAGCATTCCCTAGATCCCATGATATTTTGATTTATTGAGTTCTCTCAGGATCAATGAGGATTCTCCCCTATGCACCTACCACCCCTAGATATATACATCATTTACACACAAACACACACAAGTTATATGCACATAATTATGTTTACACACATATTAAAGATATACACATACATATAGATTTACACTACAAAAACCTACAAACAGAAAAAGATTTATACATAAACATACAAAAAATACATGCACATAGGCAAATATCTATGCACATATACAAACATTTACATGTTAAAAACACATATAGACAAAGATTTACACACACACTTGCACAAAGAAAACCATACAAATATCAGTATAATCTCATAAACAACAACATCTTTTCAAACACAATTACACACCTAAATATTACTATCAAATATTTTGAATTATTACAAACAATGTGCATTATTTAATTTGGAAAAATTATTTGCGCACACCAAATATATCCACATTTCTAGATTTTCATGGTGCACACAAAAATGCATGCACATTTCCACAAAAAATTACAAACAAACAAAAAAATGGAAAAAGGACATGCACATATATAAATATCTACGCATACATACACACATAAGACCATGCACATACACAATAAATAAACCCTAGCTTGTAGAAGGCCATGCCAATTTTGCACAAGGGAGTCAATTTTGAACCAAAGGCTCTTGGGAAACCATGGCCATCGTAAACACATCCACAATGGCCACAATGGCCATATGCAAGTGTGGGAGGGTTATGTAAAAATATATATAATATCTTAGTAATAAGATAACAATTAATATTAATATTATTAATATTAATTGTTAATAATAAACAACTATAAGTCAAGAGTCGTGACTTTACAAAAAGGTACAATGGGCTTATAAAAGCCAATCAAATGTAAATTGTACAAATATTTCATCAATTATATTTTACTAGTTATCCATTTATGGAGCCGCTGTCTTATTTATGTTGGAATTTTACATAGAAGACGGATCTCTCTGCTTCAGTGGTATCAAAGCCCCTTCTTGGGAATCCATCTTCAATACTAGCTTTTGGCTAAAAATTCAGAATTTGTTTGATAGTTTCAGAGGTTCTCTGAGTTTTTAGGTCCTTGACCTTAACCATCACTCATTCACTCACACACCCACACTGACGTTGCACCCATGTTGCACCCACATTCCTGTCCAGCATTCTCTCGCCTAACTCCACGCTCCCCACACCTCCCTACGTACCCCGTCCCTTGCTCTTGTCATCCCGCACGCTCCTCCAACACCACTCCACCTATTCCCCCTTCGCAACTCTCTCCACCTCCCATTTTTCCCACGAATCCACCACTATCTCCTCTCACGCACCTCCCTTCCACCGCCACCTCCCGCATCTACCCCCGCTCCCACCCTCGACCACTCCCCTTCGCACCTACACTCTCCTGCGAGTTCCCTCTTCCTACATCCATCCACGCTGCCATGTCTATACTATGTCACCTGCGCCTCCATTGACATGCGCGCTCACCTCAGGAAACTTCCCTTGCCATCCTGCCTTCCTCTCTACATAGCTCCAAATCCATCCTGCTGCGTCCACCCCCCAAACAACCATCCCATGCCATGGCATCCAATCCATCCCTTCACCCTTCGCCTACGTCACTCCCTCTACCTGCTCCAACCTTGCATTCGCTCACCATTCTTAAACCCTAATTTTGTCCACCTTTCAAAAACAAAACATTATAATTATTATTATTATATGTTTAAAAAAAAAAACCAAGTTGCCATTTAAAAAAAAAGAAAGAATGGAAGGATGCCATGATCGAGGAATACCAATCAATAATGAAGAATGATGTTTGGGATGTTGTCCCAAAACCTAACGGGAAGTCTGTTGTGACTTCCAAATGGATCTACAAGATCAAGCATGCTGCAGATGGAAGCATAGAGAAATACAAGGAAAGATTCGTAGCTCATGGCTTCTCTCAGAAAGAGGGAATAGTCTATGAAGAAACTTTTGCTCCGTAGCCAGGTACACTTCCACCAGATCAGTACTTGCCCTAGCTGCAGCGATGAAATGGAAGATACACCAGATGGATGTCAAGACTGCCTTCTTGAATGGTGTAGTCAAAGAGGAAGTGTATGTGGAGCAGCCACTCGTTTTTGAAACACATGATAGGGAGTCACATGTGTGTAGATTGAAGAAAGCCTTGTATGGCTTGAAGCAAGCTCCCAGAACTTGGTATGGTAGGATGGACAGTTTTCTATCTAGTTTGGGTTTTACCAAGAGTAAAGCGGATTCCAACCTTTACTACAAGGTTGAGGAAGGAAATCCTATGATTCTACTCTTGTATGTAGATGACCTATTTGTAACAGGAGATGACATATTGATTGCCGATACAAAGAGGAAGCTTGATGCCGAGTTCGATATGAAGGACTTGGGGATGATGCACTATTTTCTAGGTATGGAGGTGTGGCAGAGTGCAGATGGGATCTTCCTTGGACAAGAGAAGTATACTATAGATATCCTGAAGAGGTTCAGGATGATGGATTGCAAGGCCATGGCCACACTTATGGCATCGAATCTGAAGCTTCTATGTGATGCTTCATCTAAGCCGGTTGATGTCTCTATGTATCGTCAGATGATTGGGTCCTTGATGTACCTGATGAACACGAGACCATATATTTGCTTTGCGGTGAACACATTGAGCCAGTTCCTGATGGATCCGAGGAATGTTCACCTGGTTGCTGTAAAGCATATTCTGAGGTACCTGAAGGGTAAATTTGATTATGGGATCAAGTATGAAGTGAATCAAAATTTTAACTTGTAGGGTTATGTTGATTCAGATTGGGCAGGCAGTGCTGCAAATAGGAAGAGCACATATGGGTGTTGCTTCAGTATGGGATCAGGTGTGATCTCTTGGTTTAGTAGGAAGCAGTCCTGCAGAGCACTGAGTACAGCTGAGGCAGAGTACGTTGCAGCCTGTTTGGCTAGTTGTGAGGCAGTATTGCTTCGGAAGCTACTGTCTGAGTTATTTGATCTCCCGTTGGATGCTACTAGTATCTTCTGTGATAACCAGAGTTGTGTGAAGCTATCTGAGAACCTAGTGTTTCATGATAGGTCGAAACACATAGAGATAAAATATCACTATATCAGGGATATGGTGCAGAGAGGAGCAGTGAAGCTCCTGTATGTTGCGACGGACGAGCAAATTGTAGATGTGCTGACGAAACCACTAGCCAGAGTGAAGTTCGAGTACTTCATAGAGAGGCTTGGTGTTCTTTAGATTGATGACACTTCGAGGAAGAAGTGATGGACACATTTGCAGAAGCCATTCCAAGCATGTTGGAAGGAGGATCCTTCACATGGCTGTGGATGTAAGCGCTGGATGATGAGCATTAGGACGATGCTCCAGTTACTGCTCTGTATATGTATGTACGCGTCATGTTGGATGCTAGATATGATCAGTTGGATCGTTTATATGTATATGTATGTACGCATCATGTTGGATGCTGGATATGATCAGTTGGATCATTTATTTGTATGTACGCATCATGTTGGATGTTGGATATGATCAATTGGATCATTTTTGTATATGCATCATGTTGGATGCTTGGACCATGTATCTGTATATGTATCAGGTGGATACTGTGTATGATCAGGTAGATCATGTATGTTGATATATATCAGGTGGATACATTGTGTGGATCATGTATCTATGTACGTATCAGGTGGATACATTGTATGATCAGGTGGATCATGCATGATGATATGTATCAGGTAGATACTTGGTATGCATTAGGTAGATGCATTGTATGATCAAGATGATCATGGATGACGAGCTTCAGGATGTTGCTCCAGATGACATGCATCAGGACGATGCAGTAATGATGATCAGGATGATGTATGGTGAGTATCAGGTTGATACTCTATGGCCGTGGAATAGGTTGTGCAGATAAGCATATAATTTGGCCCTGGGATATTTGCAGATAGTATTTCAAGGTTTTTCCTACGGCATGTAATCTGGCCCTAGGATATCTGGCAAATGCTCTTTCGAGGTTTTGCTTTGGGAGGACATATAATTTGGCCCTCGGAGATCTACAAATAGTCTTTCGAGGTTTTTCCTATGGCATATAATTTGGCCCTAGGATATCTGGCAGATGCTCTTTCGCGGTTTTGTCCTATGGCATATAATATGTCCCTGGGATATCCGATAGGTTGGGCTGTGTGCCTATAATAAGTCCTCGGATGCTCTTGCGAGGTTTTTCCATGACCACATGTAATTTTTCCTTGGGAGATCCTATAGGTAGAGATGTGTGCTCGTAACAGCCTGGGATGCTCTTGCAAGGTTTTGTAGTGAGGTCACATATAATATGGCCCTAGGAGATCCTATAGGTAGAGCCGTGTGCTTGTAACATTCTGGGATGCTCTTGCGAGGTTTTGTGATGCACGTAATAAGTCCTGAGGATTCCACAGTATGGCCAATGATGAAGACCTGCAGGTGGTGGGCATACATCTAGTATGAAAAAGGACTGGCTCTGTAGAACTTCCTATGATGAGTAGATTCAGAGATTGTTTGAGATAGCAGCAACAGTGACGATGCATCGATGACAATGATCCAGAGAAGAAGACTTGTGCTAGCAAATCTATGTCAAGAAATACCTTCCTAGTTAAGAGGGTGTTGATGTATATGTAACTTCAGAATGTATTTCATCCATGTATTTCATTTATATATTATTGTACTCCTATAGAGATGTGTCATTCCTCTATACAAAAGTGTCGTCATGTGTATTGACAAGTGTCGCAAGTGCGTTAACTTGCCGATGGGTTATTAGACCACCATGTGTGGGGTCGGCCCTGATTTATGTAATATATGGTTGATGTACCTAGTTAGACAAGTCGGCCCCATAAGGTTATTGGGAAAACAAAACAAGTATAAATAGAGATCAGGAGATCTCTATTTGGATCACTTAGAAACTCATTCTTCCTTCACTCGAAAAGTGGCGCACTTGTGAGGAGAAGGTTCAGCTCCTAGGAGGAGACTATCTCTTGTATTTTTGGTTGTACTTTGGTTGAGCCATTGCTCTATCTATCTCTGAGGAGCTTGTGGGGTTTTTCACCTTAGGGTTTTCCCCACGGAAACTCTGTGTGTCTATTGTCTCTCATACTTTTGATTCTTGTGATGATTGACATGCTTGTTATGATTGATATGCATTGATATACTGTACATGTTGTTCTCTCAGTAAAGATCCTAGAGTATTGTGAATTAATGCTCAAAATTTAACACCAGGAGACTATATCCATCGTGAACATATCCACAATGGCCATATGCATGTGTGGGAGTTTACGGAGACCCATTCCACTCGCCAGTTTTGGTTCCATGCCCCCAGAGCAAATTCTCAAAGTGTCCCTGAATGGCCACGGGATGCCAGAAAAAAATGGCCATAAAACTAAAATTGTGACTTTGGTGGAGAAGCCGTCAATTTCGATGGATTCAGGACACCGGTTTTTAGCTAAGAGATCCCCCCCATCGTGACTCAATCACCCATAAATGGTGCTATTGTGCCATCTCTGGAACTAGGGTTTTTCTCAGTGAAGTCCTTGAGGATTTTGCACAAGGGGGTCAATTTTGAACCAAAGGATCCTGAGCAACCATGGCCACCATGAACACGTCCACAATGGCCATATCCACATGTGGGAGCTGATGGAACCTCATTTTGCTCGCAAGTTTGGCTTCCGTTCCCCCGAAGAAAATTCTCAAAGTGTCCCTGAATGGCCACGGTGTGCCAGGAAAAAATGGCCATAGAACTAAAACCGTGAATATGGTCGTGAAGCCATAGATTCTGATGGATTCGGGATGCCGGTTTTATGCTAGGGGACCCCCCATTGTGACTCAATCTCTTGGAAATAGTGCTATTGTGCTATCTCTAGAACTAGGGTTTTGCTTATTGAAGGCCATGCCAATTTTGCACAAGGGGGTCAATTTTGAACCGAAGGATCCCAAGCGACCGTGGCCATCGGGAACAAATACACAATGGCCATATGCAGGTGTGGGAGCTAACGGAACCCTGTTCTGCTCGTTGGTTCGGGTTTTGTGCCCTCAGAGCAAATTCTCAAAGTTGCCATGAATGGCCACGGGGGTGCCAGGAAAAAATGGCCATATAACCAAAACCCTGACTCCGGTCATGAATTCATCCATTTTGATGGATTTGGAACGCTTGGTTTCATATGGGGGACCCCCCCACCATGACTCAATCGCCTAAAAATAGTGCTATTGTGCCATCTCCAGAACTAGGGTTTTGCTCAGTGAAGGCCATGCTAATTTTGCACAAGGAGTCAATTTTGAACCGAAGGCTCTCGAGCGACCGTGGCCATCATGAACACATCCACAATGTCCATACGCACATGTGGGAGATGATGGAATCTTGTTCTGCTCTCCATTTTGGGTTCTGTGCCCCCGGAGCAAGTTCTCAAAGTGTCTTTGAATGGCCATAGGGTGCCAGGCAAAAATGGCCATTGAACCAAAATCGTGACTCCGGTAAGGAAGCGGTCGATTCCAATGGATTTCGAACATTGGGTTCCAGCTGGGGAACCCCCTAACATGACTCAATAGCTTAGACAGAGTGCTATTGTGCCATCTCCAAAACTAGGGTTTTGCTTAGTGAAGGCCATGCCAATTTTGCACAACGGGGTCAATTTTGAACTGAATGCTCCCGGGTGACTGTGGCCATCGTGAAAACATACACAATGGCCATATGAATGTGTGGGATCAGAGAGAACCTCATTTTGCTCGTTGGTTTGGGTTCCGTGACCCCAGAGCAAATTATCAAAGTGTCCCTAAATGGTCATAAGGTGCCAAGTGTCGCTAGGGTTCTAGGTCCACATTAGGCTTTCCATAGCTAGATTTGTTTTTGTCTAGTTTCTAGGGCTAGATCAGGGTCTATAAGCTAAATTAGGTTCTATATGTCTAGATTAGGTCTCCAAGGCTAGATTAGGTCTCTAAGGATAGATAATGATTCTAGATAAGGTCTCTAGGGTTCTAGGTCCACATTAGGCTTTCCGGGGTTAGATTTGTTTTTGTCTGGTTTCTAGGGCTATATCAAGGTCTATAAGCTAGATTAGATTCTATATGTCTAGATTAGGTCTCCAGGTCTATATTAGGTCTCTAGGGCTAGATAAGTATTCTAGATCAGGTCTCTAGGGTTCTAGGTCCACATTAGGCTTTCCAGGGCTAGATTTGTTTTTGTTTGGTTTGTTGGGCTAGATCAGAGTCTATACACTAGATTAGGTTCTATATGTCTAAATTAGGCCTCTAGGGATAGATTACGTCTCTAGAAATAGATAATTATTGTAGATAAGGTCTCTAGGGTTCTAGGTCTACATTAGGCTTTCCATTGATAGATTTGTTTTTGTCTGGTTTCTAGGGCTAGATCAAGGTCTATAAGCTATATTAGGTTCTATATGGCTAGATTAGGTCACAAGGGATAGATTAGGTCTCTAGGGTTCCAGGTCCACATTAGGCTTTCCAGGGCTAGATTTGTTTTTGTCTGGTTTCTAGGCATAGATCAGGGTCTATAACCTAAATTAGGTTCTATATGTCTAGATTAGGTGTCGAGGGATAAATTAGGTCTCTAAGGATAGATAAGGATTGTAGATCAGGTCTCTAGGGTTCTAGGTCCACATTAGGCTTTCCAGGGATAGATTTATTTTTGTGTGGTCTATAGGGCTAGATCGGGGTCTATAAGCTAGATTAGGTTCTATATGACTAGATTAGGTCTCTATATTACCCCATTTTTCCCTTGATGATATTTGGCATCAATTTAAAAATTGTATATATGTGCAGTAAGTGTATTTTCCCTAGTGCTGAGCTCAAGGCCAAGGCCCCACTAGTGGATGTTTAAGTTTATTGCTTAGGCAAGTATTCGGACAATTTGATTATTCGTGGGCTGCTAAGCCATGGAGAAACGTAAATGATGTAATTATTATTAATGAATAAAATAACCAAGAAGCTGGATAAGGAGGAAACTAATGAGAAGGTGCCACATGTATCCACTAGGGAAAGGTGAGGGGGTTTGGGATTGGTTGCCCATGTTTCCACATGTCTGACTGTGAACCTGTTTGAACTCCTTGCTGACATTTAATTTGATGCAAAGCGTGGTTGAGAACCCTGTTGCTGAAGCTGATGGAGTATGGATCATGCATGCAATTTTGTATGGCAGGGCATGGCTCTGATTGCTTGTCTAGGAAGACACTCAACCATAGGAAAACTCACAAAACCAGTTTTGAATACCCATGGTGGAGAAGAACGTGGAGATTTAGACATTCATTCATCATCCATTATTCATTACTCATCCATTGATTCACTTTCCATTCATGATCCATCGCCCCACAGAGAGAGACATTACTCATACGTTCTTGCATACGCAGATCCAACAGAGTGGTATAACCTGAAGATAATCGTGTTTTTC
Organism: Larix kaempferi; assembly: GCA_027924585.1. Taxonomy (NCBI): domain Eukaryota; kingdom Viridiplantae; phylum Streptophyta; class Pinopsida; order Pinales; family Pinaceae; genus Larix; species Larix kaempferi. The sequence goes on from BSBM01000923.1 coordinate 762,380, forward strand.
TGTGTAATAGAAAATACCAGAGATTTGATAGCCATGAGAAATGTGTGTGTGAACCCAATCTACCGGTGAAAGAGTGCTCCATGGCAGAGTGGTAAGAACCCATGAGGAAACTGTAATCCTCGACAGTGCAGAGAACCCGTGAGAGCCTAATCCTAGATCGCAGAGGATAGATTGTGGAACAGATCCCTATCCACAAGTCTGGAAGGAGTCAGTTGTTGAACTTTGGAAGAAGGTTGGGTTGCTTGATAAACCCAGTGAACGTTGTAATCTCATATAACTGGCGACTGGGCCTTTCTATGCCCATCCTAGAATAGAACTAGAAGGGAAGAGGCCTTGAGGGATTGTGCAGCAGAGAAGAGGGTCTTCCTTGTGTTGGACTTGGTAGGTAATGTGGGTGCTAGGTCGGCTGAGTGTTGAGATGCCTCCAACTCTTTGGTTGAGCTCACTGGATTAGCAATGCCTCCCTTGTTGTCCTTGTTCGCCTGGTAAACCCACTATCGGTTGGCTTAGCATGATCAGCTTATCTGATATGTTTGATAAACCCAACGGTATGTTGTTTTGACATGATTGTGTTGCTTGGTATTCCTGATAAACCCACTACAGATTGGATTAGCATGATCAACTAGTCTGGTATGCTTGATAAACCCAACTGTATGCTGGCTTGGCATGACCTTGCTATTGGTATGCTTAATAAAGCCAACCGAAAGTTGGCTTAGCATGACCAATATGTCCCTGAATGCTTGATAAACCCACTGTAGGTTGGATTAGCATGGGTAGGTTCCCTGGAATGCTTGATAAACCAAACTATAGATAGGATTAGCATTGGGATGGAACCTTGACTGTGAGAGAACCTGATAAGCCCTCCTTAGTGGATACACAACCCAGCTTGGGGGTGATCTCTCAGCTGAAAGAGTACAGGATGGATAGAGATCTAAGGTTGGGTGGAACATTTCTCTCTATTGATGTATATGTAACTTCGGAATGTATTTCACCCATGTATATTGTACTCCTATAGAGATGTTATTATTCCTCTATAAGGAAGTGTCATCATTTGTATTGACAAGTGTCGCAAGTGTCATAACTTGCAGTGATGGGTTATTAGACCACCAAGTGTGGGGTCATCCCTGATTAGTTTAACCATGGGTTATTAGACTGAGTTAGACAAGTCATCCCTGCTAGGTTATTGGGCAGGACAGTTCATGTATAAATAGATATCGAGAGATCTCTATTTTGATTATCTCATTATTCACTTCTACACTCATTGAAAAGTGGCACACAAGTGAGGAAGGAGGAGTAGCTACTAGGAGGACTATCTCTTGTACTTTGGTTGTATCATTGCTCTTTCTATCTCTGAGGAAGTTGTGGGGTTTTTCACCTTTATGGTTTTCCCCAGTGAAAATATGTGTGTCTATTGTCTCATGTGATTGATTTCCATTGCTATGCTTGATATGATGTACATGTTATTCTCTTAGTAAAGATCCTAGAGTATGTTGAAATAATGCTCAAAATTAACATGGTATCAGAGCTAACCTGAGAAGAAGACACTGTGTAGTTGTCGAAGCTAGGGCTTCTTTTTTATTGGGTTTCTCTCCACATATCTTGATAGGTAGTAGGGTATTTTGACTCTCCTCATCAAGGCACATCTTTCTATCCAATTAGAATTCAATTCCGGGCACTTTCAGTTTTGGCCCTAAAAATTAGGGTTTCCACAAAAGTGAAATTTTTGAAATATGAGACCATGGCTAGAAACTCCTTGGAAAAATCCAAGTTTGGAGCTTTGGATCGAACATTTTGGTTGGGTGAAGCTCTGGGAAAATCAAACCCTAGTTTGGGGTCCTCTCTAATGAAGCCAGAAATTAGGGCTTCTGCAAAAATTGGAATTTCTAAAATCTGAGACCATGGCTGGAAGCTCCTCTGAAAAATCAAAGTTTAGAGACCAAGATCAAACTTTTTGGATGGGTGAAGCTCCGAGAAAATCAAACCCTAATTCAGGGTCCTCCCAAGTGAATCCAGAGGTTTGAAAAGTAAATTTGAGGGGTGAAAATTTGTAGTTTTTTAATTATGAGTATACCATCTTGATCCGCTCATCAAGGCACATCTTTCTATCCTTTCAAAAGTTTGAAATTCAAAGTTTGAATTTTTAGGGTTTCTCTGGCAAACCCTAATCCAGCTCCAAATCCAGATTTCTGCAAATCAAGTGGTAAGAACTAAATCTTTTCTATTCCATTTGAAGTACTCTTTAATATGTCTCACCACACCAAGCTTGAGGATAAGCTTGAAGGGGATGATAACTTCCGAGCATGGAAGTATAGGATTGGGTTAATCCTAGAAGATAATGAGTTGGACACTTACCCAAGTGAAGAGGTTCCAGTTCCAGAGGGAGATGAGACTAAGGCTTCTCACAAGAAGAACTTGGTCAAAGCCAAGAGAATCATTGCTGATTCTATTAAGGACTATCTCATACCCCATGTGTCTTCCCTAAGGACACTTAAGGACATGTTTGATTCCTTGACCAAGCTATTTGAAAGGAAGAATATAAATCGGAAGATGACCTTGAGGAATCAATTGAAGAATATCAAGTTCTAGAATGCGGAGACCATGCGGTCTTATTTCTTAAGGGTCTCCCAAATAAAAGAAAAACTTGAAGCTGTGGGAGAAGTTATAGAGAATGGAGAAGTGGTAATGACCACTATTAATGGCCTTCCTAGGTCATGGGATTCCTTCATCCAAGGAATTTGTGCGAGGAAGAAACTTATCTCTTTCAGTAAGTTGTGGGAAGAATGCTCACAGGAAGAAGCTCGGATTGTAGCTCAAGAAGAGAAGATGGGGAATGAAGATCAAGCTCTCACAGTACATACCAAGAAGAGGACACTTTTCCTCAGATTGCCCTAAGAACAAAAGGAACAACAACAACAACTACTACAAGCAATCTGACAGGTATGACTCTCAGGTATTGTTTGAAATCTGTTCATGATTAAGTTTATAATATGATTGTCTTCATGTTATTGAGTTTAGTAACAATCTTGTTTAATTTTAGACTTGTTTTATCACCCTAGTAAAAGTATGAATGCATGATAGAAGACATTCATTGATTAGGGTTATGATACTTATGATTGTATTATGATTGTACTAATGCACTGTGGTGTTGTATGAGGAGAATGTTATTCGCTAGCATGAAGGTACAAATCAAGTCCTAGATCAAGACCATAGTGACATGAAGATAAAGACTCATCCATAGTCATGGATCACATAGAGGTATGTATAATTTGGTTCTACAATGGTTAACTTATGAGTTATGCAGGTCATTGAAGAGAACAAGAGAGCATTGCTAGACATAACTAGCAAATATAATGACCAGGTATGTTTTTCCTATATCAAGTTAGAATCCTACCCTATGTAAGGATCTTATACTTTTGTATGATTGATAACGATTACTCATGAAGTTACAAGTTTGAGTAATCTAGGGTTTATGCATATTATGTCGCTTACCTTGATTGATGATATGACTAAACAGAAGAGTTCTATGGTCAAATATGAATATGCATGAGTAAGAGAAGTCTTCCCTAAAACCTTAAATGCTAATGCTTATTATCTTTGTTTGAAATGATCATGACTATACATGTTTAAGATTATTGTGTTTTGATAGTATTAAGATTATACTAATGAATGTATGATTATGTATGAGATCTCGAGGATAACACAATGATGATACTAGTAAGCATGCATAGTGATCGGGGATGGATATAAGTTCAAGGACAGGTAATCCAGGAAGCAAAGATTAAGAGGGAGCACAGTCCAGTAGTTCCTACAAGGAAGCAAAGATTGAGAGGGATTCCACCCAACAAACAAACAAAGATAAGTATTTGAATTGCCATTTCTTGTATATTCAATTGTTTAAACAATACTATTCAATAATGTATATACTTATGTTCCTAGACTTAGGTTGTGTATTATGCATATTAGAATAATTGCATTGATGAACAGTATACTACTAATACGCATGTAATGGGTAAGTGGCCTATGGCACTGTACAACATTCCATTGCTACTTATCTAGAATGAAACCTCTTTGCTGACATGTTGGGAGTTGTGGACACTCTTAACAATGTTCTGGTAGAAATTGGAAGGCATCTAGAAAGTTACGGGATATGGATAAATGTTGTATTGAAGCATTGGCTAAATTAATTGCATGACTGTATGACATATTTCTTTATGTGTAAGAATTTGTTCTGAAAACTATGAGATGTTTCTAATCATGCAATTTAACTTGTCTTGTAGGAAAGATCGTATACTATCACCTACAAAAGAAGGACTACAACATTTACTCCAGCAACAAAGCTATCTATTGAAGAATGTGAATTTCCTAGGATCTGGGATGAAGTAATGATCAAAGAGTACCAGTTGATCATGAAGAATGATGTTTGGTATGTGGTCCCAAGACCTGAAGGGAAGTTTGTTGTGACTTCCAAGTGGATCTATAAGATCAAGCATGCTGCAGATGGTAGCATAGAGAAATACAAAGCGAGATTTGTAGCTCGTGGCTTCTCCCAAAAAGAGGGGATAGACTATGAAGAGACTTTTGCTCATGTAGCCAGGTACACTTCCATTAGATCAGTACTTTCTCTAGCTGCAATGATCAAAATGGAAGATACACCAGATGGATGTCAAGACAGCTTTCTTGAATGGTGTAGTCAAGGAGGAAGTGTATGTGGAGCAGCCACATGGTTTTGAGACACATGATAGGGGGTCATATGTGTGTAGGTTGAAGAAAGCCTTGTATGGCTTGAAGCAAGTTCCTAAGACTTGGTATGGTAGGATAGACAGCTTTCTATCCATTTTGGGCTTTACCAAGAGTAAAGCAGATTCCAACCTTTACTACAAGGTTGAGGAAGGAAATCCAGTGATACTACTTTTGTATCTGAATGACTTGTTTGTAACAGGTGAGGATGGATTGATTTCCAATACCAAGAGGAAGCTTTCTGCCGAGTTCGAGATGAAGGACTTGTGGATGATGCACTATTTCCTAGGCATGGAGGTGTGGTAGAGTGCAGATGGAATCTTCCTTGGACAAGGAAAGTATGCAGTAGAGGTCCTGAAGAGGTTCGGGATGATGGACTGCAAGGCCATGGCCACACCTATGGCATCGAACCTGAAGCTTCTGTGTGATGCTTCATTTGATCCAGTTGATTTCATGATGTATCGTCAGATGATTAGGTCCTTGATGTATGTGATGAACACTAGACCAGACATTTTCTTTGCGGTGAACACATTGAGCCAGTTCCTGATGGATCCCAAAGGTGTTCACTTGATTGTTGTAAAGCATATTCTGAGGTACCTGAAGGGTACAATTGATTATGGACTCAAGTATGATGTGAATCAAAAGTTTAACCTGCAGTATTATGTTGATTCAGATTGGGCAGGAAGTACTGCAAATAGGAAGAGCACATTTGGGTGCTCCTTCAGTATGGGATCGGGTGTGATTTCGTGGTTTAGCAGGAAGCAGTCATGCATAGCACTGAGTACAACCAAGGCAGAGTATGTTGCAGCTTGTTCGGCTAGTTGTGAGGAAGTATGGCTCCGGAAGCTACTATCTGAGTTATTTGATGTCCCGTTGGATGCTACTGGTATATTTTGTGACAACTAGAGTTGTGTGAAGCTGTCTGAGAATCCGGTGTTCCATGATAGGTCGAAGCAGATTGAGATCAAATATCACTATATCAGGGATATGGTGTAGAGAGAAGCAGTGAAGTTCCTGTATGTTGCGACAGATGAGCAGGTTGCAGATGTGTTGAAAAAACCACTAGCCAGAGTGAAGTTTGAGTACTTCAAAGAGAGGCTTGGTGTTCTTCAGATTGACGACACTTCGAGGAAGAAGTGATGGACACATTTGCAGGAACCATTCCAAGCATTGTGAGAGGAGGATCCTTCCCATGGCTATGGATGTAAGCGCTGGATGATGAGCATCAGGACGATGCTCCAGTTACTGCTTTGTATATGCATCAGTTGGATGCTTTGATCAGTTTGATCATGTATTTGTATATGCATCATGTTGGATGTTTGATATGATCAGTCAGATCATGTATTTGTATATGCATCATGTTGGATGCTTGATATGATCAGTTGGATCATGTATTTGTATATGCATCATGTTGGATGCTTGATATGATCAGGTATATCATGTACTTATGTATGTATCAGGTGGATGCATTGTATGATCAAGTAGATCATGTACTTATGTATGTATTAGGTGGATGCATTGTATGATCAGGTAGATCATGTACTGTTGTATGTATCAAGTGGATGCATTGTATGATCAGGTAGATCTTGTATGATGATATGTATCAGGTAGATACTTTGTATGCATCATATGGATATATTGTTTGATCAGGATGATTACAGATGATGAGCTTCAGGATGTTGCTCCAGATGATATGCCTCAGGTTTATGCTATGATGGTGATCAGGATGATCACAGATGACGAGCTTCAGGATGTTGCTCCAGATGATATGCATCGGGTTGATACTATGATGGTGATTAGGATTATCACAAATGATGAGCTTCAGGATGTTGCTCCAGATGATATGCATCAGGTTGATGCTATGATGATGATCAGGTTGATAATGTGGTGATTTACATCAAGATGATGTATGGTGAGTATCAGGTTGATACTCTGTGGTTGTGGACAGGTTGTGCAGGTAGCATAGAAAAGACCCTTTAAAATTCAGACAGGTAGAGCGGTGTGCTCGTAATATCCTGGGATTCTCTATCGAGGTCCAGACAGTTAGAGAGGTGTGCTCGTAACATCCTGGGATGCTCTGAGTAGGTTTCTCTACAGGTAGCATAGAAAATGTCCTTTAAAATCTGGACAGGTAGAGCGGTGTGCTCATAATATCCTGGTATGCTCTATCGAGATCCAGACAGGTAGAGCATTGTGCTCGTAACATCCTGGGATGCTCTGAGTAGGTTTTGCTACGGTTTCGCATAGAAAAGATCCTTTAAAATTCAGACAGGTAGAGCAGTGTACTCGTAACATCCTAGGATGCTCTATCGAGATCCAGATAGGTAGAGCGATGTGCTTGTAACATCCTAGGATGCTCTGAGTAGGTTTTGTGAAAGTTCACATAGAAAATATCCTTTAAAATATGGACAGGTAGAGCGGTGTGCTCGTAAAAGCCTGGGATGCTCTATGGAGAATCAGATAGGTAGAGCAGTGTGCTCGTAACATCCTAGGATGCTCTGAGTAGGTTTTGTGAAGGTCAACATGTAAAATATCTTGGGAGATCCGATAGGTTGAGAAATAAGCTCGTAATCAGTCCTGGGATGCTCTTTCGAGGTTTTGTTGATGCATGTAATCAGTCCTGAGGATTCCACAGTATGGCCAGTGATGATGAAGACCTGTAGGTGGTGGGCCTACATCCAATATGAAAAAGGACTGGCTCTGTAGAACTTCCTATGACAAGTAGATTGGAGATTGATTGAGATAGCAACAGCAGTGACGATGACGATGATTCGTTGATGATGATCCAGAGAAGAAGACTTGTGCTAGCAGATCTCTGTCGAGAAATACCTTCCTAGTTAAGAGGGAGTGTTGATGTATATGTAACTTCAGAATGTATTTACCCATGTATATTGTACTCCTATAGAGATGTTATTATTCCTCTATAAGGAAGTGTCGTCATTTGTATTGACAAGTGTCGCAAGTGTCGTAACTTGCAGTGATGGTTTATTAGACCACCAAGTGTGGGGTCGGCCCTAATTAGTTTAACCATGGGTTATTAGAATGAGTTAGACAAGTCCTCCCTGCTAGGTTATTGGGCAGGACAGGTCATGTATAAATAGAGATCGGGAGATCTCTATTTTGATCATCTCATTATTCACTTCTACACTCTTTGGAAATTGGCACACAGGTGAGGAAGGAGGAGTGGCTGCTAGGAGGACTATCTCTTGTGCTTTGGTTGTATCATTTCTCTTTCTATCTCTGAGGAAGTTGTGGGGTTTTTCACCTTTATGGTTTTCCCCAGTGAAAATCTATGTGTCTATTGTCTCACGTGATTGCTTGGTGTGATTGATTTGCATTTCTATGCTTGATATGATGTAGATGTTATTCTCTCAGTAAAGATCCTAGAGTATGTTGAAATAATGCTCAAAATTAATACTCTCACTTATCCAATTCCTTCGAAATTAAAAGATAAGTACTCTTGTTATGTTAAATGATGGTGTTTCATTGTTATGAAATGGTTGCTTATGTTCAATTGTGGAAATTGTGGAATGCATGTTTATATGAATTTGATTGACAAAAATTCATGTGCAAGCTTGAGTAAAGGCTGAGTTCATTGTTATATGTATATCATTGTATTGCATGAATTTAATGCATTATAAGTCTTGCATGTGATAGATGTATTTGTTAGATCTAATTTAATGCATTTTACATGTTATGATATGTATGATTAACCCTGTGAATGAATTGTATGCTTACATCTAATTGTTGGAAGGAGGGGAATGCCCTGGAAATGTTTCAAAACCCCTCTGTGGGTCAGGTGGAAGGGAAGATCATGGAAAGAAGAAGGTTGAAGTCCTTTTTGGCAGAGTTATGGAAAGAAATTCAATGGGAAATTTGACATGGTAGGAGAGTTCAGATGGGGAATGGATTTTATCACTAGATAGATCTCTCCAAGCGCTTTCCAATGGTACTGACCTTGTCTCCTTTGGACCAAGTATGAGGAAGTTATGCCCCTCAGAAGATTGTGTGGAAAGTTACCATTGCAGGGGTATGGTTCCGCATGCCCGCATCCGCAATGCGGATTGCATATTGCGGAAGCATGGAAGTCGAAGTTGCATTTGGAATTCTGCACTCCCACATCCACAATTGCGGATTGCGGATTGCGGAAGTGACCTTCTTGGAGGTTGGAGTTCGACATTCTGCACTTCCGCATCCGCATTTGCGGATTGCGGATTGCGGATTCATTGTTGCCGATTGCGGATTGCAGAAAGGTAAACTTTCTAGTTATGAATTTTTGCACTTCCGCATCCGCAATTGAAGATTGTGGATTACGGATTCATAGTTGCGGATTGTGGTTTGCGGATTTTGGATCCAAGCCATTTCAATGTGTGTGTGTATTCAGTCGAATTTGGAGAAAAAAAAATGTATCTGGGTCTCCTGTGGCCATGGAGGTTAGTGGGGACGTGACAGAGTGGTATCAGAGCTTCAGTTGTGACATTGATAGCTATTTGGTACGGATCATGAATGAATTGTGGCTGAGAGATGCGGCCATGGCATGGTTTTGACGAGCTTATTTGATTAATTGATTGTTTAAATGAATAGTTCTAAATTTGAATGGGCATGATAGAGTTATTTGCATGCTTGTGATATCTAATAGAATGTCTCTGATATGCACAGAGATAGCAGTAGCCGTAAGACGAATCGTATCATAGGGAAGTGCATACAAGGGTGTAAGAATGATCACTTTAAATGATGCGCAGGACCCGTTTGGACCAGAAGATGATGTGTTGGGTGACAACGTGTGAGAATCACATACAGAGGTCGAGTCTGATGGAAGAAGGGAGAAAGTGACACCCACAAACTTGGATGAGACTATGGTATGATTTAACGAGCGGATGATGAAAGCACCAGAAAAGAAACATCAACTCAATGCGACCATTTTGCAGAGTCTTACAGACTTATAGCAAAGGATTAACGGTGGTTCTAGCCCGAACCACGAAGGTTGAGAGGAAAGAAATGCAGAAAGTCGGTCTAGGGGTCGTTCTATGAGAAGAAATCCAAGCCCTAGAAGGGGTTCTGTGAGCAGAAGGCACAGGACACCCTATCTTAAGTTTTCTTTTAGTAGGCCAGATGATTCTGATGGTTCTCATGGGAGCCCAAGATGCACTTCCAACAATATTAAAGGTGGAAAGAAGCATAGAGGTATTCCACAGGGTGAATTTAGGAATTCAAGGCCTCCCACTTTTGATGGTGAAAGCGAAGAAGGTCAAGAGGAAGAGGCATGGCTTCTTGGAATCAAGAAGTACTTCAAAATGAATGAGTATTCAGAGAATGAAAAGACTAAGGTTTCTATTTATAACCATAGTGGAAGAGATTCTATTTGGTGGGATCACCTCATGCAAGTGAAAAGAATCGATGAAAGAAGAGTCAGTTGGGAAAAGTTTCAAATATACTTCCAGAAGAAGTACCTATCAGCCAGGTATTATGACAACAAAATAAAAGAGTTCAATGAACTCAAACTAGGACAGAACACCATGGATGATCATGTCCACAAGTTTCTGGAGCTATTGAGGTATGTGTAATACATCAAGGATGAAAGAGTGAAGATCCAATGCTTCCTTGGTAGTCTACCACATAGCTATAGAGATAGAATAGAGTTTGTAAATCCACTAATCTTGGATGAAGCCATGAGGATGGCGGAGCATTGCTATGAGTAGGGTAAAGGTAAAGCAGAGGCACAACCAGCGTGGAAAGGTAAACCCAAGGGAAAGTTTGATCAAAAGAAAGGTCAATTCAAACCACCATTCAAAAATCATCCTAGGATATTTCCATAAGGCCAACAAGCAAGAAGAGAATTCAAGCCAGTTGTAGCAGAAAATAGAACATCAATGGGTCCACTTCAGTGTTGGGGTTGTGGGGAAAACCACATGCTCAGAGATTTCCCAATTGTAAAGAAGAACCCCAGGAGCTTGCACAATGTTAGAGGAGCATCTACAGTAGGGGACATGGAAAGAGCAACACCTAGGATTTATGCAGCACTGGATGACCATCAATCAGCAGTGGTGGAGGTTGTGGGTAAGATTGATGAGCAACCTATTTCTGTTTTGATTGATCCAGGGTCTACTCATAGTTATGTATCTCCTAAGGTAGTTGAAATTTGTTCTCTTGGTAAAGTAAGACATGATGAAGCTTGGCTAGTTCAATTATCCATCGGTGCCAAGAGAAAGGTAATTGAAGTAGTGAAGGAGTGCCCTATAGAATTGAATGGACTCCTCACGCATGCAGAATTAAATGTCTTAACATTGGGATCATATGATGCCTTAATTGGCATGGATTGGTTGGAAAGGAATACAGCCAAGGTGGACTATTATGGGAAAGTGCTGGAATGCCTTGATGATGAATGAAATCCAATGTTGGTTAAAGGAATTCCAAAGCATGTTTCAGTAAGGAAGATTTCAGCTCTGTAGTTGAGAAAGTTTTATAAAAAGGGTTGTTAATTATATGGTGTGCATATATCAGATCCAGTAGAAGATAAAGGACTCAGGATAGAAGACTTCCAGATATTGAAAGAGTTTCATGATGTGTTTCCAGATGAAGTCCCAGCATTGCCACCCAAGAGAGATATTGACTTTTCCATTAGTCTTGTTCCAGGAGCAGCACCCATCTCCAAAGCTCCTTATAGAATGAGCACACCAGAGTTGGTAGAATTGAAGATGCAACTGCAGGAATTAATGGACAAGGAATATATCAGACCGACTGTATCCCCATGGGGTGCACCAATGTTGTTGTTAAGAAGAAGGATGGAACATTGAGGCTACGTATTGATTACAGGCAGCTCAATAAAGTGACAATTAAGAACAAGTATCCCTTTCCAAGGATCGATGACTTGTTTAATCAAATGAAGGAATCTAGAGTGTTTTCAACGATTGACTTTAGGTCTGGGTACCATCAAGTGAGGATAAGAGAAGGAGACATTCATAAGACAGCCTTTAGGACTAGGTATGGTCATTATGAATTTACAGTGGTACCATTTGGTCTTACCAATGCGCCTGCTACATTCATGTGTCTCATGAACAGTGTCTTCAGCAAGTACTTAGATAAGTTTGTGATTGTATTATTAGATGATATCTTTGTGTATTCCAAGAATTAAGGAGAGCATGATGAGCATTTGAGAATGGTATTGCAAGTTTTTAGTGAACACCGGTTGTATGCTAAGCTGAGTAAATGTAACTTCTATCAAGAGAAGGTACAATATTTGGGTCATTTTATATCAACAGAGGGAATTGCAGTGGATCTAGAGAAGATTGAGGCCATCATGGATTGGTCCACTCCAAGGAATGTAGCAGATGTTAGATATTTTATGGGCCTTGCTGGTTACTACAGGTGGTTAATTGAAGGCTTATCCAAGATAGCCCATCCAATTACTTCATTGCAGAGGAAGGACATCAAATTCAAATGGTCTGAAAAATGTGAAAGAAGCTTCCAGCAGTTAAAGGAGTTGCTTACAAGTGCACCTGTCTTGAAGATTGCAGATCCGAGTAAGGATTTTGTGGTATGCATTGATGCTTGCATTGAAGGAATCGGTGGAGTGCTAATGCAAGAAGGGTTTGTAATTTGTTGTGAGTCAAGGAAGCTAAAGGAGCATGAAAGGAACTATGCCACCCATGGCTTGGATCTAGCATCTGTAGTTCATGCTCTCAAGAGATGGAGGAATTACCTCTTGGGAAGAAGATTTGAACTCAGGACTAATCATATGAGTTTAAAATATTTGTTTGACTAGCCAAATCTGAATGCAAGACAAACTAGATGGATGCAGTTTCTTTGTGAGTTTGATTTGGAAATTAAGCATGTCAAGGGTAAGGAGAATAAGGTTGCTGATGTACTCAGCGGGAGATTCCATATTGCAGCAGTAAGTAGGTTTGAATCAAACTTGAAGGCTAGAATTTTAGAGGCTCAAAATAGTGATGAATTCTATCTTCAGATCAAAGATGAATTGCAGCAGAGTGTTATAGAAGAGAATTATGCAAGATATCAGCTAGGTGAGGGTGATGTTCTCATTTATCAAAACACCAAACTGTACATTCCAAACAATGCAGATTTGAAGAAGTTGGTGATGAATGAGATACATCAAAGACCATACTCAGGACATCCAGGATATCAGAAAACTATAACAACAGCAAGAAAGCAGTACTTTTGGCATGGTATGAAGAAATACATAGCTGAGTACATTGCTAAATGTCGGAAGTGTCAACAGGTGAAGGAAAAGCACCAACATCCAGCAGGATTGTTGCAGCCATTACCCATTCTAGAATGGAAGTGGGAAGTGATCTCTATGCATTTTATAACAGGTTTTCCCATGACAGTAAAGAAGCATGATTCAATCATGGTATTGGTGGACAATCTATCAAAGGTATCTCATTTCATCCCAGTCAATTCCACCCACAGGGCTAATGACATTGTAGATATCTTCATGAGAAAGATATTCAAATTGCATGGATTTCCCAAGGCAATAGTTTCAGACCACAACACAAAGTTCACATCCAATTTTTGTAAAGGATTGTTCCAGGAGTTGGCAACTAAGTTGAATTTCAGTACATCCTATCAACATCAGATAGATGATCAGACTGAGAGAGTAAATCAGATTCTCAAATATATGTTAAGTGTTGGAATATTCTCACCATCATTTTAATATTTGTCATGCCTACATGCAAATCTACATGCTACATGCATTTGCATGCAACTGCATGCATCCAGTCATCATGTTGGTGGTCTCCCCAACACCTAGAGCCTATTTCCAGCTCCCTAGAGCCTGTCTTCAACCCCTAGTAGGCCTCCTACCTACCTGATGCACCCTATTTGACTCTTCTGCATGACAAGTGCACCTTTGCGCACCTACCACCCGTTATCATTCAGTTAGAGCGCCTCATCTCACCTACCAGTTGACTGACAGTCAGTTAGTGCATTGATTGAGCAGTTCTTCCACTGATTGCTCATGCTAACTACCTGTAGATCCTAGTTAGCTAGTTCTGGAGTGCCACTTGACCTTCTGATAGCCTCATGCACCCCCCTTGGAGACTCCATCCCCTGATTCATGCCTAGATGGTTCTGTTAGACTCAGTTAGACTCACTTTACTGACTATTACCATTTATGAATGATACTACTGACTAGATGATGTCTCCAATGTTATTCAAGCTAGACTTTGAGCATGATTCGAATGAACTCCTTGGTTAATTTGAATTCTCTACATAGTTATTGTATTATTGTATTCATTTTTCACAGTGCCAGCTCATAGTTGATGTATGCTACTGCTATTCTCCATTTTCCGTGTTCATGAGTGATTATTGAGTGCAATTCTTCTCTTCTTCTTTGAAACTTCTTGATAGTTTGTGTGAGGCTTGTTACAACTGTTAGATCCTATTGCAAATTATCACATGGTATCAGAGTAGTCAACAGCTATTCGAATTGCAGCATTTCTTTGAGTAGCTATCTTTCCCTAAGCACCAGAAGCCTCTGAGTGTCCACAGCAAATCCTGGTGCTATTACCTTGAATTCCCTGGAGAAATCCAGTGAGGTCTATCCAGGTGTGAAGTACTTAGCCTTATGTGCTCAGGTGTCTTAAGGTAGTGTTCATTCGAAGTGTAGCAAATCTCCATCAACAAAATCTTCTTGTTTTGCAAGTTTATTCATCCATTCAAATCCCTCTTCAACAGATTCAAATTCAGCAACTATCATGGATCTCCGTTGTTTTTGCATGTTATTTGAAATATTCTGCACTGGTGATTATGCACTAGTGATTCTGCACTAGTGATTCTGCATTGATGATTCTGCACTAGTGATTTTGCACTGGTGATTCTGCACTGGTGATTATGCACTGCTGATTCTACACTAGTGATTCTGCACTAGTGATTCTTCACTTCTGTACTTCTATACCAGAAACACACCAGTAGATTCAAATTGAGAAACATCTTCCATGGATCTGGAAGGATTTCCTTCTCTCTCTCCATTCAACTATGATGAGTGGAAACCAAAGATGATTGCATATCTAAAGAGACATGATCTTTTTGATGTGTGTATTGGTATTAAGAGAGATTTTTCTTCCTATGGAGAGAAAGAAGATTGGCTTGATGCTTGTGACAGAGCGCTTGGATCAATATGCATTACTATGTATTCCAATATGCACCACCTCATTGATCTTGATGAACATCCAAGTGATCTATGGACTAGATTGGACAAATTATTTGGAAATCAGGAGGAAGAGGATGATGCTAGCCATTTGGAAAACAAGCCCAGTGATACTTCCTCAAGTGCTCTCTCTATTCATGATTTGGCCTCCATCATCTCCCATGATGAATTTGTTCAAGATAAAGTCAAACTAAAACACATGGTTTCAGTTGATCCATCTTCTGATCCGAATTCTGAGCGAAAGATGTCAGCTACTACTCTAGAAGTTGAAGAGATATTCACAATATCTACTTCCCATGAGCTTGTTGATGTGCAAGATGATGACCTACTGAGCATTTTGGAAGTAAAATCAGATTTGGGAGGAAATGCATTTTCCCTCCTTGATCAAAATCTTCCTATGGACTCCTATTTGGTCATTGGCACATGTTTTTAGAGTTTCAGCGAAGATGGAAGACTCTATCATTCGCTTGAATTCAAGTCTCATGCATATCCTTGTGATTTTGGTTTTGATTTCACCCCTGTTGGTTCAAAGGAGATCATAAGAAACCATTCTCAAATTATTGGATATGATTTGAAGTTCAAGCCATCACCATTATGTCATGGTTCATTTGATTTTGATCTCACCCCTGCTGGTTCAAAGAAGATATCAAAGAACTATATACACTTTCAGGGAGTTGATGCACCTACTGATGTGTAAGATGATGACCTACTGAGTACTTTGAAGGTAAAAAAGGATTTGGGAGGCAATGCATTTTCCCTCCCTCATCAAATGCTTTCTTTGGACTCCTATTTGGTCATTGGCACATGTTTTCAGAGTTTCACCAAAGATTGAAGACTCTATCATTCGCATGCGTTCATGACTCATGCACCTTTTTGTGATTTTGGTTTTGATTTCACCCTTGTTGGTTCAAAGGAGATCATGAGAAACCATCTTCCAATTCTTGGATCTGATTTGAATTCCAAGATACCATCATCATTTCATAGTTCCTTTGGTTATGATCTCACCTATGTTGGTTCAAAGAAGATATCAAAGAACTATCTACACATTCATGGTTTTGATTCTACCTCAGTTGGTTCGAATCATATGCTCCATAATGATCTTCATATTATGTTTTTGAAGCATGATCCACCTCTTCCCAAGAGGAAGATAACTCCTTTGATTGATGATCAAGAGAGCGATGCATCATCACAAGAGATTTCAGATTCAAAATATGAAGATGGAGATGATGATGAGTGAATGCTAGACCCGGATCCACAAGAACCTGAAGGTCTAGAAACTGATGATGAAGATGAGTGAATGGGAGATCCAGTTACACAAGAACCTGATGATCCTCCTCTTCCTCGATGGGCAGCCATTACACTCCGATTTGCCCATGACTTCGTTGGTGATCTACATGATCATAGAAGAACCAGATCAGATTTTCAGAAGGGAAGGTTTCATCCTTCTCACATTACTGATCCATTTTAGATCGATCGATCCTTCTTCGAAAAAGAAGGACACTTGCCTCCTTCTAAGGTGAGCGATGATATGCTACATTAGCATCCTTCAGTCTATTTTGAGGGAGGGCTTTCTTCCCACTAGGTTTTCCCTCTTTCCTCACTTAGTTTATTTAGATTGATTGTATGGGGTGACCTTTGGTCTCAGTCACCAGGGCCCTATTTTCCAATTTTTAGTTATTACCTCATAGTATAGCTTGTAGGGGCGTGTTGGAATATTCTCACCATCATTTTTTTATTTTGCATGCATGCATGCAAATCTGCATGTTGCATGCATTTTCATGCAACTACATGCATCCAGTCATCATGTTGGTGGTCTCCCCGGCATCTAGAGCCTATTTTCAGCTCCCTAAAGCCTATCTTTAACCCCTAATAGGCCTCCTACCTACCTGATGCGCCTATTTGACTCTTCTGCATGACAAGTGCACCTTTGCTCACCTACCACCAGTTATCATTCATTTAGAGCGCCTCATCTCACCTACCAGTTGAATGACAATCAGTTAGTGCACTGATTTAGCATTTCTTCCACTGATTGCTCATGCTAACTGCATGTAGCTCCTAGTTAGCTAGTTCTGGAGTGCCACTTGACCTTCTGATAGCCTCATGCGCCCCTCTTGGAGTTTCCATCCCCTGATTCATGCCTAGATGGTTCTGTTAGACTCAGTTAGACTTACTTGATTGACTATTACCATTTATGACTGATACTTGACTGGATGATGTCTCCAATGTTATCCAAGCTAGACTTTGAGCATGATTCGAATGACCTCCTTGGTTAATTCGAATTCTCTACACATTTATTGTATTATTGTATTAATTTTTCACAGTGCCAGCTCACAGCTGATGTATGATACTGCTATTCTCCATTTTCTGTGTTCATGAGTGATTATTGAGTGCAATTCTTCTCTTCTTCTTTGCAACTTCTTGAGAGTTTGTGTGAGGCTTGTTATAGCTGTTAGATCCTACTGCACATTATCACATTAAGGATGTATGTGATGGATAAACCATCCAAGTGGGAAGACTATTTACACTTAGTGGAATTTGCTTACAACAATGGACATCAAGCATCATTGAAGATGAGTCCTTTTGAAGTGTTGTATGGCAAAGGATGCAAAACTCCAGTAAGTTGGAACAACCCTGTGAATAGAGTAGTGCTTGGACATGAAATGATCGAGGAGATGGAGCAAGAGACTATGAAGATAAGGCAAAATTTGAAGGAAGCACGGGACAGGCAGAAGAGTTATGCAAATCTGAAAAAAATGCATAAGGAATTTCAGATTGGGGGTCATGTCTACTTGAGAGTGAAACCAAGGAAGAGTTCCATGAAGTTGGGAAGTTGTGCCAAGTTGGCACCTAGATATTGTGGTCCATTTGAAGTCCTTGATAGGATAGAGATAGTTGCATATAGGATTGCATTTCCTGCTAACATGAAAGCTCATAATGTTTTCCATGTATCTTTGCTTAAGAAATATGTATATGATCCTAATCATATCATTGATTGGCATGTGATACAAGTGGAACCAGAGGGATAGTTCCAGGTGGAACCTATATGTATCCTTGACAGCAAGGTTACCTTGCTCTGGAACCGGGCCATAGGGCAGGTAAAGGTGCAATGGAGGCACCTTATCCCAGAAGAGGCCACGTGGGAGCTGGAGGATGCCATGAAAGAGGCATTCCCATTTTTGTTCAATTTTGAGAACATAGAGGACGGTGTTATTTTAAGGGAGAGGGAGTTGTAATACCCCATTTTTCCCTTGATGATATATGGCTTCAATGTAAAGACTGTATATATATGCAGTATGTCTATTTTCCCTAGTGTGGAGCTCAAGGCCAAGGCCCCACTAGTGGATGTTTAAGTTTATTGCTTATGGGATGCTAATCCATGAAAAAATGTAAATGATGTAGTTATGATCAATGAATAAAATAACCAAGAAGTTGGCTAAGGAGGCAACTAATGAGAAGGGGCCATGTGTATCCACTAGGGAGAGTTGAGGGGGTTATGGGATTGGTTGCCCATGTTGCCACATGTACGACTGTGAACCTATTTGAACTCCCTCCTGACATTTAATTTGATTGCAGAGGGTGGTTGAGAACCCTGTTGCTAACACCGATGGAGTATGGAGCATGCTTGTGATTTCGTATGGCAGGGCATGGCTCTGATTGCTTGTCTTGGAAGACACTCAACCGTTGGGAAACTAGCAGAACCGGTTTTGAATACCCATGGTGGAGAAGAATGGGGGGGGGATTTAGACATTCATTCATCATCCATTATTCATTCCTCATCTATTCATGCACTTTCCATTCACGATCCATCACCCCACAGAGAGAGAGCTTGCTCATACATTCCTGCATACGCAGAGCCAATAGATTGGTATAACCTGAAGATAATTGTGTTTTCCTGTGTAATAGAAAATACCAGAGATTTTATAGCCATGAGAACTGTGTGCGTAAACCCATTATACCAGTGACAGATTGCTCCATGACAGAGTGGTAAGAACCTGTGAGGAAACTGCAAGCCTAGATAGTGCAGAGAACCCGTGAGAGCCTGAGCCTGGATCACAGAGAATAGATTGCAAACCAAAGCCCTATCCGCAAGCTTGGAAGGAGTTAGTTGTTGAAATGTGGAAGAAGTTTGGGTTGCTTGATAAACCCAGTGAAGGCTTTAATCTCATAGAACTAGCAACTGGACCTTTCTATGCCCATCCTGGAATAACACTGGAAGGGAAGAGGCCTTGAGGGACTATGCAATAAAGAAGAGGGTCTTCCTTGTGTTGGATGTGGTAGGTAATGTGGGTTCCAAATCGGCTGAGTGTTGAGATGCCTACAGCTCTGTGGTTGATTTCACTAGCTTAGCAATGCCTCCTTTGTTGTCCCTGTTCGCCTGATAAACCCACTGTCATTTGGATTATCATGATCAGCTTGTATGATATGTTTGATAAACCAAACAGTATGATGTCTTGGCATGATTGTGTTGCTTGGTATTCCTGATAAACCCACTACAGATTAGCTTAGCATGATCAGCTAGTCTGGTATGCTTGATAAAACCAACTGTATGCTGGCTTGGCATGACCATGTTGTTGGTATGCTTGATAAACCTAGACGAAAGTTGGCTTAGCATGACCAGTATGTCCCTGAATGCTTAATAAACCCACTGTAGGTTGGCTTAGCATGGGTAGGTGCCCTGGAATGATTGATAAACCCAACTACATATTGGCTTAGCATTGGGATGGAACCTTGAATGTGAGAGAGCCTTATAAGCCCTCATTAGTCCATACACATCCCAGCTCGCGAGTGATCTCTCAGCTGAAATAGTATAGGTTGGATAGAGATCTAAGGTTGGGTGGAACGTTGCTCTCACTTAGCCAGTTGCTTTGGAAATTAAAAGATAAGTACTCTTATTATTTTAAATGATGGTGTTTCATTGTTATGAAATGGTTGCTTATGTTCAATTGTGGAAATTGTGGAATGCATGTTTATATGAATTTGATTAACAAAAAGTCATGTGCAGGCCTGAGTAAATGCTAAGTTCATTGTTATATGTATATCATTGTATTGCATGAGTTTAATGCATTATAAGTCTTGCATGTGATTGATGTATTTGTTAGATCTAATTTAATGCATTTTACATGTTATGATATGTATGATTAACCCTATGAATGAGTTGTATGCTTAGATCTGATCCTTGGAAGGAGGGGAATTCCTTGGAAATGTTTCAGAACCCCTATGTGGGTCAGGTGGAAGGGAAGATCATGGGAGGAAGAAGGTTCAAGTCCTTTTTGGTAGAGTTATGGACAAAAATTCAGTGGGAAATTTGACAAGTAGGAGTGTTCATATGGGGCAGGGATTTCACCACTGGATAGAGATCTCCAAGAGATTTCCAACAGTATTGACCTTGCCTCATTTGGATCAAGTATGAGGAATTTATGCCCCTCAGAAGATTGTGTGGAAAGTTACCATTGTAGGGGTATGGTTCCGCATGCCTACATCCGTAATGCGGATTGCGGAAGCATGGAAGTCGAAGTTGTGTATGGACTTCTGCACTCCCACATCCGCAATTGGAGATTGCAGATTGCGGAAGTGACCTTCTCGAAGGTTGGAGTTCGACGTCCCACACTTCTAGATCCACATTTGCGGATTGCGGATTGTGGAAAAGTAAACTTTCTAGTTATGAAGTTTTGCACTTCTGTATCCGCAATTTTGGATTGCGAATTGCGGATCCGCTGTTGCGCATTGCAGATTCGCAGTTGTGGGTTGCGGATTGTGGATCCGAGCCATTTCAACTATGTGTGTGTATTCAGTTAAATTTAGAGAAAACAAAAATGTATGAGGGTCTCCCATGGCCATGGAGGTCAGTGGGGACGTGACAGTCTCTATGGCTAGATAAGGATTCTAGATTAGGTCTCTAGGGTTATAGGTCCACATTAGGATTTCCAGGGTTAAATTTGTTTTTGTCTGATTTCTAGGGCTAGATCAAGGTCTATAACCTAGATTAGGTTCTATATGGCTAGATTAGGTCACAAGGGATAGATTAGTTCTTTAGGGCTAGATAAGGATTCTAGATCAGGTCTCTCGAGTTCTAGGTCCACATTAGGCTTTCCAGAGCTAGATTTGTTTTTTCCTAGTTTCTAGGGCTATATCACGGTCTATAAGCTAAATTAGGTTCCATATGTCTTGATTAGGTGTCCAGGGCTAGATTAGGTCTCTAGGGCTAGATAAGGATTCTAGATTAGGTCTCTATGGTTCTAGGTCCACATTAGGCTTTTCAGGGCTAGATTTGTTTATTCTAGTTTCTAGGGCTAGATCAGGGTCTATAAGCTAGATTAGGTTATATATGACTAGATTAGGTCACAAGGGATATATTAGGTCTCTATGGATAGATAAGGATTCTAGATCAGGTCTCTAGGGTTCTAAGTCCACATTAGGCTTTCTAGGGCTAGATTTTTTTGTTTGGTTTCTAGGGTTAGATCAGGGTCTATAAGCTAGTATAGGTTCTATAAGGCTAGATTAGGTCACAAGGGATAAATTAGGTCTCTAGGACTAGATAAGGATTCTAGATTAGGTATCTTGGGTTCTAGGTCCACATTAGGCTTTCCAGGGCTAGATTTGTTTGTTCCTGGTTTCTGGGGCTAGATCAGGGTCTATACGCTAGATTAGGTTCTATATGGATAGATTAGGTCTCCAGGGATAGATTAGGTCTCTAAGGCTATATTAGGGTCTATTTCAGAACAATGTGGGTGGCCTTTACAAGTTACTAATCTAATAACACTCACACTTCCAATGATAGGTTGGTAGGTCCTTCTATTTCTTAGAAGGAACATGTAGATATAGATTCCAATCCTTATAGTGTGATTGTGAGATATTTCAGTGTGTAAGGATCTCCTCTCATGATCAGGGAGAATGTCGACATTATTGATATAGTGTCTTAGGAGCATGTAAGGGTGATTGTACCACCCAAGATATTTATATCATTTGTTCATTCCATCCATGAGACTTCCAATTATATAGTGGAGGAGAGGTGTGATGATGAGATTGACTTCATCCATGCACCTTCTAGCTATTCATTAGAGACGTGTGATTCTTTAATGGAGGATGTTCTTGAGGGTTATTCAAGAGTTGTAGATAATGTGAGTATTACAAAGTATAGAGCCATGGATTATGGCTTCTCTCAGACATGGGGGGTTTTCTTTATTATACTCTTACTTCAAGAATCTCTCAAGATAAGGGAGTTTGCCTAGTTTATAATAGTTCATTTGCTATAGGCATATTTGAGGTGCATGAGAGGGATTCCCATGACTATACGATAATATTTTCACAGTTCAATGACTACCATAATATTTTCATCCCAAGGTCAATTTTACCTTGAATGGAGACATTATTATCTTTGCAAGTTGTCCTAGTTAGCTTATGATGTGGTACGCATTGATGTTGACCCTTGATGTTGATGATGATTGAGGTTGGTAATTGATTTTTTTCTCTGGGGAGACATTCCTTTATATTCACAGGTGGCCATCATTCATTAGATGATGGAAATGATGCGATGGCATGGTTAACAACTTTGTTACATATGACAATGGTGATTTTGGGACCACAACTAGGATTGATTTGTAGATAGTAGATTTGGTGGAGCTATAGAGGGAGTTGGAAGGTGTTGGTGTAAACAATTTCCTCATAAAGAGGTAGTGTTATACTTTCATATTACTTAGAAAGTGTTTACACCATGTTTTGGGTGCCTCATGATATTTGGTGTACATGGTGTATGTTCATCCCTTGCATGGTTTGAGATGGATTGTATCACAAGAGATGGTCTATGATTGATATGCACACTTGTGATAAGTTTCTCAATGGATGTCAGACCTTAGATTTTCATTGGCTTAGCATTGTTCCCTTGAGCAGTTAAGATCTCTTTCCTCAATGGTGAACACCTTGCATGATGTCCACATGGATTATTCACTTGGTGGGATAACACCCTACAAGATACAGGGAGTGTTGTGTATTACAAAGGAAGGACAAAATCCCTAGATAGCATGTGGTGCCAGGGTTTCCTTTTTCGAGGATTGGAGAGGGATTGATGTTCTTTCCTTACATACATACATAACCTTGGGTCCCTATTGTGCAGGACATCATAATTTCATCTTGACACTTGTACTCTACAAGCGGAGCACTTCACTAGTGTGTGGATTACTTATGTTTAGTAAGATTTATATATAAGGATTAGTTGACTTGAGTTGTATTGTTGGCCTCCCTTAACTCTCATATAGATAGAGGAAGCAGAGAGTATTTCCAAACATTACATCACAATACAACACACATTCATTTGTATATATTCCTTGGAGTGCTCTCTTCCGTTATGTATATTCTAGATAAGAAGAGTTTTCAAATCTTGTTTATGCATGTGAAGTTTTCCTAAAGGGATGGAAACTTGAATTGGAGTGATTGATATCTTTTCTTCTAGATTAGGTCTCTGGGGACAGATTAGGTCTTGTTGAAGTTAAGTGGATTGCATAGTTACCAGCGATACATGATATAGAATAAACAAGCAATTAGATGGATATGAACAAAATATAAGTAATGGTGGCAAAGCCAACAAGTCTTTCTATTACTCAGAACCAAAGTAAAATACAATGTCTCAGTGCCCCCCTGTATCTGGCTCTCCAACCTATATATATATTTTACAGAAAGTTACATAATGACCTGTCGATTAACTAACCAACATGACTAACTGACTTGACATGTAGTAGTCGACACGACAGTTCGACATGTTCCACGAAGTTGTCGAACGGAGGACCGAGTCGAGCATCTGACCTAAGCTCCTCCAACATCTCCCTCACAAACAAGACCTTTCTTCATCCTAAAGAAATAAGGAGATGCTAACTAAACTGGATTAAACTGACAAAATTGAACACAACTAAGTAATGAGAAAAAAAAATCGTTACTACTGAGACTGACTGGTGCTTGTAGGAAATTGTTGTTGGACACAAGTTTCGACAATGCCTTTTGCAGATATTGACATGTGATGTTTAAAAGCTTCCCACTCATGGAGTGCATTCTGAATATCGATAGTAAGGGTGGTAAGGATAGACAAGTTCTCCATTTTTTCGTGAACCATTCGGTCTCGAATATTGATCATGTCTTTCCCTAATACAAGTGTTTTGTTGTCGGCAGTGGAGAGCAAGTGCTGAAGCTGTGGTCTGATCTTGTCGACTTTTGTCAAGCTTACTCGAACTTGTGTGATCCATTGATATTCTTTCTTCTCCAGATTTGATAACTTCCTATGCTCCATACTGATTTGGTCATCAAGGATTTGTGTGAAAGCGTCATCGACAGTCTGTCGTTGATGTTGGAGGTTGTTAATAAGATCAAGGGTTCTCTACATTTCAACAAACACATTGCCATAATGTGTATACCAGTTGCGCAATACTTTAGTGGTCGTAGAAACTTCTGTGGAATATTGTGCTAATAGAATATGTGCTTCTATGAAGGATGTATACTGGTTTTCAATATGATAGAGGTTTCTTCTGCTTGATCACATCATCCCTTAGTCATCTTCAATTGGAGAGTTGACACAACATTTTCAAATAAGGCATATTCTTGTTCTAGTAGGTTTTCGGTGGCGGTGCTCGACGAGAGTGGTATTACTTTTGGTACTATTTGCTGGAATAAGTTTGCACACTTAACCAAAAATGAAGACTACTCTGCTTAAAGTGTTTCAATGTGTTCTTTGTCTTCATTTCTTCGTTTCCTACACTCTAGGTCGATAGCGTCTGTAATTACATCTAGTTCCTCTTCTTTTGCTTGTCGAGGATCAAAAGTGGCAAAAGGACCCAGTTGATCTAGATGGACAGTGAGTAGAGGCTATTGCTGAAGGTGTTGTAGATGTTGTTGTTGTTTCTGTTATTCTTTTTCTTTATTCTTCTTTTCTCTTCTTTGCTTTTTCTTTTTCCTTTCTGACTCTTTTTCCTTTGTCTTTTGAGGTTCTATCTTCTTTTCTGCAGTTTCTTCTTTGTCAACCACTTCTTTATCTTGTTTCGAGTGGGTTTCTTCATTTTGTTGTTCTATTGGTGCTATAGAGGTTGAGTCGACATTAAGGGGGTGGTATTTCTGGTGCGTCGACTAGAGTTGGGTAGTCTACTACATTTGGTCCAGTCGATGGTAGGGAAGTATTTGGTAGTGGGGAAGCGGTTGGCAGTGAAGTTGGTAGGTCGGTTGCGCTAAGTTATGGTGGTGGATAGTGAGGTAGATCATAACTGTCGGTCGAGGTTAGGTTTTCCTGCGATGAAGGTAATTCTTAGTTACTTGTTGCAGCAGGTTCAGCAAGTGGTTGGGGAGTTTCAAAATTTTCTAGTGGTATCTCAGTGGTATCCAATTGGTCGACGACTTCCTGAACTAAGGGAGTTGGTGATGGAAGTCTAATGGGTTGGTCGATTGGGAAGGGTGTAAATGTGGATGTTTGTTGCGATTCAACCTCACATTGAAGACGGGTTTCCAGATGCGCAACTGTTTAAGGTTGAAGTAGCTGATGAGTACTATGAAGAAATCATTCAGTTCCTGGCGACAGGTACTGCACCAGATGGGTTTACCACTAGTCAAAAGAAGCAGTTGGTGGTCAAGGACGCAGACTTCCAGTTGATTACACGTGAGTTATACAAAATAGGATCGGATGAGATATTGAGGAACTGTGTCTTGCCTCATGAGTAAGGGCAGATCTTGTCAGAAGCAAATGCAAGAGTAGCTGATGGGCACTATGACGGTCGTGCGACTGCCAGAAAGGTGCTTCACGCAGAACTTTGGTGACCGGTGCTTCACAATGATGCAACATATTATGTCTTGGGGGCCTGTTGGCAGGCGGTTTGGTGAGTCAGCATCACAGATGTTGTGCAAGGCAAAAGGTACCACAAAAGGAGGAAAGAAGCGATTAAGGCGACAAGTACTTTTGTAGTTTTGAGCCATTTGGACCGTGTCATGTATATTTTGGGTCATTTAGACTGCACTATGGGGGTTTTTGGGTCATTTGACTGCATTTTGTGGGATTTTGGGTTAGTTTTTGTAGAATTTTGTTAAGAGGTAGTTAGGCGATTGCTTAAGTGTACCACAAATGTAAAGTCGTAAGCCTATAAATAGATGTAGGTTTGTAAGTATGGAGATCATATTTTGGGAGATCATCTTGGTGAAGAACATGAATGTGAAATCTTGATCTTGCTCTGAAGCAGAAGGCTGAATATCTTGTTGTATCTGGGTTTTTGCGAATATAATATGATGTGACAGAGCTTTTGAGAAGAATCCCTGTGTCTTTCCTGTTTATCTGTGGTAATGCATTTTGCAATATGAATATATGAATAATGTGATGTTTCCTTGCTGCAATTAATGCGTTACTGTTTTATCTATTGCAATAATGGGTTTGTTCCTATTGAATGATGTCGTGGTTATGATTAAGGCTTGAGTTGAATGCTTAGATCTATTGCTGACATGTTGCAATAAGTTAATCAATTGATGCACAACATCCTCCTTCATTCGGTGGAAACATGGTTTCGTCAACTTTTCCTTGAACATCTCGGGTGAGACCTCATCTGCTCTGCAGGTGTTACTGGACGACGTAAAACCTATCTGGGCCGATGCTCAAGGAGATCACGGTGGCTTGGGCGTCGACAATGTTGAGAACCCTTGTCGACTGGGTTTGTGCCAACAATCACCTCCTTGAGTCCTCCAAATCTATCAACCAAGGGTATGTGGATATAGTTCAATATGGTGCTTGTTTGGATTTTTTGAGCTTCCTCTCACCATCGGCCATCGGGCCCCTTTCCCCAGTCCAAAATTTCATTCCAGATTCTTTTCCATTGTTGTTCCACAATTTTTGCATTGCGGATGTTCTAGAGCTGGACTTTCAATGGTGTGTCTGCTTCTTCCAGTTGTCAAACTTTTGAAGCTACAGATCTTGTGGTTGCTTGAGATTTCCTAGGAGCCATTTTTTTTGCAAGATTTTCTGTTTCGGTGGTCAGTTCCATATTTTCGGGAGGATCGGTGCTTTCTTTCTCGATTTCTTGGTAGAATATCATCCAAGCCTCTTCAGTTCAGTATTTATAGAAACATTGTGAGGCACGGGTGAACGCGTAGTGGTTGGTTGTATAAATTGTGATTTTAATGGTGTCAATCAATTCGATTGACAGTTGGTCAGTACCTCGTCCACCACATACCGAATTTTTTGTTCCTTATGTTGGGTTTGATGAATTAATTTTTACCTTTCATTGTTGTTGTTCTGGTCAGATGTGTGTCGGGTTTCATACTTCGGGTGTTGTCTTCAGGTTTCAAATGATCTTCTAATTGTGTGGCCTTTTGTATTGCTCTTGTCAGGTTTTTCTCTCTTCTTTCTTTGCATATCACACCATCTTGCATCTTGACCTGTGAGTGTTTTGGTCAAACTATGAAGTCAACTTTGTGATTTTATATTCTTTGATACTTCCTGGACATGGAATGCAGTTGATTCTCATTCTGTGTAACTCAACAGGGGAATAACCGACGACTCGTTTCTCACTGGTGTGAGCGTCGGATATTCTCTGATTTTTTTCAAAAAAAATTGGAATAATGGAGATATAAAAACAATGTTGGATTTTCTTCTTAGGGATAACTTCGAGTATCTGACATTCTCATGCTTGTAATTCATAATTCTCTATTTTCCAGTCATAGAGTTCATCATTTGAATTATATCTGACTGATGCATGGTTTTCGAGGAGAATCTCTCCTTGTGCATTAGGATTAGTATAGTCTTCATTTTTTGTTATTTGGTATAATTGCCGAATTTCCATGTCGTCATCGATAGGTTCTATCCATGGTTGTCCTTGTGAAGGGTGAATGGGAACAATCACTTTCTTCCCATTTCCTTTAAGTTTTATTTTATCTTTATCAAGAGATATTGAAGCTTTCATCTTCCTTCCCCATGTTCGGCCAACTAAGGAAGGAAAGGAACTGGAGCCTTCTTATGGGTCGATAATTTAAAAGTCAACTTGTGTAGTTATGCCCATGATGGATTTGTCAATATTTTTCCATACCCCAATTGGTTCGATCAATCCTTGCTCGGCTAGTTTGAGATAGATGCCTAACTCATGTAGTTGTGGTTGACCAAGTTGTTCCCAAGTGTCTCTAGTCATGATATCTGCTTGTGATCCGAAGTCGAGGATGACTTTTCGAATAGAGTATCCTTAAATTTCTAAGTCTACAAGTGGGTCTGCATCATTTTTATCTCTCTCACTTAGTCGACAGAAATTTTTAGTTTGTTTTCCTTCGACAGATTTACTTTTCATGTTGTATAATAGGTCTATAAATTTTGTGACAACTTATTCCTTGGTTATTAAATTGAGAAGTTCATTAATATGTCTTTGTCGAAATTCATCATTGTCTTCTTGTGATGCTAACTCTTGAAATATTTTTGCA
Organism: Larix kaempferi; assembly: GCA_027924585.1. Classification (NCBI taxonomy): domain Eukaryota; kingdom Viridiplantae; phylum Streptophyta; class Pinopsida; order Pinales; family Pinaceae; genus Larix; species Larix kaempferi. The sequence goes on from BSBM01000923.1 coordinate 790,698, forward strand.
GCATTATTATATAATGCAGTTTTGTGAAATTGGATTAGGATAGTCATCTTTACTTTTCATTTTGCTAATTTGCGGATTAACAACATCAATTTTAGTTCCTTGACGAGTTACAATCTAAATATTCTTATTTTTAACAATATCAGAATTTGGAACACTAGACAAGATATTAACGTTCCTTTTATTTGTAATTTTCTCAAGTATGGTGGGGAAATCCTCCAAGAAGTGATCACCCACCCCACACTTGGTACAGAATTTGAGATTTGTCTGATATTGAAGGGACAATCTGCAAAAAGATGGTCTTCACTCAAACATGTAAAGAACTGCATTCGTCGATGTGGTCAAGGATCTCGATATCCATTGTTTCATCCATGACTCTGAAATCCTCCTCGTCGATGGAAGTTGTCATTTCTTCGATCATAACGTCGGTCTTTGTACCTGTCGTTTCTATCCTTCCTCTGGTCGATAGCATTGGTTTGATAGACTACGTGGTAATTATGTTTGTTCTTTAGATTAAGCTACATTCTGTCGTGGAATGAGATTTGACTTCGCATATAACGCACCATCGAGCTTGATCAATTTTCATGTTGTAGGGACAATCTTTCGTTGTGTGTGAGTCGTGTTCCTGGAAGATGTCACAAAAAATTTATGTTTGTACAAACCTGACATCCCGTCGGCGGTCATCTTGTTGGCAATAATCTTTTGTATGACCAACTGTGCAACATTTTGTGCACCAAATATCAGCTCCTTGCAAACTGATTTCATGAATAGATTTTTTCATACTTTCCAAATGTTCTTCAATGCGGTGGTCGACAGGGGCTATAGGGTAGTCGTCATCCATTTCTATCTGCAATTATTTTGTCAAATCATCTTCATATGTATTAAAATCAGTGAAATGGATGTGCACTCTGATTTTCTGTATCAGTCTTGATCCAGGAGGATCTAAGAAGGAAAAATTTTGAAGTCCTCCAATCTCAGCAAAACTAGCACTATATCGAAGGGCTCGTCGAGACGATTCTAATGATGTTCGTTTCACCTCAAACGGACTCCGTATGAGAAAGTTATCGCGTTCTGTTCCATAAGGTCAACAGGCAAATTTGGCAAAAAGAGGTGCCACGTGGCACCACTGACAAGGTGACACGTGGCATCTGTACTGTACAAACATGATGATGTGGCACCACTCAAAGGATGACACATGGCATCCATATAGTACAGACCAATCACAAGGTGACATGTGGCATGATGACATGGCATGCTAAATGGCATGATGATGCGGTATGATGACATGGCATGCTGATGTGGCATGATGACATGGCATGATAATGTGTCATGATGATGTGGCATTCTGACATGGCATGATGATGTGGCATGATGACATGGCATGCTGATGTGGCATGATGACATGGCATGATGATGTGGCATGGTGACATGGCATGATGAAGTGGCATGATGACTAGCATGCATGCATTTGTGCTTGAAATGAGTTTTAGGAAATTCATGCATTTACTCATGAGAAATTGTAAAATGATTAATATTTGAATTGAGTGGAAAAATTACTCACATATTACTCATTTATTTTATTCCTTGAGTTGTTATGAAGTTAATGCATGGTTGTAACCAAAAACAAACATGCCATATTTGTAAAGAAGTTGTAACAAGTTGGTTTATGGTTGAAAAAAAACCAACATGCAATTTAAAAGAAGGATTTTGGTATGTAATGGATTATTGTTGGATTTTGTAAATGTCATTATGGGGAAGTAACTAAATGTGAAAACCCATGGACATGTGGGCATGAACCATATTTTTGGTTTATGTTCTTAAAAGCCCAACCACATGGAAACCAACTTAGGGAAGTTGTAACCAAGGCCAAGATAGGCAAATTAGTTGCAACCAAAGGAATCCATGAGAGTCATGTGAAGAAGGGAAAGACAACCTATATAAACCCATTCATTTGCCATTTCCCACTCATGCTTTGGAGTAGAGACTTTGTAGCTAAAGGAGAGAAGGGAGATTGTGTAGCTCTGCAAGAGGAAGGTACGAGTGTTTATACTCGTTTTACACCGTCTTCAGGCTTCGGAGTTGCTGGAAGCAGTCTTGTTGTGTTTTGGGCAGCGGTTCTCTTCCTGGCCATTGTCGCCAAGGTATCATTGTATTATTACCATGTATTTTGCCTTTATGATGAGATTATAGATCGGCCCTCCTATTGAGAAGCAGGCCCGGAGACGTAGTCCATCCTGGACGAACTCCGTTATCAACTTGTTGTCTTTATGTGTGTATTGTCTATGCTGTTTGGTTCTCTTCTTATAGATTTGTGAGCTTCATTCATGCTCTTTATGCAATTCATGTTAACGTCATAGAGTAGCAAAGATCTTGTTTCCGGATCATGTGGTATCAGAGCAGGTCTATTTGACGTTGGATTGTGAGTGTGGATGCTCACGAGGGCTAAACTGCAAGCTGGTGAGGGTACATTAGAGCCTTACAATTCCGAGATCGGACGTGCACACCGAAGGAGGAAGATGGATGCTAATGATGCTCGCATCGAGATGGAGGCAAACTTTCACAAGGTCTTCTATATGATGGCCGACAAGGTAGACAAGTTGTTTGCAGACTATGAAGAACGCATGGCAAAAGAAAGAAAAGGCAGTGAAGTAAAGAAGGAAGACAAAGAAGCGAAGGACGAACGCAACGCTTCAGTTAACCAAGGGGAAGGTGGCGAAGAGCCTCCTGAGCCTCCCTCTTCACCTTCAGCTTCAAGCACAAGTTCAAGTGCTTCTTCCTCATCTCATTCTCAGCATTCCAAGGTTCCTCACAAAGAGACTCAAAAGAAGCCCTTATTGAAGCTCGATGTGAAGTTTGATTTTCCCATGTTCAATGGGGAAGCGAATGCAGAGAAGTTAAACAATTAGATAAGGCAAATTGAGGTCTATTGCCGAGTCCAGTAGATCGAAGAAGAAGATGTGAAGATTCAGTTGGCTTCACTTCGGCTGACAGGCACCGCACTTGTATGGTGGGAAAGCAAGCTTCAGCAAGGTAGCAAACAAATGGATAATCTTCTCTCATCGTGGTCTGCTTTTATTTCTGCTTTACGTAAGCAATTTTATCCGTTGGGTTATGTTCAGAAGGCAATGATGGATTGGCAAAGTTTTAGACAAGGAAAGGGTCAGAGTGTTCAGAGTTTTACTGAAGAATTTAGAAAGAAAGCTTTAGAATTGAATATTGCTTTAGATTCTCCTGACACTCTTTTGAAGTACATTGGTGCTCTTCATCATTATCTACGCCATACTTTGCTGTTGTTGAATCCTACTAGTGTGGATGAAGCAAGTGTTCAGGCTACTCATCTTGAGAGCAGGGGGAATCATTTACAAGAAGACCATCAGAAGAAGCCTTTCAAGCACAACAACAACCACAAGTTCAAGGAAAAAGACAAGAGCAATAAGACAGCTACTACCAAGAAGGAAGGAGGAAAGATCCATTGCAACCATTGTGACACTGATGGGCATGATGAAGAAAGTTGTTGGAAGTTGCATCCTGAACAAAGGCCAAAGCATTTTGGAGGCAAAAAGAAGAAAAAGACCGTTGCAACAGCGCAACAAGATTTGGGTTCCGACTCAGGTGATGAAACCAGGATTACAGCCGTGGGAATGCAAGGTAACAAAACTCCTCATACTGGTTCAAGTTCTACTCATGTTTCTAAAGAAAATGATAAAAGAAGAAGTGAGTTGTTTCACATCAGAGTTGTGTCTAAGCATACAAAGATTGAAACATTATTTGATCCGGGTTCTCAAGTAAATTTGATCTCAGAATCAGTTGTTAAGAAGTTGGGCATACAGACTAAACCTCACCCCAAGCCTTATCCTCTTGGATGGGTATGTGATAATGCTAAGCTACAGGTGACTAAGCAATGCAGGTTAAGGTTTGCAATTGCTTCAAAGTTGATCGATGAGGTGGACTTAGATGTTGTTCCTCTTGACATCTGTGGTATCGTATTGGGAAGCCCATACTTGTATGATCAACAAGCAGTATTCTTTCGTCATGAGAACAAGTACCATCTCACCAAAAATGGGGTGGAGTACATTGTGAGAGCTCACAGTATGAAGGCTAACACCACTCTTGTTAGTGCAGGACAGATGAAGAGACTCATCAACACTAACAAGAGATACATGTTCATGGTTGTGAGAGCAAAAGATGCTGAGGCATCCGATGCTTTCAAAGGTTGTGATCCTTCTCATACAAAGGCTATGATTGATATTGTGGCTAACTATGATGATATATTTCAGGAACCTACAGGTTTGCCTCCCAAAAGGGAGATTCAACATGATATTTATCTCCAGTAGGATGCCCCTCTTCCTAATGTGGGCATGTACAGGTTGTCCGCAGTTATCAAGTACAAGAAGGGTACTAGTAATAAAGTGGTAGATATGCTTTCTAGACCTTCTATTGTTGCATCTATTGTCATGAAAAATGCTTCTTTTGAGCAGTATGCTACTGATGATGATTTCAAGGAGATTTATGAGAAGCTAACCAATGGCCCACGGGTGGAAGACTACTATTTGCAGGGAAAGTTGCTCTATCATTTGGGCAAGTTATGTGTTACTATTAGTGAAAGAGTCCATGTAATACGAGAAGCTCATACTTCTCTTGTATCAGGGCATTTTGGGGTAGGTAAGACTTTGGCTCATTTGCAAAGACTTGTGTATTGGCCTCGCATGAAAGACATTGTAACAAAATATGTAAAGGGGTGTGTGATGTGCTCTACTTGTAAGCCCACTAATAGAAAATTGGGGCTGTACTCACCACTTCCTGTTCCTTCCCATCCTTGGGAAAGCATTTCCATGGATTTTGTGGGGGGTTTGCCTATGTCTAGGAGGGGTCATGACTACTTGTATGTGGTCGTGGATAGGTTTAGCAAGATGTGTATTCTTATGCCATGTAAAAAGCAGGTCACTGCAGAGCAGGCTGCTTCTCTTTTCTTTCAGCATGTATGGGTTCACTTTGGACTTCCTACGTCCATTATCTCGGATCGGGACTCCCGATTCCTTGGATAATTTTGGACAAAGTTATGGTGTATGATGGACACCAAGCTGAAGAGGAGCGCCGCTTTCCATCCACAGACTGACGGACAGACAGAGGTAGTCAACAGGACAGTTGTCCATTTGCTTCGGGGCTATTGCAACAAGCATCCTAAGTTATGGGATGAACAGATCCAGTATGTGCAGCATGCCTACAACAGGGCTATGCATTCTTCCACTCAGAGCTCGCCATTTGAGACATGCTTTGGGTACTTGCCAAAGACTCCATTGGACTTGACTTATGGGAGAGAGGTTGATTCAAGTGCTTCCAAGGATGAAGACAAAGCCCGCAGGTTCATTCAGAGAGTTCAACAAGTACATCAAGCAGTGCAAGAGCAGTTGGAGAAGATTCAAGCCCAGTATAAGGCTCGCCATGACAAGCATAGAGTTGATCATCAATTTCAGGTGGGAGATCAAGTGTGGCTTCACATCAGCAAGGAGAGGATGAAAGGAGAAGGCAAGAAGCTCAAGCCTATTAGATATGGTCCCTTCACCATCTTGGAGAAGATTGGGACGAATGCTTTTCGCTTAGAGCTACCACCATACATGCAGATCGACTCAGTGGTGAATGTGGAGAACTTGAAACTCTATGAGCCTCCCTTGATCATGGATGAAAGGGAGAATGTCTCATTGCCATCAGTTGATGAATTTGCTCGTGAGTACATGGATGAACTAAAGGAAGATGTCATCTTGGACAGAAGGACAAGGACTTCTCGCAGAGGTGATGTTGATTATCTTCGAGTGGGCATCAGAGGCACTCATCCAAGCAAAGCCAAGTGGACTGAGAAGGAGAAAGTGAGGGAGCGATTCCCTCACCTATCTGTTGATTAGTAAAGGCTTTTGGAGGCCAAAAGCTTCTCAGTGGGGAGGAAAATTCCAGGAGGATCTAAGAAGGCAAAATTTTGAAGTCCTCCAATCTTGGCAAAACTGGCACTATATCGAAGGGCTCGTCGAGACGATTCCAACGGTGTTCGTTTCACCTCAAACAGACTCCGTATGAGAAAGTTATCGCGTTCTGTTCCATAAGGTCAACAGGCAAATTTGGCAAAAAGAGGTGCCACGTGGCACCACTGACAAGGTGACATGTGGCATCCGTACTGTACAAACATGATGATGTGGCACCACTCAAAGGATGACACATGGCATCCATATAGTACAGACCAATCACAAGGTGACATGTGGCATGATGACATGGCATGCTAAATGGCATGATGATGCGGTATGATGACATGGCATGCTGATGTGGCATGATGACATGGCATGATAATGTGTCATGATGATGTGGCATTCTGACATGGCATGATGATGTGGCATGATGACATGGCATGATGATGTGGCATGGTGACATGGCATGATGAAGTGGCATGATGACTAGCATGCATGCATTTGTGCTTGAAATGAGTTTTAGGAAATTCATGCATTTACTCATGAGAAATTGTAAAATGATTAATATTTGAAGTGAGTGGAAAAATTACTCACATATTACTCATTTATTTTATTCCTTGAGTTGTTATGAAGTTAATGCATGGTTGTAACCAAAAACAAACATGCCATATTTGTAAAGAAGTTGTAACAAGTTGGTTTATGGTTGAAAAAAAACCAACATGCTATTTAAAAGAAGGATTTTGGTATGTAATGGATTATTGTTGGATTTTGTAAATGTCATTATGGGGAAGTAACTAAATGTGAAAACCCATGGACATGTGGGCATGAACCATATTTTTGGTTTATGTTCTTAAAAGCCCAACCACATGGAAACCAACTTAGGGAAGTTGTAACCAAGGCCAAGATAGGCAAATTAGTTGCAACCAAAGGAATCCATGAGAGTCATGTGAAGAAGGGAAAGCCAACCTATATAAACCCATTCATTTGCCATTTCCCACTCATGATTTGGAGTAGAGACTTTGTAGCTAAAGGAGAGAAGGGAGATTGTGTAGCTCTGCAGGAGGAAGGTACGAGTGTTTATACTCGTTTTACACCGTCTTCAGGCTTCGGAGTTGCTGGAAGCAGTCTTGTTGTGTTTTGGGCAGCGGTTCTCTTCCTGGCCATTGTCGCCAAGGTATCATTGTATTATTACCATGTATTTTGCCTTTATGCTGAGATTATAGATCGGCCCTCCTATTGAGAAGCAGTCCCGGAGACGTAGTCCATCCTGGACGAACTCCGTTATCAACTTGTTGTCTTTATGTGTGTATTGTCTATGCTGTTTGGTTCTCTTCTTATGGATTTGTGAGCTTCATTCATGCTCTTTATGCAATTCATGTTAACGTCATAGAGTAGCAAAGATCTTGTTTCCGGATCAAGTCTAGCCACGAAACATTGGACAAATAAGGATTCTTCAATGTCATGCTCGATCTAGATCAGCAGATCTTTAAATCGTTTATCATAGTCCCTAACAGTCTCTATCGGTTTTTGCGTTGCGGTCTTCAATTTCTTGGCAGCAAGATCATTAGAGAAAATTTGAGGTAAAAAATGGACCTCAAAACAAAGAAAATGTACTATAAAAATCAACCAATCACATTTTTAGAGGATGACATCAATCCCCATGGTTGAGGTGGCATTGCTTGAGTTAAAATTCTATTTGTCGCATTTTCAATGGTAGATGAGAACCCATAGTTAACCTTGATAGTTCTATAAGTACTTTTTAAATCATGAAATAAAGTACTTATTTCACACTTTTTCAATATAATAATATAATTGTCCCCTTTCATAATTTTTGGAAAAAAACAATATATGTACATATATATATACCTAGAAAAATACCCATGTACCTTTGTACTACATAACTGTAAAAAAATATTTTTTTAATTTATACTTTTAAGCCATGATAAGACACTTTCACTTAAAAATCTCTCATAATTTTAAGATATTTGGAAACTAATAAAATATTAAAAAAACATGTTGACATACTTTTTTAAAAGTTGACATATTTCATACTTTTTTAAAAGTTGACATATTTCTCTTTTAGAATTCACATACTTTTATAATTATTTGGAAGGTAAAAGATTATAAAAATAATCACGTAAATTCCACATACTTTAAAATTAAAGAAAAAATCATGTGATATGGGATAATATATACGATAATATATATCATATATTTAATATGTAATAGACAATATGTATGTTACATATTGAATATATTCTATATACTATATTAAATGTATTATTGCTATATATTATCCCGGTCCACGTGATCCTTCCCCATGTATTTTTACTTCTGAAATCATTTTAAAGTATGTGAATTCTAAAATATTATGTAAGCATGTATTTTTAATATTTTATTAGTTTTATAAAGCATATTTAATATAATATATATAATATATTATATTAAAGGTAGTTTTTCAAAGATTTTGTTTTGAATATATATATATATAATTTGAAAATATTAATTGTTGAAGGACAAAAACTTTTTTGAGATTCTCACCTTTATTTGTAGATACATTTTTTTTATTTTTAGTCACATCAATGTAATATTTTTTATTAATTTTATTTATATAGAACTTTTCAATTTAATTTAACCATGGTTTACATAGATTGTAGTGTAAAAGGTAAGTTTCTAATATACCTTCTCCAAAAAATGAAACTCATAATATTTTATTATATCTCTTAGGAGGTCCATTATAGACTTCAAAATATCTCTAATATTTGGCATCTGGTGTCTTGAAGAAAGACATAAATTGTTGTTTGATATGATATTTTGATGCAGTTGACGTCCTTTCTTTAAAAGTGATGTACCATGTGAGTGCTCGTTTCCGAAGGGAACCCATGAACTATGTCATTTGTCTGTCTTCATTAGAAATAGCATTAGCTTCCCATATTGATTCGCAAACAAACCAATGCCTTATGGGGTCTTCATCACCTTAATAGAAGGGAAGGTGTGTCATTATCTGTGCCATATCTGCTGCGAATTCGAATTCTAAGCTCAAAGGTGGTGACAGTGGATTGTTTCTAACAGAAGAAATGCTCGTACACTTGTTTTCTATAAGTATTAGCTCTCTGTGTGCACTCACAAGAGTTAATGCACGTTCTTCACTTTCGACAAAAATATGAATGGTTCTAGTCGGTTCGTCGTCGGCTATCGGGGGCTAACTTTATTCGATGGCTTATGTCGAAACCCAGGTAAAGTTATGTTTTATCTAGGTTGTACTTCATTTCAGAGATTGCGACTTACTCGGTGAATCACTTAATGTTGCAAGTGGCTAGGGGGGCGCTTCCTCACGTTCTGAATAGAGTAGATGAAAACTTCGGTTGGAGAAATCACGTTGAAAAGTAACCCAAATTCATTCTTGCGGTCAATGTATCAATAATCTATGACCTCATCACCTTCATCGTTCCGTCGACTCCAAATGCCAGTTTGGCCAGCGTGAATTCCTAAGTCTTCTTCGACAATTTCTTGTACTTGTGCACTTTGAGTTAGATGTAATGGGGAATGTGAAGTGATAGCTTCGGGTATACTCACCTAGAGAGAATTTCCATGCTCTATTTATAGATATTCATCCATCGGTGATAGGCTTTCATCAACGCCATTGGTTTGTCGAGCTCGACTCGATTCTGGCGGATTTCCATCTGCATCTGTCACTTTACCTGACTTTCATTTTTTTCTGGAGCATACTAGCTTGCTCCCTTAACTCCTCGTGCCTCTTCCTCCTCTTCTCTTGTTCTATCTTCTGAATATCTGGAGTGATTTTATGGATCATTGATCTATCTTTGTCAAATTTTTGGTATTTTTCACTGCTGGCCATATCATGTTTTCTTTTGTCGATCGTTATTCATTTATTCTATCAAACCGTAGTTGGATATCCCCCCATTGTCAGCTGAATTTCTTTAGAGAACTCGGGTGATGTAGTAGTTCATTTGTTGAGGAAGTGTTCATGCTCTCGCTCTATCATGAATTTTTCCCATTGTTTTTTCTTTTGTTCCCAGTTCGTGTTTCGGAGAGATGGTAACAATAATGGTCGAGGTTCGAAAATATGCGTCGCTCCCTTGTCGATCAAGAATTTAAACACAAGCGTCGGTAGAGAGAAAATAATTTCTTGGTCAGGTCGTTATAGAGCCTGTGCTTCACGTTATCAATAGAAACTCGCTCCTTGATCACGCACTCTTCACAGAACTCGTCAGTAATTTTTTCAAACCATTCAGATAAATTTGTGCATCCTCCTCTATTTAGTTTTGTTAGAAATTTTTTATCTCTTTCATCTGTTGAACTTTTCATCTAGAACTTTCTTCAATGCGAACGACACGGACTCAATGAACTTTTCATGTGTTTCAGAAAAGAACTTCTCCCTTTCTTGAGCGATAGTCAACTTGTTTCATCTAGCAAAATTTTGCAAGTATTTTTCTATTTTTCTCTCCCACCATTCATTTATCTCATGTTTTGTGATCATTTAATCCTGCTCATTATTGTGTTATGCATGTATCAGCGGAAATAGAACCAGTGTTGTAGTTAAGTGGATTGCATAGTTACCCGCAATACATGATATAGAATAAACAAGAACTTATATAGATATGACCACAAGATAAGTAATGGTGGAAGATCCAACAAGTCTTTCTATTACTCAGAACCAAGGTACAATACAATGTCTCAGTGCCCCCCGGTATTTGGCTCTCCAACCTATATATATAGTTTACATACAGTTACATAACGACTTGTCGGTTCACTAACCGATGTGACTAACTGACACGACATGTAGTGGTCGACATGACGGTTCAAAATGTTCTACGAAGTGGTTGAATGGAGGACCTAGTAGGGAGGTCAACCTAGGATCCTCCAACAGGTCTCTAGGGCTATATGGTGACAACGGGGATAGGACAATGAGCATGGTTTAAAAAATGTAATGGTGTAAAACGTCAATGTATTGTAATATTAACCTAAACATAAATTAAACATCAAATAAACAATATAAGATAACAAGATCTATATAACATGAACTAAACTATCTAACATAGCATGAAATAAACTATCTAACATGAATAGCATTAGACATGTATGAATAAATAATTACATGACTTCACTGTGTACCTCAATCAATTAGGCCTTATGGATCCTCTATGTGTTTTATTGTCTCAAATAACCTCTCGTTCCATGCATGAGGTAGTAAGTAGCGTAGATTGTTTGATGACTTCATTGACATTGTTTGTAGTTGAATGTTTGTACCAACGATCAAGTGCATAAAGTGATACACCCGTGAACCTAGTCTATAATCCACATATACGTAGCCATTTCTCTTTGGTTCCTTTCCATCTACTGTAAGATATTCTCCCTAAACAGCCATCGATCCAGTTGGAAAGGTAATTCCTTCACTATCAGTTAATGATGCAAGGAGGATTTTCTTCTCCTGGATGCATCGTGCCAACCAATAAGTCGTTTCAATTGTACTGTCTATCGAGGAGACAACTGTGTGGATGTGTCCTGCAAAAATGCATTTTACAGTCAAATTCCAACAATTAGTGGTTTGATAACATGGTTAACTAAAAAAACAAGAAGGGAACCGAGATATGAATGCAGAAATATTTACCTGGTTGTACAAGATCAGATATATGATCATAGTCGTTCGAAATAGAAGAATGTCCTTCCTCTAACTAGATTGTTTCAAAAAATGCATGTGGGTCTACTGCAAGTGATACATGATCCCATTCATCAACCCAATCTATTGATTTACACTCATATCACTTGCCGCTGCTACAAGGCTGGCAAAAGCAAGCAAGTTTCGTGTCCATATTTCAAATAAGGGGTTGTTTGAGCTTCAAACCGAATGAAATCCACAAATCTCTTATACAATACTAAAACTATAATAACGTGATCGATCTATATCAACCACTTGCCATAAATATTTGACAACATGTCCTCTACCTATTGGTGTGTGATTCTCTGTGGTTCAATCTGATATTTTTGCAGAGCACCATTGAACTATGGATTCTGCATCCCGAATATGAGGGTTTTTCATGCACCTCATATCCTCCCTTCATAGGGAAATTTTGAGACATGCTCCAGCCCTATCGTGCTCTCCATTTCCATGTCCGGTCTCAAAATAGTTCCATATATGCGGCACATCATAATTCTTGTGCAAATAATCAACCATTGGAATACAAGTGCATTTTTTAACTGGCCTACACAACCATATGAACATATCCAATGATGATCCATCTATATATCTCTCTCCTTCAGTTGATCATAGAAAATTATGAATCAATGATGCACATAATGCAGGTCATGGCACATGTCATCACTGATGTAGAAGTTGGTCTCTTTCAATATTATCCTCCTGTCATTGTTTCTCTCTGGTGCATTCTTATACGTGATATGAACCATTATTCTAACTTGGGCTGAATGGTAATATTGACTTTGAATCTCATTCTGTGGCTGCAGGGTGTAGTTTTTAGCAAAGTCCACAACCAACAATATTGTTCCATTGGAAAAGGTGTCCCTTCATTGTCTGAAATGTTCATCCTGCCATCATGCTACATGGACATGTTGAACATACTACTTGGTATTTTTGTATAATTTCTTCATGAAATCAAAATTTGTACCTGGTTCCCCAAAAACAAGGGAATTATTACAATGTGGCATTTAAAATCTGAATATATATGTATAAATTCAACATGGACAGCATTGTTGGCACAGGATAGATCCACAGGAAGTGCGGAAGCCGACATGTGCGAAAGGGTCATTCCATGGAAGAAGGACCTTTCGACATGTTTTGTGGAAATATAAGAGTTGTTAGGTTAGTCGAGTCGGTCATGTGGACCTAATTGTAATAAGAGAAAAACATATAAATAGAGCAAGATTGTAAGCCTAAGGGCATCTAATTTTTGAGAACTAATGCGATATTTTGGATTCTGTTGACGATTCCCTGTGAGGTTTGTTCCGCAGATGTTAATGAATGAAGATGTTTGATTATGAATTATGTTGTTATGCGATGATGGGTTATTTAAATACTTTTGTTGATCTGTGTTGATACATATTGTTTGTTAATGCGAATATGTTGTTGAATATGCTTTGAGGTAAATGTGTGAATGTTTGGTTAAATAGACCATCGTAAATATTGTAATCTCTAGATAACATGCACATATCTTCTTCACAACTATGGAAGCTTGGTTCCTGCAACACCCTTATCTGCCTCGGGTGAGACCTCACCTGCTTTGCAGGTGTTGCTGGGAAGGGTAACTCCTTTCTGGGCCTGTGAATAAGGGGTTGTTGGTGTTGTTGACGATAGAGTGAACCCCTATCGAAAGACCCTGTGTCAACAAATGGTTCCATTACCGAGACCCTAAGAAGAAAGAAGAGGATATGTTGTGGCATCCAACGAAACCAGAGATCCAATAGTGGTTCAGTCAGGAGTAGAAGAGTTTGCAGAAGAAGAAAGGAGGAACCCGGCAGCACGGGGGGGTCAGTTGCTAGGCAATATCCTATCACGTCCATTCATATTGGGGAATAAACTATGATACAAAAATGAGAAAATATATTGCCTTGTATTAAGGGGCCAAGGGAGCTTAATTATGTTATATGGAAATACAAATATTTAGGGTATATTTTATTACATTTTGTGCAGAAGCGGTGGAGGGGAGGTAGCGGGAAAATTAGGGGACAAGGGATTTTCCATGTAATCACCCTAGAATATCTTGTGAACAAAATCCAAGCTAATTTGTTGACTTTACAATTTACTCATCGCCATTACTTGTATGTTTATAGGTACATATGATAATCATCTCAACATATAGCATATGCATAACGATACAATATCATGAACATAGGTTTCTTGTTCTCTCTAAATTGTGAACTATATTATCATGATTCATTGGCAAAATCACTATCATGCATGAATATATAAGCAACTATTACCAAAATATCATCTATAATTCAAGAAATATCTTCAAAGCATCCATTTAATACATGGATTATATTATTACTGGTTGAAACGATAAGCAAATAAAAAAAACGCGAACGCTACGGTTTGCCTGCGACTGGTTGCTGCGAGGGTTTGATCATGCCCGTCCGGAGGAGGTCCGCCTCCTCCCCATACTGTTGAAGAAGCAGCCTTTGAGAGGCTTGTTAATATGAGCGGAAAAAAGATAGATGCGGCTCCGCCTCCCAAGTTTGTTAAGAAGATGGAATCGATACCTGAAATCGAGCTGCCGTCGGAAAAACCCATTCACCTGGCAGTTTCCCTGGCAGACAGAGCACTTATTGGGCAGTTTACTGGACTGTGGCCATCTCCTCGCTCCACTGAAACCTGGATCCAAAACAACTGGCGGCCCCTGATTTCACAGGGAGTCCAAAGCTACGCAATAGGACGTGGGTACTTTCTTTTCGACTTCGTTTCAAAAGAAGATAGGGACCTGATCTTCAAAAGTGGCCCTTACTTTATGGGCCCTCAGGGTCTATACCTGAACAGATGGACTCCTGATTTCGATCCTGCTCTGGATGTCCCCAAAGCAGTTCCAGTCTGGGTTCGGCTGCCGAATCTCCCAATGCATTGCTGGAGTGAAGAAACCCTAAGGTTTATTGGAAATGTTCTGGGTAAGTATATTGACAAAGCCGACCCAAAGGGTCAATACTCTTTTGCTCGTATCTGTGTGGAAGTAGATCTTGAGGCAGGGCTCCCTGAAGCATTTAAACTCTCAATCAAAGGATGGAAGCATTTCCAACAACTAGACTATGAAAAGCTACCTTTCAAATGCAGGCACTGCCATGAATATGGCCATTTCCAGAGGAACTGCCCAAAAATTCAAAAGTCGGAATCAGAAAAAAATCTGGAAGAAGATTGGCAACAAGCCAAGAGGCATAGAACGAATCCCAGAAGAAAGGGTTCCAAGGGAACCCCTCCGACGGGATCGACGAAGGAACAACATAACAATGTCCAGGAACTAGCAAAAGAAAATGAGAGTAACCCTAAGACTGGAACAGGAAATAGTTTTTCTATTCTTGGAGAACAAGAACCACAAGGAAATCCAAGTGAACAAGGGGGCAAATCTCCAACGACCTCCTCCGTCCAGATCAAAAGAAAGGAGGCAGAAGCAGTCGGAAACATGGAAGAGGAAACAGAAGCAACTCAACAAACAAAGGAAGATCTGCAATTAGAACTAGCAAATGAGGGGGAATCAGAAGAAGAAGAAACGGATGAGGAAGAACCTGACCCAATGAAATCCATCAAAAAGGATCGTAGAGGAAGGAAAACGGATAAGGAAAGAAGGGAAGCAGCCTCATATAGGGATCGACTAGCTGGAGTTCAGTCAACCCTGGAAAAGCATATTATTCCTAGAAATACCAAACAACAAGGTACTGCCTCAAAAGGGGCAGCCAACACCAGCAAAGGTAAATAATGCAGATAGTCTCCTGGAATTGCAGGGGGTTAGGAAGCAAATCAAAAATATTGTCAATGAAAGATTTAATCAGAATTTCGAAACCCTCCATCCTCCTAATCCAGGAGACCAAAATGGAAGAGCAGGCCTTTCTGCAGGCTGCCTCTTCTTTCTGGAAACAAGCAGAAAACATAGCGGTTAGTTCAAGAAGAGCATCTGGTGGCATCGCAACGCTCTGGGACCCGTCTAAGGTTAGAATGGTAAGTCATGCTAAGTCCTCTCATTGGATTTTCACAGAATTTCTTTTTAAAGAAGATAATCTGCGACTAAGCCTCTTCAACATCTATGCCCCAAATGCTATCACCGAGAAACAATCCTGCTGGGCCAGTGTGAATGAACACATGTTTTCTTCTCAATTGGAGAACTATGTAATTGCTGGAGATCTAAACCTCACCCTCACCTCCGCCGAAAAAAAAGGAGGCAATATTGTCAGGGATCCTGCCAGGGAATGGGTGGAAGACATCATCTCGGACTGGGATATGGAAGACATCAAACCCTCTAAAGGGAAATTTACATGGACTAACAAAAGGATTGGCCCGGGCCATATAGCAGCAAGGCTGGACAGGTTCTTGGTCCAGCAGACTCTTCATGTGCATGGTTTCGACCTCTCCTCAGCCATAATCCCCTTCTGTGCTTCAGACCATAAACCCATATCTCTCTCCTTTCTCAAAGACCAGAATCTGGGACCTATACCCTTCAGATTTAACCCGGCTTGGATTCAAACGGATGGTTTTATGGACTTAGTAGCAGCAGCTTGGAAAACCAATATCAGAGGGTCTCCCTGCTATGTCTGGGAAGCAAAACTAAGGATCGTTAAAAAATCCCTCAAGGATTGGGCAAAGTCAATAAAATCGCCTAAAAAGCAAAGGATGGACGCAGAGAAAGCCCTGGAGGACCATATTCTCAGCAGTGAAGGGAGCCTCTCTCAAACCTCTCTTGATAGAGAAATCTCTTTGAACAGTAAACTTCATGAAGCCTGCAGGCTTGAGGAAAACTACTGGAAAATAAAATCTAGAAACACCTGGCTTCAGGAAGGGGACCAAAACACTAAGTTCTTTCACAAGCAAGCAGAAATCAGGAAACATTTCAAGGATGTCAACAAGATTGACCATTTGGGGAAGATGATAACTGAATTTGATGAAATAAAAAAAGCAGCTCATGATCACTTCGAGGAGGTGTACACGGAACCGTTCCCGGGGATGGAGTTTACCCAAACAAAGTCCCTTGATAACATCCCTCTCCTTGTCTCTGACCAGTTAAACCACCAGCTTCTCAGACCTATCTCCCGTGAAGAAGTTAAGTCTGCAGTGGATAGCATGTCCCCTGACAAAGCCCCGAGACCGGATGGATTTACTGCTAGATTTCTCACTTCCTGTTGGCCCATAATCCAATCTGATCTGTTCAGGATGGTCAAGAACTCTCAGACTCGTTCCAAGTTAGGGGGAGGCACAAACTCTTCCTTTCTTTCCCTCATCCCCAAAGAAAAAGGAGCCTCTTCCTACTCTCGATTTCGCCCCATCTCCCTCTGCAACATCGGGTATAAAGTTATCACCAAAGTTATAGCCAACAGATTGAAAGCGGTCCTTCCCCTCATTATCCCTGAAAATCAAGGAGGATTTATCAAAGGAAGACAAATATCAGACAATATCATACTTGTCCAAGAAGCCATCCACTTAAGTGTGTCAAGAAAAGAAAAGGGAATGGTTATTAAACTTGATCTAACCAACACCTTTGACAGAGTTCGTCACGCCTTTTTGTATCAGGTAATGACCAGATTTGGATTCGCACCAGGCCTAATTTCTTGGGTCAAGGCTTGTATAAGTAACCCCTGGATTGCCCCATTGGTAAATGGGAGAGCTGCTGATTTCTTCCAAGCTTCCAGAGGTCTCCGGCAAGGATGCCCTCTCTCCCCACTGCTATATGCCATTCAGGCGGCCTCGCTTAGCTTCCTTTTAGAAAATTACAGAGTCCAGGAAGATCTACTGGGACTTAAGATTGTGAGAGGAATTAAGGAAGTTAACCACACCCAATTTGCTGATGATACTCTCCTCTTAAGTGGAGCTAGCCCAACTAATGCTAGAAAGTTCAAGGAGGCACTGGATATCTACCAAGAGGATTCTGGAAGCAAAATCAATCATTCTAAGAGTAAAATATATAGCTGGAATTGCTCACCCCTGGAGCTGAATGCCATATCTCGCATCCTGGAGATAGAAGGAAAGTACCAATGGACGGAATTCAAATATCTTGGATTTCCTATCTTCAAAGATAAAGCCAAAATATCCAGCTGGGACCCACTTATAGAAAAACTAAATTCGAAAATCAAAGCTTGGGGAGCTTCTTGGCTAAACCTTGCAGGTAAATCTGTCCTCATCAAATCGGTTTTGGCAAGCATGCCTGTTTTTCAATGCTCTCTCCTCTTGGCTCCCATCACTGTCCTGAAGAAGATTGAAGCCCTTCTCAGAAGATTCCTGTGGAAAGGAGGGAAGCACAATGAAAACAGGCTCCCCCTTGTCAATTGGGCAAAAGTCACGGCTCCCTATCTAGAAGGAGGATTACACCTGCGTGACCTTAGAGCTCAAAATCTGGCCCTGGGTGCAAAGCTGCTTTGGAATATGGTGACTGGGAAATCCTCTTGGAGCAAACAGGTTCTGTGGAAAAAATACTTCGCAGGGACTAGGCTAAGATGCTTGGATCAAGGGCCGAAGGTGGTTAAAGGTTCTCCCCTCTTCTCCCTTTGCTCTAAAGCACATTCCTTCTTTGCTGAAGATCTCACCTGGATCCCAGACAATGGGAGAAAAATCAGAATTTGGGAAGATTCCATCTTAGGGAACCCCCCTTTGGAAAAAATCGGAGGAATGGAGGGCATCCGAAGGCACCTCTCAAACCTTGGGATCACCAAACTACGAGACATCTCAAAATGGCATCCTGAAGAACACCACAGATGGATTGGATGGGACATTCCGGACTGTCCACCTAATCTTGAAGATGAAAAAGCTCTCCTCCTAAGCTGTTTGAATGGGAAAGCTCCGGTAGCTAAGAACTGTAAAGATGCCCGTGGTTGGGGCCCAAAATCTGGTCATTATACCGTAGCTGAAGGCTACAGATGCATTAAAGCAACTCCCAATGTCCCCAGAAACCCTGCAATATGGAAGTATATCTGGTCTAACAAATCGCTACCCAAAATTGACCATTTCACCTAGTTGCTAGCTCATAATAGCGTCCTCACTACAGATGCTCTTCGAAGGAAAGGATGGGAAGGCCCATCGCGCTGCCCTTTGTGCTCTGAAGAAGAAGAAACTTCTCCCCATCTGTTCATCACCTGCCCCTTTGCCGTGGCTGTTTGGAATTTAGTCTCTCTCCCCTGGCATTTCCCCTCACAGCATGAAGATATTCCATCCCTCCTCTGCAGTTGGTCTTTGTCTTCCCCTGTCAAGGCCCATGCCAAAGATCCTCTGGGAATTGCGTGGACGCTTCTCCCGAAATTTGTGTGTTGGAAACTCTGGCTCGAAAGAAACAATCGAATCTTCAGGGGAATTCGATCTTCTCCTATCCAAGTGGTAACTAAAACAAAAGCCCTGTTAGGGGACTTCATCAGATCTAAACCACCTCTAAATCTGTCTTCTCCTTTGTCCAATGATGAAACCATCTGGTTCCACAGCCTGAATCCGAGTCCCTTAGCCAGTCTCTCTGTTTGTTCCCCCCAGCTGCACAACTGGGAGATTAGAACAGAAGGAGCGGAATTTGATCTCTGGTGCCAAAAGCTTGGAAAACATAGGCTGCTCTTTGAGGGAGCTTCGAAAGGGAATCCAGGGGAGGCAGGAGGGGGAGGGGTGATCTTTAACCCCGATGGAGAACGAATTATCACATACTCCTGGAACTTAGGAATCAAATCCAACAATGTGGCGGAGGCTCTGGCTTTGTGGCAAGGACTAAATCAAGCTATCAAGCATGGTATTCAGATCGTTTCGGTGGTTGGGGATTCGAGGTTGGTCATTCATAGTTTAAATGCTTTGAATTTGCCCCCCTCCATCCACCTTCGCCAAATTATCAGAAGAATCTCCCTCCTCATTCCTCTATTCCAGGACATCAAATTTTATCATGTCATGCGTAAGAACAATGAACAGGCTGATAAAGCTGTGAATGAATCAATACTCCTTGGTAAAGGGACTCTTAAAGTCAACAATGATCAATTCTTGGTCTCAATCCCGTAATTTTATGGGGCCAGCTAAACGCAAGAAGACACACACTAGCAGGAACTACAAGACAGGTGGCTTGATCTCCTGCCGACGGATGGGAATCCTCTCTGCATGCGACGTGGATACACCAAGCGTGAAGTCTATTTCATACCGTGTCATTCCTCCTGCCTCGCTTCAGAGCGTCCGCTTACCTTTCCTCAGAATGATGTCGCTCTCGTCCTTGCGGATGACGATCGGTACCAGCCATAGTACTTTGGCACCGGAGCAATTAAGCAGAAAGATCTCTCATATTAAGGAAATCTCGCTTCGCTCTGCCTTCAGGCGTGTGAAGTCAATTTCATTCAGGCAAAGCGACTTAAGCTCTTTAATTATCAAAGGCTTCGGGCTCTCAGGGCCTGCGATCTGTGATACAGATAAACAGGGTAATGATTACCATGCGGCTCCCTCTTTCTGCAATAAACGAAGCTATTTATGGAATTGTACGGGAACCGGGAATAAGGGATATAGCAGGTGGATAAAAGGTTCCCTACCCTGCTTCATCTCGAAGGCATTCAATCTTCATTCAAGCCAAAGAAATGACCCCAGTACTCTTCAAAATTCGATTCATTGCTCACTTTTGAAATCGAAAGGTTATACCACGCTGAAGGTGGTAGACTCTGGACGGCACAGTTACCTGGAGCTCTTCGTTTCCTGCATTCTGTATCCCCAGGGGAGCAATTGGAACGCACTTGACATAATGGCCTTCTCTGGGGACTCGGCTGCGTCCTCCCTAGACCCGCTCCTGGAATTGGAAGCCGACATAAGGATCCTTCGCAGGCGGGTAAGGCGACAGGGGGATTTCATGCGACAGATGGATGTGCAGGGAGGGCATCGGCTTGACAGAATGGAAGATGAGATCGGTAGTTCGCGAGCAGAGTTTGCAGCAGCTCTCGAGACGCTGGAGACGAGGGTAGCAGCTGCTATTGAAAGCATGAATACCAGGCTGGACAAGATGGAAGAAGCTTTAGCGAGGCTGCGGGAGGCTGGTAATCCAGAAACTGGCAAGAACCAAGCTGAAGGCAACCCCTCCTCAAGGGCAAAACAGCGCCACCATCAGTCTATCTTCTGACTCTTTTACTTATCAGTATGTTTATTTCCTGAAAGTCCTGTTTCCGTTAATACACAGGCATCTGTTTTTCCTGAAAGTCCTGTTTTTGTTAATACACAGGCATCTGTTTAAAAGACTGAAACTCTGATAGACAGTTTACAGTTTTGGAGTTGTAACCTTGCTGGTGGCTCTGCCACCTTTTTTTAATACAAAAACTAGCCGTTTGTGTCAAAAAAAAAAAATACATGGATTATATTAGTCCATGATGACCCTGCAAAAGGTTATCATTAAATACATTCATGTTATCATCACGTTATCATATGAGTGATATGTGATCTCGCCAAGATATTGATTGTCTTTTGATCATCATTTTTCATCTTGCAACAAAAATATTGACATTTTATAGGGGCAAGTATAGGTGACACATTAATCATACTAAAAAATTTCAAATATTTTCCCATCAAATCATCTAGAGTCACAACAATGTATTCTTATCCAAAAAATGAAATTGAGCAATAAGCTATTGATGGCATTAAGGGTATGCCTTACACTATCGAAATCAAAATCACATTTCCATGTCTATCATGAAATTAGCAAGCACATTAGTTGTTACCTCACCATCTCTTCGCCTACTTGTGCATATTTAATCATTATGTATGGTTCTAAGGTCTATTCACATATTTGGCGTGTATTTGGCTTACCTCCCTCAAAAGATTGTATACCGAGGAGTTTTGACAACATGTCATTCCAATCCTCATTGGCTTTAATGTGCCAATCCCTAAGGTTGTAATTCAATATTGTCTTGATGATAACAATTCCTTGAGGAGTTTTCTTTATTTTTTTATTTATTATAGATAGTTATACATTTATACATTAATATTTTCTAAATAGAATATAGAATAGTTGTTTTTATTTTGTTTTTTTTAATATAAATAAAAATATTAAATTTTGAAAACTTCAAATAAATAATATTTGGATTATTAACAATTTATTTATTTATTGATATAAGGTTTGAATTTAAATGTATTTATTTTTTTTAAATATTAAACTAAATAAAAATTTATTTAATATATAAACATTATTTATTTCAATATTATTAAATCACATTTGTTATGTTTATAATTATTTAATATATAAGAAGTATTTGTTTCAATGTTATCTAATCACAACTTTCTTATTTTCTTTTTATTATTAAATTTTAAATATTTAAATTTAAATATATTAAATAATTAAATAGATGTGTTTTCTTGTTTAAGAAAAAATTATGTTTTCACAATGTCACAAATATCAAACTAAACTTCAATTTGCTGCTTAAGTTTCTTTTATTAGAGTTCTAATAAATAAAGTAAATTTCTCTTTATTAATTTTTTATTAATATAATAAATTATAAATTAATATAATAATAAAGCAAGTAAACAATAACAAAAACTATAAATTATTATTTTATCATTATTATGATAATAAATTAGTCTTAGTTATTAAAACCAAACTCATTATTCATTGTTTTTTACTTATTACAGAATCTAATTTTTTACATTTTCTCATCATATGGATGTGAGTGCACCAAAAACTAAGTTGCTGCAACAATAGTTGTTCGTGCTCCAGCTATCGTCTGATCATTTTGGCAACAAAGTGTTGTACGAATATAGTATTAGTGGGTGATCCACATAGAACACTTAATTAAATTTAATATTTTTTATCATGAACTAATATGGATATTGAAACACTATACACTTTTACCGAAGGAGGTTTTAGACTTCTGTTGGTGGAATTTAATGTACTCAAAGTACATATGAGGTATTTACTCCACCTGTAGATCTCGTCACAATATACATTTAAATCTCAGCCATGTATTAACCTTTTGGATCTTTAACCCGGTTTGTAAAACATAATTGCAACTCTAACGAGCCGGACAGATTATGATTGTGCAGTTTTAATTGCAAATCAGAACAAGCGTGGAAGAACCGAGGCAAAGCTGAACGATATAGCTAGCCGGACGAGCTCATAAATGTGAAAAGATTTTTTATTTTTTATTCTAATGTTAAACATACAGATACAAATTTCATTTTTGTAATTTGATTATAGTTTTTAATGTCAAAGAAATTTTGGATATCAAACGATTTCGATATATGGTGCCTTCGGCAAGTATAAAAAAGTGGTCTGAAATAAATTTTGTCACTCATTGGATTTCTTGGAGGATCTCAGCTTTTAATATATGTACACTACTACAATAAATGGATAGTAGAATTGATGGAAACCTCGACCTACTAGCCTACACGTGGCATGGTAGATATCCATCTCCTAGAATTTGTACTCACATTAATTTAATCTCGACTATGGTGAAAGATTGGAATGCAACTCACTCTTTCGAACTCACTCCTTCGAATTTTCTAGGGTTTGTTCAATGAGCCTGGAGGGTTCTTTCTCTGCGAGACTCTGTTGCATGCAAATGGTTACTCATCTCCTGGGTTGACTCGACGTGAACCAATTTGGGATTTCTCCTTCCGATATGCTTCTTATACCCATTTTATCTTTAGTCTGTTACGCTAGTCCGGTTAAGGGTTGACTTGAATAACAAATGTTTTGATATGCAGGATTTGCAGAGGTTAGCCTATCTACCCGTCCAGGTTTTTTCGTTCAAGCTCGACCATTTTACTACTTCTTTAAAGGGTATGTCACGAAACACTGTAGCGAACTCTTTTCCTAATTCAACAAAAATAACTAGCACTTATGGTATAAGTTTCTGTGCAAATTTGTTATTTCGCTGGATATTTAGTTCGTGCTGATCAAATAAGCTCAGCCTTTAATGTACCATAGTGTACACTGTTTGCATCACTAGTGTAAAACGTTTTAAAATTCCATTATTTTTAAAGTAAAGCGTAACTTTGGATGTGAAGTTGGGTTCTTTATCAGATTCACAATTGAGTTTCCAGCGTGGTAACCCCATTTCCTGCCTACCAGATTTACCATCTTAAGGACTAATCGATCCAAGTAGCAATGCCAGGTAGGTTCAATCCCAGTGTTGAGGCACTCATTTAAGGTGCCTATGCCTTCTTGGTTGGATATTTTGAAACAACGGACCATACTTAATGACAGATGCACCTTTTTCTAAAGTTGACGAGCTGATTGTTATTAATTACGTTTATAATGTGAGCTTAGACATATTCTCAGAGACTGCCCCAATAGAGACCTTATCTTGTGGGATAAAACTTCATCATGTATGTTCTTTAGCATTTTTCGGGCCCTGGCCATTGCTTACCTCCCACGAAAGATCCTTGGCTGTATATTAATTTATAGGGGGAAATCTCCACCATTTATGGCAACTTAAACCTTAGGACCCCGTCGATAGACACTACTGCTGCTATAAGATGTGGACCATTGATTTTATTTAGCGAGGTGAACCGTGGTCATTCGTGGTACTAGCTATAATTTTCTCTGCTACCTATGCTGCCACCTAGAAGTTAAGTAAAAGCAGAGGGAGATGTTGATGTAGCTACTAAGCATTAGGATGACCATCATACCTAGTGGCAGATTACTCCATCTATTTTAGTTTTCTTTCTTTTTATTTTTTAGTTAAATAATAGATAGTAACATAATTATATTAAAATTCAAGATAATATTGACAAGGATTACATATCCACCTGGATGCCTGACTCACTAGGGACATCGGCAATTAGGGTCAACATCTTATAAAATGGTATGATTTGACGGCCTATAGAACGTTATTTCCTTTCTATGTATTTGACAGTTGGTCATAAAATGGACATGTCTTTGGTTACCAAGTGTCTCTTTTTAGTTGCAGAGTAATCTTCCAGGAAGATGCTAGTTGTCAGGAATAATAATTTTAGATAGATAATATGGAACAACTTCTACTTTGGGCATAAAAAATTTCAGACCGTAGATTTGACATTCACGAGATTACATCTCCCGTCATAGTTTTTAATACTTGTCTGAAGGTATATCCAATACGTATTTTTTCTTCCCTTCCATTGGCTGACGTATCAGTTGCTGTTGATGATTGAAGATTGGTGTGTAATGCACACCTGCAAATCATTGGCCATTACTATCTATTACATCACATCCAAACTGCAACTAATTTTTAATAATGTATACAATACTTACTCTTTCTCCACTTCCCACGCGAGTATGTAATCTTAATAATATATACAAATCCTTAGCGGTTACATCCAGAGTGCGGCTATGTTCAATATTATGTTTCATGCTTTCATACAACATGTTTACAATGTGCAACAGAGTTGGATAGGACTCTTCGGCGGCCGAGAATTCCATAATTTTTACTTCTAATTCATAGACTTGGTGGACGGTGAAATTGAAGGATAACCTAAACACAATTCTTTTTTGAGATTCAACTTTGCTAATATGGCAAAGGAAAGTAAAGACGATTTTACTGTTCCTCCACATTGACCCCAACCGTTGACCTTCAAATTTTGTAATCCTCTTTCCGAAGGGTTTTTTCCAATTTTGTTGAATTCTAAATGAAATTATTTGTGAGATGATCCCGTGGATTAGATATGATTTTCTTGTTTTCTTTTTAAAGACTAAATTAAGTAGAATTATTTTTACAGTAGGTTTAGGTAATTTGTTTTTATGATAATTAACTGGTAAGTTAAAAAAAATGTTTTATCGCCATAAATCTCATTTAATTTTATTCCCCATGTTTGGTATAATAAAACTAGTTTTGATCGGGCGGGATTTAAATAGTGAAACGCGGCATATCAATTTCAAGGATAGGCAAGAGAGTTGTATATAATCATTCGAGTTTCATCAATCAGTGTTTATATTACTGGCCCAATTTGAAATCGAATTGATCAAACAGAGATTGACTCTGTATCATCGATTACAGGGTTCGATCCAATGATAAAACGAATTAATTTCATTATTTCCGGTGTTGGATTTCATACACAGTTACAATGTTTCCATTATCAATCGGGATCGATTTGAAATCTATCACTACCAATCGGTATTTATAATACTGACCCAATTTGGAATCGATTTGATCAAACAGGGATCGAATCTGTACCTTCGATTATAGGGTCCGATCCAATGATGAAATGAATTCATTATATTATTTTGATTTATTTAAAATTCGTTTGATTTCCCCTCTTTTGGTGTTTCCTAAATTCGAAACCCAATCATGAATTGGCCCTTGAATTTCCTTGAATACCTATCTTCGACCACTGATTGGCATTTTCAATTAAGGTAATGCGAATTACTACTTGATCTTAAATTTCGTCTATATACTTATTTGATATTTATTAGATATTTTCAGAGTTATGGAATAAAAAGTTCACTGCGTAAGATAAATCTTTTGTGTCAATCTATTCAGAAATTTGAATGAGCAATCCAAATCTAGTTAAAACGATTGTATCTACCCCTCTGAGTGTTGCCGATTGACCGAGACCTCTGTATTTCTTATCCTCTGCGTTATTCCTCAAACCGATTGGTAACCAATCTAAAGATCTCTGTTTATTGGGGCAAATTGAAACAAAAACGATTTCCAGAAATTCATTCATGACTTCATTCATTATTTGTTTCAAATCTTATAAATTCTTGCACACTGTTGTCAAAGAGTCGAAGACGTTTTTCTGTTAGCTTCAAGATCTAATTTATAATCAATCCAAGATTTCTATATTCTGTGTTAGAAAGAGAAAAACATTTTCCAGAAATTCATATATGACTTGTGTCGATTTCACTCTTTGAAATTTCTCGAATTATGAATGTGAATTGTGACTCTGCTCATTTTACCATCTCCATTACTATTTCATTGGGTCTTCCACTATCCAATGCTACAAATTGCTCAGTCGCCCCTACAATCTCAGTGGGATCATTGATAGTAGTATACTACTACTTTATTTAGCATCTTGTTTGCTTATACTAAGATGCATTAGGGATCCTGTTTGTTACACCTTGATAATATCATATAAAGGAGGTATTAAAAATGGGTTGATAAAAATGGATATCTACAATATCTGGTGAAAATAGGGGTTTTCTTAATTGGAAAGGTATATTGGGAGGGGGGTTCAACAATACAATTTTAGGAGGCATTTTTCAATATTTAGTGAAATTAGGGATATTCTTTAATATCCTGCGAACGATGGTGCTATGTAACAAGTTCACTGAGTGAACCCCCCGTGCCCGGCAGAGACAGTAGAAAGTTGGTTACAAAAGCACATATACTCGGATATCCATGAGATATTCTTCGCCGAATTCCCAATAATACTACAAGAGTGGCTCACCCAGTTGACATTCAGAGGACATACCAACCAGAGTATCGGATCAGATGAGTGGACTCCAAAATTAATTCGACAACTGAAGCAAGCCAATAATACAGTATATAGGGCTATTGATTTCTGGATCGATAGTATCCTAGAGGGGTACATCACTGAGTTTGCGGTAGATACCAATAGTTCTTACAGTGACGCGGAGAGACGATTTTTCAGGGGACCAAGGGGTAGGTTCATCCCGTTGCTGAACCTATGGATTAAGATGATGGTGTACGAAAAGGGCATGATAAAAATGACCTCCAATGAGTAGACAGATCAGTGTGCAGGGGTTGTAGGTATCGCATAGTTACGGATCCGCTAGGAAAGATGCAGGGTAGATGGACATGAGTGACGACGAATATCTAAGGGAAGTTGAGGAAGACTGTGGCACCTTGAGAAGTGGAATGATATTCTGGCATCCTGATAAGATGAGGAGGATTGAGGAAGAGTCCCTTGAGAGGACCGGAAGGGAATACTACGCAATAGGGCCACAAAGGGCAGAGCTCCCTTATTACGAGGAGGAAGGCGGTGACCAGACTACCCCAGAAGAAGGGTGGATCATAAGCTACCACATACCTTCGACCCCGCACGCCACCTATCAATTTAAAGGAAACACCACAAGTAACTCGTAGAGCTGCCCCACGTGTAGTGGGAAAAGTAGCGCATTAGTAAGTAACAACAGTAGGAACACCGCAATGGCGGACGATACGAAGATGCTGAGATTTGTAGGAAGCGAGACCAAGGATGCCGAATAGTTTTGGTTTTTATGCGAAGCAGTGTGGATCGTGAAGCAGGTCCAAAATGAAGACATTAAAAAGGGGCAGTTGGTGACGACCTTTCGGGGCCGTGCGTTGGACTGGTTCATAAAATATACTAAGTTTATAGGGAAAACGTTGGCAGAAATCAAAGCAACAATGATTCAGGAATTTAGAAAACCCAAGTCAGAAGCACAGTACAGTATTGAGCTTAAAGAGATTAGGAAATACCTGAATGAACCAGTATGGGTGTTTGATCAGAGATACAAGACACTAATAGCGAAAGTCGATTTTCCAATAAATGACCTGCAACATAAAGAGTGGTTTATTGCCGGGTTGGTTGTTAACACCCAAAAAGTGATCACTAGCTCATTTCCTTATTCACATGACCCATTTGTCCACTTTTCCACCATTTGAGCCTCTAAAGCCATCAAAAGGTCACCAAAAGACCATAATACACCCTTTTTTCTCTCAAAAGATATATTTTTCCTCAAAAAACATAAAAAACCCTCAAAAAGGGTCCAAAATTCCCAAAAATATTAAAAGGGAATAAAAATATTCAAAATATTCAAAAAAGAAAAAAAGAGGGAAAAAAGGTACCTAAACCATGTTGGTCAATACCATTGGTTTTCTCAAAACCATAATGATATTCCCCACCACCAAAAACTATAAAAAGGTGGTAGGGTCTCCTCACTTTCAATCCATCCATCATCCTATCCTCATGCTGTCAAAATCTCTCTTGAGTTCTTGACCATTGTAGCAATCTTGGAGAAGATACCATTGGAGCCTGGAACATCTCAACTTTGGAGCTGCTCAACACCACAAATCCTCACCATTTGAGGTATTATAATACAAAACATTCTTTCATTTCTTGTTATTTCCATGAATCCTTTTAGATTTATTTGTTATATGCACATGTTAGTATAGATTTAGATTTAATTCATAATTATTTTTTCTTTCTATATTGAAACTGCTATCACATTGTTGATAGGTGCCCATTGCACATGCTTGGTTGCAAAACCAAGCAATAGTTTTTGGCGACTCCACTGGCTTTGAATTCTTAGATCTTGGTTTTTTGCTTTAGATCTTAGTTTTTGTTAATTTTAAATTATTTTAATTTATAGATTTTCCATACTAGGCAGCAGATCCATTGTTGCTCTAGATCCCGGCCCTTTCTGTAGCCATTAACAGCCTGAAATTTCCATTTTTGGGTTTGTTTTTCGACGTTCCATTTTTCGGCTTTCACATCGCAGCTTTTTGCCCGACAGTCACATGGCTCATCGCGGCCTCATAGCCTTTTTTCCGTGCGGCACGTCGCGGTTTCGTGGCCATTTTCTGTGCTGCACATCACGGCTTCGCGGCCTTTTTCCGCGATGTACATTGCAGCTTCGCAGCAATTTTCCGTGCTGCACATCGCGGCTTCGCGACCATTTTCCGCGTTGCACATCGCGACTTTGTGGCCATTTTCCACGCTGCACATCGCGGCTTCGGGGCTCAAACCCACGATGCACATCGCGGCTTTTTCCCTAAAACCATCGATGTTGTTTTACTGAATTCGGCTCAATTTTTAGAAAAAAATTTGTTGTATTTTTTTCCCATTTAGCCTATTTTCTAGCATTATTTTTTCTTCATTATTACAGTCATACTGAATTATTTCCTATTTACATATGCTCCATTAAAAAGTCTTTTTAAAAATTTTGAGTAAGTGAAAGAAAGATTTTCAGCATTATTTTTAGATCATAGGTTTTACTTTTAATTTGCTCAATAGTTTGCCCAGGCAATATTTTTTAAGAAATCCATTTATTTCTTGAATTTTTTATGTATTTTTCTTTTGTTTAAAAAAGTATCTCAAAAAGTCCATCATTTTTTGAATCATTTTTATTAAAGCATTTACATTTCAAAAACACCTTTATTTTTTGCAAACTGGAAACGTCTTATTTTTTCATTTGTAATCAATCGCCCAAGCGAGGCAAATCAATTTCAGTTAAATAATCACACTTGCACCCACTCTGCCACATTATTTAAACTGAGCCTTAAAATCTACCTTAACTCAACAAACTTTTTAGCCCCACTTGGGGAGCACTTAAAATAATCTTCTAGTTAGGTAGGATTGAGGGGATAGGTGTGCCAATAACACCCCTCAATTATTTACATCTGAGACATAATGGTTGTCTTTTAGGGTCCCAAAAATTCCTTATAATTTTGACACGGTTATCAACCAATTTATCGAGAAGGCCTCTCCCTTAGGAGGGTTGAAGTAGTCAGACTGGTTCCGGAAGCCTGAGTGGAATACCGCAATCCATTCAGTAACCAAAGGATACCTTTCGAAGTTCTCGGTGTACACCCGTATGGGGTACAGCGGCAATAGAACCAAACTGCAGATTCACCCAACCAAACGTGTCATGAACAGGGTATCCTAGTTGCCATTCTTTAGGATTGTCTACCTGGTGTCCCTCCCGGTAGGGGGATATCTAGCCGTTAATTCAACACTCTATATTGTCTGACTTGGATTTCATCACCTTGCAAAGAATATCATTTGTTGACTCACAATACTTCTAGTTAGGTGTTTGCATGATACAATATCCACCTTTGGTCTAGTGAACACCACTTTTTTCTATGAACTGTTTGACTTTTGGTATTCTGACCACCTTTTTGGATCCCTCCACTTATTATAGCACAACTGTTATAATAAGTGCTTTTGAGGTTGGTTGTTGGCCTAAGAGCCATTATTTTTTCACTCCCCTCTTGCACTCATTGTTGCACTAGGGTTTCGAGTTTTTTATATCACCACCTTCCACTGGAAGTTTTATACATTTCTCACCATTGAGAATTTAAGACGATCCCGCCGTTTTTAGGGTGAACCCCCTCAGTTCGGTACACTTGACTCTACACGTCATAGACATAGAGCCTTATCCCTTGACTCGACACGTCATCAGCATAGAACATAGTCATCCGATTCTGACGCACCTCACTTCACATCTGATTCCGAGGCTGAATTTGAACACCCTACTGAAACATCACCAACCAACCCCATGGCTGGATCACAATATGACCCCCTTTTAACTAGTGCTATTGGAGATACATTGAAAAACCCTACTACTATTGTGCCACCCATAGTAACAACAACCCCTTTAGGCATGCCTAATATAGGGGCCATTCCCCCTTTAGGTATGCCCAACACAGGACCACCACCTATTATGGGTATGCCCAACATAGGGGTCACACCCCCTCTCATCACCACAACCCAGATCCCAAGAATTCCTGGCACTATTCCTAACCCCTCTGCAACCCATGTTGCACTTGGGAGCGTAGGTCCTCCCCACACCACATCGGTTGGAGGACACATACCTTCCATACCTAGCATACCCTTAGGGGCCACTAGACCACTACATAATGCTACCATTAACAGTTATGTCCCAGTCACTATGCCACACCCATCTGCTAGTCTACCATACATGGCTAGTCTGAACTTTCCAGACCTAGCCAGGTTAACCAACGATCCTATCAGACACAACCCTACATGGCCACCCATGCCTACAAAGCTTCCCTCAGACATCCCAAAGTTTGAAGGAAAAGCTGGGGAAGATCCCCAAAACCACATAATGTCATTTCACCTATGGTGTTCCTCTAACTCCATAGTGGATGACTCCATTAGACTAAGACTGTTGCAACGAACGTTCACTGGCTCTGTAGCCAAGTGGTACATTGAGCAACCACATGGGACCCACCATACATTTATGTCCCTCGCCTCTACTTTTCTCTAGTTTTTTCAACTACCTGTACGCTATGATGCAGGAGTTGAAATACTTTTGTCTTGTAGACAAAACGTGGCTACCCACATCACCGACCATATCCATGAGTGGCGTAAGCATCGTAGCCTCTGCAAGATACAGCTTGATGATCATATATTTTTGGATTGGTTTCTCAAATCACTCCTACCCCTCATAGCCAAATATGTAGCTTCCGAAATACCCCAGTAAGAAGAAGAAGCTATCTTAAAAGCTCAGCAATTCGACCTCATATATGCCCATTCAGGATATCTATACACTATTTTACCTGACGCCCCGCACGGTGATCCATCCTGCCACAACGCGCCGGGGGAATCCCATGCCACCGACGGTATTATCGACTAGGTTATGGTGCAAAACAATCCTTTTACCATGATGAGTACAAACAACACCCCAGACCTTTCTAGGGCTTCATCTCACTCCAGAGCTACAACTTCGTATGCTCCCATGGCCCACCCCCACCACACTCATAGACCCTCATGTCCACCATAGTGTTATGGTCATGCACCTTCAGCCTATCCACCTCTGGTTGCACCCCCTACGTATTACCTTCAGCAGGCCACACATGCTCCCGTTCACTCACAAGCCCCAGCGGCTTATTACCCACCACAAGCAGTGCTTGCTGCACCACAACCTCCAGTCACTCAGACTTATCCTCCAAACAACAACAACGCTGCCCCCCGCCAACCAAAACCCTGATCGACCATCGAAATAGGGTGAGAACCCCAATTTACGAACAAACCACCCATGTTCCATATGCAGGGTATACGGCCATCACACACACACTTGCCCCCATTTGGATCGAGCACGCCAACTGTGGTCTGATGATGCCCAACGCCAAGGGCACGCGGCACAACCAATGCCACCTCCTCAACCAAAACCCATGGTGCTACAGAATCCTTTGCGCACACAAGAAGTGGCGAACACTCGTATGTTGGATCCTCCTCAAGGAACCACAGCACCACAACAACAAATCACATACGCTGCACACACAAACCAACCGATGGATTCAAGTACTCATCATCTCCTTATGATGTCATCGTCCGACATGAATCTCCAAACGTGTTGAAACCAATACGCCCTCGCTGCACCTAAAAATGTTCTCCCTATGATTGAACAACCAGTTCAGAATGCACCTACATCATTCGTCTCCATAGTCAGACCTGGATTATACTCGGAATCACCTATGACTTCCACATCCCAATCCATCCCACCCCCTTTGAATATAACTGAGATATCTGATTTGTGCACCCTCTCGCATAACACACAGGTACCAAACCAATAGCCCCCTTTACTCCCGCAACCACCCTCAGTGCCAACTCACGTAGGAGCCACACTAATTCATGCTATCCCATTTTTATTTCCCCCTTCAGGCGCCATTAGCACGCCAGTAATGGCTACACTCAACCTCCCAAGTTTAACATTAGGATTACCGGTATGGTACTTACCTGCCCCAACTCCCCCACCAACTCCAACTGTTGTCCTACAACTAGTACAACCCATGAATATGTCAAACCATCTACCACCTGGCATACCAAACCACCAAAATCGCACACCACCTGTTGGTTCGAACCCCCAAAACCGATCAATTCCAACGGGGGGCACTACATCGACATCTAGTTATGCCCCCCCTCAATCCCGCAACACTAGGGGTAGAGGTCCACCAACCTACAACACTGCACCCACAACTCGCACCCCCCTAGTTACGCCCAAATTAGCTAAGAATCCCCCAACCCGTGTGCTCCCTAAGTGCTCCTTGTGTGATGATATTGGCCACGCCACCCATCAGTGTCCACAACTACCAGCACTTCAAGCACACATGAATATGTTGGGTGACGACACCAACGTTCCAATAGTTAAACTAGAACTTCCCCCTCAACCTCGTGATAAATCATTGCGCACAAACCATTCTTGTGCAATATGCGGAATCTATGGCCATTATTCACATCACTACCCCAATCTCCCAGATTACAGAGTAGCACTGTACGAGTTGAATAACGTCGACCTAGAGATATCCCCACCACTTATTGAGGAAATATATCCCCCAAAATATTCCTCCTCGGGATAAATTAACACCATTTACATGGTTTCCATTGGAAGCCCCTCTGTCCGGTCGGCCCCTTCCATGGATCCCTTTGACACACATGTTCAACCCTTTCAAATCGACGAGGAAACCACATGTCCGCAACATGGGGGCAAGCCCAAAACTTTGCCTACTCATCATCATCATAATTCTCGTCGGAGATACTGGGGGCATCCACCCCACAAGAGGAATCCCCCATCATCATATCATCACTTCAGTATACCACCACGGCCCACAGCCTCATGGTATACCCCCCCACCAGCAGTTGGTCAATTCCCTGTTGATCCCTCTCTAAGACAGCATCTGCACCGCATTGACACCTCTGAGTTAGGGGGCATAATAGATTACCTCGACACTGGGATAGGGGGCATGATCAATCATTTTGAACCTTCCCCATCACATCTATCTCAGTATTTCAATGACCCCATTGTTCAAACCAACACATATGTGATCCACAATCATAAACCCCATGCACATAGCATGGGGGCAGGTCATTAACCCTACTCACTTTTTCACATGCGTGATCTCAACCATTTTTGAGGTCACATATTACTTGTATATTTGATTGGATTTGATACACCTAATATCCTTCCTCCGCGGGTCATCATTTCTCCCCACCACTACATCCTTGGCTTGGTGGGCTCACCTTTATTTTTAGCCATTTTTTAACCTAATTATTTGCTTTGACCATTCCGGAGTCCTTATGACCTCCGTTTTTCGCACCATTTGCACCGCCGGATTCATATTTCTGTGCCCGTGATGATGCTTGAGATCATTTCTCGCTCTCACCAAAAAATTTTGGGCATTCTTTCCATGCCCCATGCCACCTCGATTTGCATGCCACATCGGTTGTTGTTAGTTTATTGGCTATTTTTATATCATCGGATTCAGTTTTCTGAACTTGTGATGATGCTTGAGATCATTTCTCGCTCTCACCACCATATTTTTTGGGCATTTTTTCACCCGCCCCTCGTCGCCTCAATTTGCATGCCACATCGGCCGTGGTCCGTTTTTTACAAGTCTTATATCACTGGATTCAATTTTCTGCTCTCGTGATGATGCTTGAGATCACTTCTCGCTCTCACCAATATCTTCTTGTTCGATATAATTTTATCCCTTTTTTGGGGCCGAACAACTCTTTTATGAAAAAGGCACTTAGGGAGTTTCTGTTAAGCTCTTTTCTGAGTCGTAAAACAATGAAAAGATCGCCGAGCAACCTTGATTCCATTCATGCTCGCTAAAAGTATTTGAAAGGGCATCTACCTGGTATAAGTTTACCCCTTTTCCAGACCTTGTAGACTAATTACGAAAAAGGAATACTCTAGTCACATCGGCTAGAAGAGTTCTCCATTTGCATCATTTTATGCTTTTTCAGGCCTTGGAGACTAAATTACGAAAAAGAACACCAATGGAGTCTAATTACCACTTTCAGACTCTCAAAAAATGAAAGCAACCACGAGCAATCACCGTCTTGGGCTCGTATAAATCCACAGGACGGTACTCCACCACCACTGCAGAGTCTTCTTATCGTTTTCAGACTCCCTAAAAATGAAAACACTCACGAGCACGAACAGTCCTGGGCTCACAAAATCCATAGGACAGTACCATTTCAGAGCACACTTTTATCCCTTCTTAGAGCTCATTAAAACTACGAATAAGGACCCAACGGTGCTTCTCGGCGCCACAACAAATCATGTCTACTCATATGGCAGCTTCCCCATTTTGGTCACCTTTGTTCAGAGCATTCTTCAGTATGTCACCCTAAGAGTCTCCCAAAAGCATCCATCAGCTTGTCCCCCAAGAGTCACTCTAGTCTGCAATACATACCCTTGATCCTTTAAGCTATGATCCCCACACCTAAAAGTCATTTTCCTACGCTGCCAGGTCAACCATGTCATCATGCTCTGAACAAAGGAGGTTTGAGTCCACCCACTCTATGACCCCAGTTATTTCCCATCCCCACAGTATGTCAGTCCTACCATCAGTACTATCACACTCTAGTTCTACACCTCGCACTCCTACCAAGGAAACATCATTGCCTTGGTAGTTGCTAGTCTCCCTCTGTCGACGCCAACCAAATTTATTCCAGAGGATAGACCTAGAGGTCCTTGTGCCTTGGACTCATCACCATTAGCGATGAGTGCCTATGGATCATTTTGAAAGGAGTCCTCAGTGCCTCTCGAAATGATTGTTTCTCACATGCTCGACTTCAACAACTTGATCACATCGTTGAGACTCGCACAGGGTATTGGTCCTTTCAGTTATTTGCTGAAGACCCCAGATACCACCTGATTCTTCCACATTTGAGAGTCTACTTATGGAAACAACCAGTTACATTTTCCTATAGATATCCGAGTTGTTCATGGCGACATTATTCAGATGTACCCCAGTTTTATACTCCCTCGAGTATACAGTTACATATACTCCTCAGAGTTGACTCACAGTTGTTGATTCCCCACAGATGTTGGACACCTTCAGTTTCAACAGTTCATCAACCCTCCTATAATATTCAGAATGGTTGTTACATTTCCAGTGTATCAGTTATTGAGATAAGTCATGTTATGATCATGAGTACATCCCAGAATAGTGTCCCCTTTGGACCATTATGATGTACCAGCATATTTTTTATGTATTATTTAGGTCCCCCTTCTTGGGACTAATTGTTATGTATACATCTTGATACGAGCATGGGTATGCCTGCCTCGTCCATTATCAGAGATTATTCCTCATTCATATTGAGGCCATGTAAAAATTTTTGTTTTTGCAGCTTCCAAGGGGTCGTTGATCCAGTCTCCAACTGGTCTCTTCTCTTCCCCAAACCCCAGGAAAAAGACAAAAGAACTATGATGTCTATCGGCCATACGATGAGCTCCTACCCTCACACATCAGGGGGCAATCTGTTAACACCCAAAAAGTGCTCACTAACTCATTTCCTTATTCACATGACCCATTTGTCCACTTTTTCACCAATTGAGCCTCTAAAGCCATCAAAATGTCACCAAAAGACCATAATACACCCTTTTTCCTCTCAAAAGATATATTTTTTCTCAAAAAACATAAAAAAAACCCTCAAAAAGGGTCCAGAATTCCCAAAAATATTAAATGGGAATAAAAATATTCAAAATATTCAAAAAAGGGAAAAAAAGTACCTAAACCATGTTGGTCAATAGCATTGGTTTTCTCAAAACCATAATGGTATTCCCCACCACCAAAAACTATAAAAAAAGTGGTAGGGGCTCCTCACTTTTGATCCATCCATCATCCTATCCTCATGCTGTCAAAATCTCTCTTGAGTTCTTGACCATTGGAGCCTGGAGCATCTCAACCTTGGAGCTGCTCAACACCACAAATCCTCACCATTTGAGGTATTATAATACAAAACATTCTTTCATTTCTTGTTCTTTCCATGAATCCTTTTAGATTTATTTGTTATATGAACATGTTAGTTTAGATTTAGATTTAATTCATAATCATTTTTGCTTTCTAAATTGAAACTGCTATCACATTGTTGATAGCTTCCCATTGCACAAGCTTGGTTGCAAAACCAAGCAACAATGGTACCACATATTAGAGGACCACTGATGCAGTAGAAGGTTGCGGACCAAGTCGAAGCATTAGAAATCGCGATGAAACTAGAGGCTTCGCCGATCAGAGAGACTAGGGCTGGAATGGATAAGATTCAAGCACAACTGGCTACGTTGACTCTCCAATTGGAGGGCATGAAGCAAGGGAAAAATAACTGCGCAGATGTATGGTGCACCAGATGTAGGACGGAAGGCCATCATAAGGACAAATGTTCAGTGTTTCAGGAGTATTTGAATTCAGGGGCGCCGAACCCCCTTCGCCAGGAAGGTCTACCATGGTGTCCAATTTTCCAGACCAAGGGGCATCAACCAGAGGGCTGCATATACTTACAAAAGATGGTGTCAAAACCAACGAATCTGTATTGTAAATTCTGTCGATCAATGGGGCATGACGAAAAGGATTGCAGAGCACACGATTGGTTGAAAGAACGGAACATGGACACATACCTGGTAAAGGGAGAAGAGCAACAATTGGGACTGCAGCAGCAGTAGTATGCCCAGCAACAACCGCAGTTTATGTAGACGCCACAATTTGACCAGGGATAGTATGCGCAACTACAGTATGGCGCACCGCAGTATCCACAACCATAGTACCAATAGTCATTGTATCAACAATACCCACAACCGCAGTATCAGCAGCCATAGTACCAGCAGGCAAAATACGGATCGCCATGCGGAGGATTTGGTGGAGGATTTTGGGGAGGATGTGGTGGTGGCGCTGGAAGGGGAGGGGCCATTGGACGGGGCCAAGGACCTCCTACATGTTATAATTGTTGGAAACAAGGACATTTTGCAAGGGATTTCCCGAATCAGGCCTCGCAATGCACATATTGCATCAGAACAGACCATGTGGTAGAAGATTGCCCACAGCTCATCACCAAATGGAAAAGGAAGAACCTGCTGACCCCGCCGAATCAAATCCAGAATCAAAACCAACCAGTGGTATAGAAAATATCAGCAGAATATAGGAGACACTCTGCGATAGTAGGAGCAATAACGGGAGGAGGAGCAGTAACGGGAGTTGAGAGACCACAGGCTATTGTTTGACCAACAAAAAAGAAAAACGTTACGTTTGACGCAGGGGTAGAAAAAGACACCTTCCTAAAGGAACAACAGGAGGTGCTATGACAGATGAGGAACATAACTCTTCAAGAAGAAATCTATGATATGATGCCGACGTTCGACCGGACGAAATCGCAGAGAAAGGCCACTACCTTAAGAGCCTTCCTAGAGAGCTGCTTAGCGTTGGCACAAGATGAGGAGGCACTGGAGGAGATATCCAGGCTATTGCATTGACAGGAGGACGGAAGTCAGGAACCCAGGGTTAATCGTATACATAGGAAAAGGAAGACGGGTAGATAAATGAGGATGTCGGCACAAATCGGAGCATTCGATGTCGACTCCATCATTTTTTATTTAGGGTCAGACGTGAACATTCTGACAAAACAAACATGGGAAACAATGGGAAAACCACAAATGACGTGGTCACCAGTATAGCTGCGATTGGCAAACCAAAGCAAGGTCACCCCTCTTAGCTGAGTGTGTCAACTCCCCGTCGAAATCGAAGGACTTCGAACATATGTTGATTTCGATTTCATAGAGATAATAGATAACACATGTCCGTATCTAGCACTAATTGGAATCGACTGGGCAATGCAAAATCAGGCGATCATCAATTTCAAGAAGCGAATCATGTCATTTGAAGATCAGGAAATAAGGGTTGTTACACCATTAGATCCTACGGAAGGACAACAATACATAGAGCCCACCAATGATGAAGATAGGGAAGGATGGGATAGCCTATATAATATTTTTGAAGATTACATCAATCCAATTGATGAATGGGAGTTGGAATCTTCGGACTCAGACGAGGTACTGGAAAATTGGCAAAACCGACTTCACGAAGTATCATTTCGTAGATGTGCAAGGATTACATAGTTAGTGCATTGGGTGGCTACTGAGGAATGCGCATTACCAACATAAGAATGGTTACCAAATTTGAGCACATTCTTAACAGAATTCGAAGGAAAAGTAGCGGAACCACAAAGACTCTTGGCCTTGGAGGAAGCCTTGAAGGCTACCCCTGCGCGCTGGTGGGCAGCGCATAAATCTAGGATATCAAATTGGCCACTATGCTGAAGCCTCCTAGAGGTACGTTTCGGCGACACCGTAGCATGGAATGGACAAAGATACGATGGCCAGGGTAACCCAAATGAACATGTGAAGGCTTGTCAGCACTAATGGGCAGCGCGACCGAAACAAGAGTGTGTGCATGCCTTCGTGCATACATTGGATGAAGTACCACGGAGTTGGTATGTCGCGACAGAGCTGCGACTCGGTACACTTTCTTGTTATCAACTAACAATTGGCTTTAGCCAAATGTTCTCCTTCTTAGATAAGAATCCCTGCATCCATAATGCACTTCAGATAAGTAGGAAGAATATTTTTGAGGAAAAACCGACAGCGGAGCTATCAAAACTCTGATGGACCATGACACCCGAAATAAGGAGGAACTGTTGCAACGTCGCAGGGAAACCAAATGATAACAACGATGGGAAGACACCTAAGCTACCTCTCAACCAGTACAATCAGCCACTAAAGATTATGAAGGTAACCATTGAATCGATGGAAAACCTGAATGTCGCGAATGCTGAAAAGCATTGGGATGAATCAATTATTACGAAAATAGTAGACCTGCTACATGAATTTCAAGACTTATTTCCAACAAGATCCTTAGAGAGACAAGACATTCACACCTTGGAGGATGAGTTCGAAACAGAGGAATATGCAATCGCAAGAAATTTGCGACCACAAACGGCATCCTCCAGCGCGAAGACCAAACCCTGCGATACAGTGTCGATAGTACAACACCACCTATTATTGCAGTGTTAAAAAATAATAATAATAATAATAAATAAGGAAAGGAGGTATCACAAGAATCATAATAAATAACAAAAAGTGGTCGACATGATAGGCCCAAGACGGAAGCTGCCACGACGAGTAATAGTCCACTCCAGCATTAAAGATGCTAAACACGACATTTATACCATACCGAACAGTGTCAAGCCAAAGACACCAGGAGTTAATATCCAGCACAAGCGACGGATTTGTCAAATCCTAATGAAAATCGACAATGATGGCCTCGAACGGAAGGACATTACCAACTACTATATAGAGTGAAACGGGGAAGCAGACCCAGTTACTGTAGTACTCTAGAAGCTGAATGGA
Organism: Larix kaempferi; assembly: GCA_027924585.1. Taxonomy (NCBI): domain Eukaryota; kingdom Viridiplantae; phylum Streptophyta; class Pinopsida; order Pinales; family Pinaceae; genus Larix; species Larix kaempferi. The sequence continues at coordinate 831,130 of BSBM01000923.1, forward strand.
AGTGTATGTGTCTAGAACCAACACTGAAAAACCATAGGCCACACCAATTGTTCATGTCGTCAATTCCACACAAGAAGAAGAGAAGTGCAACGCGACCTCCTGATAGTGGTCAGGAGAAAAAGAAAGCCACCGGGGCATCCACCCGGAACAAGAATGGTGCTGCAGGATCCCCCACTGTTGAAGAGGTGCAGGAGGGATACGACGGTCCCATGCTTTCAGAATACTTTCCGCCTCATCGGGTCGGGGTGCCCGCACTGCAGATCAACAAAAATGATAGATACACCATTGCAGTCGCACCGGTACCTCCAAGGCTTAAGACAATTGGGGACATTGCCACCAAGTTGCAAATACTACAATACACTGACCACGACCTTGCTAACTTCAAAGAGTATGCAGAATCCTACGAAGACGTTCCCCATGCAGGCAGCCCAACCACAAAGGAACCGATGGAATGGGCACAAGGATTGGCACAATCAAGGTTGCTTGGCATCACCCTTCTACCACATTTTGGGCACCTGGCACAAGTCAATGCATGCGTCAAGCAACTCCTTGCATGATTCCATGACCGATCCCTATGGCTGCATGAGAGAATCTCGGTTACTGTCGACCTCGTCGCAAAAGTCACCGGCCTACCACAAGACAAAGCCAACCCATCAAAAATTTTATCAGGGAAAGGATAATGATAAGAAAGTAGCCGAGCAGTTGGCTATAAAGTATGAGGTACAGAAAGATTCCCGGGGTTACCTGATCCACACCGTTAACAACTGGGCGATCCAAGTCACAGCAAAAATATTGGCGGTTAAAGTAACAAGGAAAAACCGACCAATGCAATGCAATTCATGGGTCATCGCAGCAACAAAACATTGCACCGCAGGAGAAAGGATGAACTGGGCTCAATTCCTGCTGCATGAACTGACCGAGGATGCATATCATGCCCAGGAAAACAGATGGCCTTTCACATATTCATGGTTACTCCTCCTGATTGCCTTAAAAGCATGGAGGGAACCAGACGACTACCAAGGGGTGGATCTCGCGGAACCTCAAGTATGTGATGGTGCAAGGTACCAGAACTTGTGGGAAACGACTGATAAGGAGCGCTAGCATGAGAATGTCATCCAGTTCTACATTTGGATCAAGAGGATGTGAATGGACGCAATCACGATACCATGGATCACATTACAGTCTGCGATGAAGTATCAGTCCATTGCCCAGTTATCTGTTGAGATGCACACAATTTACTTCCGAGCACACGCAAATCCAACCAAGCAATGCATGAGAACACAGTACAAGCTCACTAAAGCCAAGCTTGACAACATCATTTCCCACTGGCCTGAGGAATGGAAAGTCCCTGCAGATCCGAAGGACATTGCAACGGCATAGGTAGCCAGTCGACAAAACCTGGTCAAGAATGATGAAGCTTTCGCCAACCAGGAGGAGGAATAGGAGACTGATGCAAAGGATTAGACAGTTGACTCTAGTCATGACGGGGCCTCAATAGCCAACACCCCAACGGACCTCGATCTTGACCTTCAGTGGGAAGAACGACGGACAAAGAACCGAATGGAACGCGATGACGGTAGTACACGAATTGGCCTCACCATGCAACAAGACGATGGTCTGTTGGATAGTATTATGTAAATCATAGAGCACAACTGTCGGAAGGTTACAAAGCATTCTGCAGACAATTTCCAGTATATAGGGGACTTATTAAATACAGTGGCGAATACAATAATCAACATTCAGGTACCACACGGCAATATCCAGCAAAACCTGTCGACTCCTAGAGTCGAGGTAGAGGTAGGAAACCAGCAACATATAGTTCAAGTTGACTCACACGCCTTCTTTACAGGAGATGAGAACTTGAACCTAGAGCTCCGAAAGGATCCCCTAACAATGGTCGACTTCAACCTACTACCAATGTTGACACTACATCATGTCCAAGCAGCAGCAAGCGCAGAAATCCAGGACCGTGAGGCTGCAATGCACAATAAGATGGTCGATTGCATGAAACGACTACAATGTAGTGAGATAGAGGCCAAGCAGTTGTGAGATGATCATACTGCAGCACGAGATGCGCAGGTACAGGCCCTTGAGGAGAAAACACAATTAGAGAAATCTCTAGTTGACAAGGAAGCAGTCATCGCAGACCAAACTAGAGTGCTCACTGCAAAGGAGGAAATTGCGATGGAATGAACAAGGCTCGAAAGAGCGCTAGAAAAGGCATGCAAAGTAGCGGTGCTGGACATGGAGGTTGACCCAGAGGCCTAGGCTGTTATGTTAGGAGTTGCTATGAATGAGCTTCGAAAGGAAAATGTAGAACTCCAAGCTTGGGTAACAACCAGCATGCCGCCGGCACAAGTCCAGAGTCGACAGACAACAATAGATGAGGCAGTGATGGAAATCCAGGAGTTGGAATAAGCTGCGCAGAAGGCAGCTATAAGTCTTAACGAAATCTGGGACAAGTTGGTCGAAGATGACCAGTTAACGGAACTAAAGAAGATGCATCGTGAAGCTGAAGAGCAGCTAGAAATGTTGAAAGGTTCATTTAAAGCAATTCCCACCATGACCAGGATGGAAAAGACCGCGGAATTACAAAATATGAACTAGCAAGCTGAGAAATCCCATGAAAGAAAGCAACAACAAGCGACACATTTGGACAAACTTCAAACAAAAGTAGAAGCACTGATAGCAAGCATGTTTCAAGAATTAAAACATATACAAGAGAAACTACAGGAAGTGCAACAAAAAGTGAGTGACCACCCAACGGAGCAGCAGGTGACGGAAAGTACACAGATATGCACATCAGTGAAGGAAATAGTTGACCAGATCCAGACCACCTACGAAGACTTTCAAAAGCAGTATAACAAACCAGCAGTGTCGAGCTGAAGTGACTCGGGACGAGCCACAAGTTTGTGTTGGGGGCCTGTTGGCACATGATAGATCCGCAGGAAGTGCGGAAGCCGATAGGTGCAAAAGGGTCATTCCACGAAAGAAGGACCTTTCGCCATGTTTTGTGGAAATATAAGAGTTGTTAGGTTAGTCGAGTCGGTCATGTGGACCTAATTGTAATAAGAGAAAAACATATAAATAGAGCAATATTGTAAGCCTAAGGGCATATAAGTTTTGAGAACTAATGCGATCTTTTGGATTTTGTTGACGATTGCCTGCGAGGTTTGTTCCGCAGATGTTAATGAATGAATATGTTCGGTTATGAATTATGTTGTTATGTGATGATGGGTTATTTAAATACTTTATGTTGATCTGTGTTGATACATGTTGTTTGTTAATTCAAATATGATGTTGAATATGATTTTGAGGTAGATGTGCAAATGTTTGGTTAAATATACCATCATAAATATTGCAATCTTTGTTTAACGTGCACATATCTTCTTCACAACTGCAGAAGCTTGGTTCCTGCAGCACCCTTATCCGCCTCGGGTGAGACCTCACCTGCTTTGCAGGTGTTGCTGGGAAGGGTAACTCCTTTCTGGGCTGGTGAATAAGGGGTTGTTGGTTTTGTTGACGATGGAGTGAACCCCTGTCGAAAGACCCTGTGTCAACAAGCATGAAAGTATGTAAACTTAGATTACATGTGACTTCACCAATGCAATTTTTTTGCTTTCCTTCACATTGTTTAATTGATATGTTACGTACTTAAAGCTCTACATTTCCACTGTCATCCTCCCAAACTCATGCTCCTCACTTTCATGGATGCAGCGGCTCAATAATGCAAATCCACTGCACCTGGAACATGTCCCATATAAACATGATTTTTTATAATATTTTTGTCCTTCAAGTCTTGGACACATGATGCTATGGATAAATTCTCTAGATGCATTCAGTGGTTGTAACAATGGGAAATCCTACACAATGTTAGTATGCAAATCACAAAGTATATTGCTATATGTATCATAATAATACTCAAATTCTACATGGTATCTGCATGCAAATTCTAACATACCAGGGTTTTCATTTTTCAAAGGACCTTTGGCCCAAGTTCAATTTTGTGTGCTCATTCTTGAACCTCTCATAGATTTATTTTTGTGTTGTGTCAAGGAAGTGCTTGAAATGGGGTTCACACCCCTTAACACCTTTTCTCTACTTTAGGACATCTCTTTGATTCGATGACGGTATAGTGTTATCATGCCAAAACTTGTGTACTAGTTCTTTAACAACATCAATTAGCTTCATGTCTGAACAAGATAACCTACCAACAAAGTTCCAACAATATTTTTGTCCTGGGGTCTCAAGTTTTTCTCTAATAGTAGAATAGTTTTGAAGAGAATTTCTATCTACTTTAAATATTTTACATGTGTGTGATAACAAGCGACGTTGCCTTGTGGATTTGTCTACAATTGATTCTGACAGTACACGACGGGCCGCATTAAGATCTTTTGTACGAGATTTTTTTCCAATCAAATTAAATGCAGACTATATATTTCTAACAACATGACTATTAGCCTCTGAACTTATAACTACCTTTATGCTGAAAATTCTTCTAACATGAGCTAGACAATGTGATTTTAACAAGGCTACTAACAATTGACATTTTGTTGCATCGCTTTTGGATACAAAAAAATATTTGATGATCTTGCTACAATGGAAATCAATAGTGAATTTAGGAAAATTTCCTTCAAGTATTGATAAGGAACTTTCAGCCACATGAATACGTCTAGTAGTTCCTCGTCGTCCACTTGATAGTCAAGGAAAGGGAGTTGGACAAGAAGTACGAGTCTAATCATTGGTTTGTTGTGGCACTTCGTTGATAATTTGGTCTTGAAAGGGAGTATGTTCGACATGTGTGTGCTCTTCTTTGGGAGGTTACCAATTAATAACTCGTTAAAAATCCATCCCTACATACTCAACATCAATCAAGATTTGATTGACTTGAACCACTTCATCATTGCTTGTTGATGGATTGTTCATTGGATGATGATCACTTATCTGTGTTATCTTCCTAAGTGTACAATGTAAACTATGTTCATGGAAGTATGTTTTTTTTTCTTGGCATTGTACATATAGAGAAAACTAATATGGTAGAAGGAAAGAAGGTGGCATGAGGCCATTGCACCTATTACAAAAAATGATCGAAATGGTGCAACAAAGCTCTGTTTTGCCTTCAACATCCCATTAGTGTGTACATGCATAGACATTCTGTTACTGGTATATCTAGAAAAACTTGTTGAAACTCGTTGCATGGCTATCTCTTGCGTGGCTATCGTCCCTTACCTATGTTTATATAACGTACATGTAATGTGCATGCCTTTTTTTTTCTTTCAACAATTGGTTAATATGTACACACATAGAATTTGGGTATGATGGTGAGCTCATATAGGGTAATGATATATGGTAATTAGCTCATGAGATGATACAACTGCATCCCTATTTATTTTAAGACAGTGATGCCAAGGATTCCATTAGCCTTATGTAGTGAGGGATGTATTGAGATGTATTTCCCTTATGTGTTATCTTTCATATTGGAAAATACGTTTGGTTTCTTTATAGTATTGTTTATGAGTTGGACATGTTGTGATTTCACGCACATTGTATATTAATATGAACATTATTATTTTATGGAAAATTAATATGGTGTTGATCATACACTTATTCAATCAAATCTTGATGCTGGATTTAATAATGTTCCAACAATGCACAACCCAACCTAGGTTGGCACCAAGGTCCTCCTATAAATATTAGTGACATAGGCTTGTACTGCAATGAATTCCCTCATTTTGAGTGTGCAACCTCACTTTTGTCTAAATGTTTGGTTGTGGTTTCCTGTTTTATGTCTATTACCATGGTAGGGTCCTAATTTCACATTTTTTTGTTCATTGGTCACATGTTTAGCTATAGTAGATTCTTTTCTTGGGTATGTACTATATTCTCTACATGTGTGTGTGGGCATTGTGTCTGACGACAACATCTAACAATCCCCAACCATATAGTGCTTCTTCATATGTGTTGGGTGTTGGCTTAGAGGGTATCCCAGGGAGTGGTTTCATCACCCCCCCTTCTCTGCATAGAGGACATCAGCAATGGGTGTTAGCTCATTGCCAATACAAGTCAAAGGCAAGTTTGAATTTGTTTGGGCTCTTTTCGAGCTATTTTTGGGTTTTTACTAAAAATGTGTAATTTAATCCCAGTCAAGGGATTGGGGTATATTTCTAATATGAGTTATTGGATAAGGGTTTTGTATGCTATAAAATACCTACATATTGTATTGTGAGTGGTTAATAATCATAATGACAAAAGTGAGAGGTGCGGCTCTAAGTTTTGTTGGTTTTCCCGATTAAGGGTTTCTAGGGTAAATCTGTGTGTTTTATGTATGAATGTTGTCGTGTAATCTCTATTTTGCTTAAAATAATTTGTATGATTTGCTTATCTACATAGGTTTAAAAATTACATCTTATGCCAACCCACTTGGGTACCTCGCTTGCTAATTAGGATGCCACTTGGGCCTTAAGTGTTATTGGGCTATTAGTTAGTTGAGGATCCTCCCTTGGGTCCCCAAAATTACCTAATTCATTAGGGCATGCACTCTTAGCCACATAGTCAAAACTCCTTCAATGTGAGTGGTCATGTTGTGGTATTGTAATTTTAATTTGATTTAACCCTACCATGTATGATTTTGGTGGTTCTCTCCTTCACATAGTATAGAGGGTTTTTTTCTAGAGAACCCATGTTTTTTTCTCCAAATTCTTGTCATATGTTGGGTTAGAATATATTGTTTGACTCTTTTGGAGATACCACCCTTCCAACAATGAGTGTAATGGTTGGTTACTTCATTTAAGAATTCCATAATCTATTTAAGTCATTTCCTTGTTCTTGTAGACAATAAACTTTACTTAATTTTGGTCTCTAATACCCTTATTGGATACAAAATATCTTTCCAAATTGAATACTAAACATCCCATTAATATGTACGTACATAGAGCTTGTATTGCTTGTATACCTAGATAAACTTGTTGAAACTCATTGTAAACAACAAGTTTCTAAAGAATAGAAAACAATGAGATAAACTAGATTCATATCACTATATAAAGATTTGAATATACCTGTAACTTGGGGTATATTAGCATATTTAAAATCTATTGAGAATGCTCTAGAAATAACAACAACATCACCTCTTGGACATCAGTTTTAAATGTTTCCTTATCATATTGAAACAATCAACAATGAGCCTCATTTTGGTAGCTTAGCACTTGGCACAGGGTTTTTTTACAGTAGTTTGGGTTAATATATGGTATTGGATGGTGGTATGGGGTGTTAGTAGGAGAATATTTCTTATAAAAGGAGAATCTCGTACTCACTTCATTTTCATGTTTTGGATGAGGGAAAATCACCCCTAAAGATTAAGAATTTGATCCTTTTGGTGTTTGTGTGATTTGTTGTAGTGAAATCATGAGGAATTCAGCAAATGTTTGTGTATTGGATGGAATAATGTGATTATGAAAGGTTATTAGTGGTGATGCAAGTAAGTTTTTTTGGTTATCTTTATGAAGCATGTTGAAAGCATTGTTTAGTGCATGTTGTAGTTTTTTTCTGGTAAGATGTTTTTTATTGTCTATGATGAAGAATAAGAAGGCTAAAATACATTTATCATACAATTCATGAGGAAAAACTACAATTCATACAATTCAAACAAACTGAATGAAGACTAAAATACAATTCATAAGGAAAAAATGTCACCATACCTCAAGGATTGCTCTTTACTTGCAATGTAGAATGGTCTTTTGATGTATCCACTAGAAGTAAGCAGAGTTCAAGTGTGTCCAAGCAGCATGAGAATTCAGTCCAAAGAGACAAATAGATTCCAACTGGTGTGTGTATTCAATCCAAAATTCCAAATAAACTCCAAGAGGTGTGTGAATTCAATCCAAAATGCAAAAGACTGTCGATTTGTGTGTGAGAAGAGCGAAAAAAATGCGAATTGAGCAAAACAAAATGTGGGAGAAGAGCGCAGGTCATTTGGAAATTGTCATGTTCACCAGGGGCGCACACGCGAAAGAGCACACATGCACCAGAGGTGTGCATGCCCTAATAACGTGTGCGCTCCAGTGCAAAATTGCATTGTTGGGTGGTTAACGTTTAGTGCATTTATTTCCCAATAAATCCCTATTTTTCCATTGATTCCTAGAGCCCCTCCCCCCTAAAGGCCTTTAATCCCTCAATTAAACCATAAAGGCCTTTAAGCCCTCAACTAAACCATAATCCCCAAGTGTTTATGTGCTTAGGTTCTTAGGGGTTTTGTGATTTAGGGCTTGTCGGTTAGGGGGTTTAGGTGTTTGGTTTAACTAGGATTTAAGGGTTAGGGTATATAATGCAACGTCCCCAAAAACTCGAAAAAAAAAAAATTATACGTGTCATTAATTGCTATACCAACATGAAATAATTAAGTTCATCAATACCAAAAACGATGCCAAAATGTGACATTATTGTCAGGAGATGGTTAAAGTCTTAACAACATGTTTCTATGCTTGATTTCAACATTATTTACTTAGTTGCTTTAATGTGGTTGTCTTTATAAACAACGCTGGCCAAGGAACAACTAATGCTCTTTGAGACTTACTTAGCTTATTGCTAAGGCTTTTGTGGTTGTAATGTGACCAGGCTTACAGGTCTCTTCCTTATATGCTTTAATAGAAGTTACACCAGATTTGTATTTGAAGGTTTTCACTAACCGTTACTATTTATGTTGAAAATGGCAAGGAAATATCTCAACTTGATTAAGATCTGCTAAACTAAAGTTACTCAAGTACAATAGGTTCGATCGACAGCTAAAGATACAAAGGGCACACATTCAACAACTCCAGAAAGATTATGCCAAGGGATGTGGAAAGGGGACCAAGGTCTACTCAAACAAGCTTTTAAATTTAATGTACCAAGTTTTGGTTAACCATCATTTTAAGTGATAAACTCATTACATGAGAGGGTTGTCGTGGATTTAAGAGGGGTCATAAGCTTTTGGCTTTGCGCAACCAAGGGTCACCGTGGCCAAGGTATCGAATTGGTTCCTAGGATACATAAAGTGAAGTGTTGACCACAACAACTCATTATGTCAATGATTCTAAACTATGTCGAGAGGGTAAGAAAATCAAAGTCTTGGTGGAGGACAGTGCATCGTGAATGAAGGCCCGCCAAGTGTCTTGCACATGAAACCCTACCAAAATGAGGGTTTTGGTCTGTCCGAGAACATTTGTAACTGTTGGTTTTGGTGGTGGAGGCTTGGCCTCTTGTCCGCCTCTCTGATTGAGATACCCTGGGCGTCGTGGGGAATGAAAGAACTACACCCACCAGTTATGTTGCCCTTGCCAGCAAGCAGGTGGAATTCTAACCTACAGGTAATGCACCACTCCTTCAATTTATGCTATTAAAAGTTTAGTTACTGTCTTGGCATTCATTTAAATCTTTTCAATTAACTACTCGGGTTTAACAATTCGTGGGTGGATTGCTGGCAGTGCCTTGTCTACATCATGGGGGAAAGGAAATTGGAAAGAAGTCATTTCGATCTCATTGGTAAGCTTCGGTGGCAACCTTTGTCTCCTTGGTCAGTGGTGTTTGGGCATTTAAAAGGTTTATGGCTCCAACTGTGGAAGTATTGAGGTGATAAGTGGTTGTACGTGGCCTTTTGCTAGGATGCACAGGCCGTCCCTTTCAGTTTCTTTTTGGGTGAAGGGTTTCAGAGATGTAACACTACGGGACTGTGTTTTTATAGACCTTTATTTAAAAGTAAAACCTTTGAGGGTGGAGAAATCACCCCTCCAGCACAGTAACCTACAAATGTAAATCTCATAAATTTATTAAGAATTGTTTTTCAAAACTATGATACTGGTTATGTAACTGGATTTCGTGTGAACTATTAAATTTTTGGCTTTTCATTTGTAATTCTTTTCCCCAACACTAGATTCTCTGAATGTTTCAAAATGTTGGGCCATAAGGCTTCACTGTTTGTGTTGTGCGAAAACTATGAAAAGGGGAATCCATAAGGATCCTTAAGGTGCGGCGTTGCTGCGTCTACAGAAAACACATCGTTTTCAGAGAAATGTGGAAAGGGTTTCTTTTTGTTACTTTGTATTTAACAATCCTATGTGTACCAAATGTTTATTTTGACCATAAGCTTGGTTCTGAATAGCTAGGGTTCTACCAAAGATAGGATTTCTATTTCAACAGAATGACTCCTGCTATAATTTGTGTAAGTGATTCATTGTTGCATGAGGTCAAAGGCTAGGGATTCAATGATGAGGGTTAGGGTCTCTAAGCTCGACTTAGCTTGTTTACATAAATGAATACCTCTCCCACATCTTTGTTTCGGGTGACTAAGATTCAAAGGTTATAAGTATAGGAAAAATATTATAATGTACTAGGTCTGAGAAATTATGAAACTAGGTTTTCCATCACCAGTGATCTGTTTTAGTAACACAAGCTTTATTCCAGTGTTCCAGCATAAATTCCGTAACACACTCTATGTTTCTGTGTTGGATGCTTGGTTTCTACGACAAGGACTTGATTTCAGTGTTAACAGTATAGATTCTAGTGCTAGTCATCCTACTTGGGTGTAAAGGACTGAATGCGGTGGTTTTTCGCTAAATATAATTTGCAAAGATAAACAGTCTCAAGATAAACATTCTGATACTTGTTTTTAAAAGAAAACTAAAGTAGTAGGTCAAAACACATACTAGTTTAAATTCTTCTTTTTTACTTATGTTCTCTAAATTCTACGTATCCAAGAGAACATTTGTGTAACTGTTAAAATGTGTATGCATGCAACCTGTAATTCTTATAGACATGCATCAATATTCTTCTTCTTTTTTCAGCAGTATGAATGAATCGGGTTTAGATGTACAATAAAAGAGGAAATTTGCATGCATGTAACATACCATACATTTGCTTATGTAACAGGGTCGATTTCTTAAACATATCTCAGTATTTAACTAAAATAACCTTGCGCTGCACAATAATACTAACCCTAACAGATATAAATAATTCTATCTCTAACTCAGTAAGAGTATACCTGTACTGGAGTACACCATTTTATGGATGGCAGGAAAAATACAGGTAGATATTCTAAAAGAATTTAAAATAGTAATTCAGATACAGATTAACTATCTTAGTTTAACATTCCTGTCTCAATGTGTAATTCATGAGGTGAATTGGATGTGGAGCTCCAAGAAGTGCTTGCTTTCAATGGTTGTTTTCTTTTAGGTTGTGTTTCGGCGAACTTTTCTCAGGTGTAGAGGCTTTGGATAAAGGCGTCAGCGTGATGGTATGCTCTCAGGGGAGGGGCCTTTCCCCTCCTCTTCATCAAGGAATAACGGCGGAGATGGAGGGAGCGAAACGTCAGGAGTAGCAGACAGGGATAGGAGGAGAGGGTTGGGATCTACAGACTGAGCAGCAGGAAGTTGCCAGGGAAGGAAAAGCACCGAGTCTGGGTTTCAATCAGTCAGAAGCGGTCAGTGGTGAGACAGGAGCGAGAGTCTGTATACCAAAATCGACTAGAACTCAGGCTATTGCTGTTAACCCCACTAGGTTGAAGGAATGAATTCAGCATATGATGGACCATGCTTTGATCAGAAAATTCATGGGAAAATGGCCTACGGAGAAAGCCTTGAACTAGTGGATTCATGCGACCTGGAAACCGAAGGGACATTTTGATCTCTTGCTGGGGTCTTATGGTTTTTTCATTGTGGTTTTCCTCAATACTGAAGATAAGGATAGGATATTTGAAGGAGGCCCGTATTTCTATTACTCTGTAGGTCTATTTTTAAGGATCTGGAAAGATCATTTCAATCTAGATAAGGAATATCTTTCCATCGCTCCTGTATGGATTCGTCTTTATTCACTACCCACAGAATATTGGGATCTAGAAATCCTAAAAGCTATTGGAGAAACCCTAGGACACTTCGTCAAGATATCTGACCAAATTAAACAAGGAAGGCATGTGTCCTATGCCCGTATATGTGTTTATATGAATATCTAAAAAACCCCTCCTGGATGGAATAACTCTGAATTGGGAAGAATCGGAGTGGTTCCAAACCCTGGATTATGAACACATCCCCTTCCGTTGTCGATGTTGTCATACTCATGGTCCCCTGGCTAGAGATTACCACCTGAACCTCCCTAAGGATATCCCTAGCAACAATACTCAGGAGCAGAAAGAGAAGGAGGGTTTTGTCAAAGTGGCGACTCGTAAACGGACGGGAAGACGACATAATGGTCTAGATCTGGGGAAAAAGATTGCTCAGACTAACAATTGCGCGGTCTTGGAAAATTCTCTAATGGAAAACACTCCTTCTGAGAGTGTAAAAAAACCATCCCATCCCGATGAAGAGCATCTGAAGGCGATACCTGTGAATGAAAAACATAATAAATCTATTGAACCTAAAAGGAGCGAGACAAAGTGCATGGATGAGGATCTGGACAACATGGCCCTTGGAGATTTGGATCTAGACAATATGGAAGAGGCATGTAAGAACATCGAGGTCCATTCCATCCCTGGCAACCAACTTCAACTCCTAAAGGAAGCTATTCTAAAAACTAAATCGACCCCTAGTTTGGGATTTGGACCCTTGAAACTCAAGGAAAATAAAAGAAAATTAAAGGAAGGAAGCTCTAAAAGGAGCAGGCGGTCTAACAGGGATAGGATTGGAGAAATTGGGGCAAGATTGGTTGATTCTGGGCAATATCCGACTATCCAGGAGGCTCTTCTCTCTGCTAGATATAGTGTGTGATGAAACTGTTAACTTGGAATATTCGAGGGACCAATGGTCCTCATAAAATTAAGACCCTTAAGAGTAAAGTTATGAAGGAGAAACCCTCTGTGGTGCTTTTACAAGAAACTAAGTGTTCTGGGAAACAATTAGAGTCTAAGGCTCAGATTTTGTGGAAACATTGCAATAGTATGGCTTTGGATGCTACTAGGCATGCTGGAGGATTGGCGGTTCTGTGGAACCCTAGGAGAATATCATTGTGCAATTTTCTCTCAACAAAATTTAGTATATCTGTTGAATTCCATGTCATCAACTCTAAGGTGAGAGGTTTTCTTACCAATGTTTATGGGCCTTGTAGTTTTCCTGAGAAACAAAATTTTCTTAGTACCATGACTAACCTGAGGAGATTGTTTGAAGGATCTCATTGGATTGTGGGGGGGGATTTCAACATGATCTGTTATTTATCTGAGAAAAAAGGTGGAAGAAGACAGCTTTCCTCGGAAAATATTTTATTTGGTGAATTTATTGAGGACAATAGTCTAATTGATGTTGATCTTGGGAGCACGGTGTGTACATGGAACAATAGAAGGGGAAGGGAACATCTGGTGGCGGCAATATTGGATCGCTTTCTCCTATCTGAAAACATCATGCTTCTTGGGGAACCTTGACATCTCACCCGATTGTTTCCTCTGGATCAGATCATTGGCCGGTCTCCCTACTGTGGAGTAATATAGGTACTAAGATGAACAAACCTTTCAGATTTGAAAAGTTCTGGTTAACTCACGAAGACTTCGCTTCTAGAGTGGAGGAATGGTGGCTTACTTTTACTCCACCTGTTGGGACTAAAATGTATTGCTTTCAACAAAAATTGAAGATGCTCAAACAGAATATTAGGTGGTGGAATAAAGAAGTCTTTGGTAATATACAGGCTGAAAAAGCTAAACTGGAATTAAGGATGGAACAGATTCAGGAATGCATCATGCAGATTGGAATGACCCTGGAGATTGTGGGGGAGGAAACTCAACTTGCCAAAGACCTCTTCCAAAGACAAAAGCAAGAGGAGATGTTGTGGAAGAAAAAGTCTCGTAGCATGTGGTTGAAAGATGGGGATCAGAATACTCAGTTTTTTCATCGGGCCACCATTCAACACAGATAGTATAACCAGATTGTTAACTTGAATACTGAGGGAGGGGTGGTGGTTGAATCCCATGAGGAAATTGAATAGGAACTAGTTCATCATTTTAAAGAAGTGGTTACTGAAATCCCAGGCGATCGCACTGAAGCTTGTAGGGTGATCAAAGCGATCATTCCCCGTCTTATTTCAGATGAGCAGAATGAAATGTTGATTCTCCCTATTGAACTTTTGGAAGTTGAGACGGCCATTAACCAAATGGAGGATGGGAAATCCCCTGGACCGGATGGTTTCACTGTGAACTTTTTTCATGATTTTTGGGATTTAATTAAAGATGAAGTATGGCAGGTAGTGGAAGAATCACGAAAAATGAGAAGGGTGCTCCCTGCCCTGAACTCTACTTTCCTCACTCTGATCCCTAAAACCCCGATGGTAGAGAAAGCTAATTTGTTCAGACCGATCTCCCTGTGCAACATTATTTATAAAATTATCACTAAGGTCCTTGCTAATCGGCTTAAACCCCTTCTTCCGTCTTTAATATCTTCGGAACAATTTGGGTTTGTGGAAGGTCGTTAGATAATGGACGGTATTATTCTAGATCATGAAGTTCTTCACTCCCTACGAAATACTAAAAAGGCTGATATGATGCTTAAATTGGATCTTTCAAAAGCCTATGATAAGCTAAATTGGACTTACATGAAAGAGATTATGAGTTCTTTTGGGTATAGTGATATTTGGATCAGATGGATAGATAATCTCACTTCCTCTGCTTTCTTCTCTATTCTGGTGAATGGACACCCATCCACTGTGTTCAAACCCTCGTGGGGTATTCAGCAAGGTGATCCTCTATCCCCTTTCCTCTTTGTCCTCATGACAGAAGGTCGTGGGCGTCTCATATCTCACTTAGTTGATTAGGGAAACATCAAAGGCTTGAAGTTTCCACCCTATGAGAAGGCTATCACCAATCAGCAGTTTGTGGATGACACTTTACTAATGGGCCATTCTTCAGTATAGGAAGCTAGACAAATCAAACATGCTATGAACATATTTTTACAAGCATCGAGTCTTACGATCAATATGGATAAGTCCCTGGTCTTCTTTTTTAACACTCCTCCCATTTGTCAAAGAAACATTTTGAGGATTTTGGGTTTCAAAAAGAGCTCCCTTCCAACCAAATATCTCGGCGTGCCTTTATCTGAGGGTGTTCTTAAAAAAGAATATTGGGAAGAGCTCCTTAGTAGAATCAAGGAGAGACTGTCGAACTGGACTCTTCAGTCGTTAAATATCCCGGGCACATTGGTGTTAGTTAAAGCTTTGTTGCAAGATATGCCCCTTTACATGTTCTCTATTTTGGCAGCTCCTAAGTTGGTGAGGAAGGAAATCAGGAATATCCAATGAACTTTCTTGTGGGGAGGCACATCAGATCATAGGAAATGGCCTCTGGTTGATTGGAAAACTATTTGTCAACCCAAGCTGGAGGGGAGTTTGGTTCTTCATGATCCTGAGGATCTAAGTATTGTTTGTGGAGCCAAGATTTGGTGGCGGTGGCTTACTCACTCAAATGAACAATGGGTTAGCCTTTGGGGGAAAAAATATTCCAGGACCCCAAATCAGTAGGATTGGATTCGGGAGGAGGGACTGGAAAAAGGCTCTCATATTTGGAACATGGCATGGGAAAGTAGTGAAATGATCAGGAAACACTATTTTTGGGAAATTCGAGAAGGAAATTCTGTGAATATTTGGCTAGATGCCTGGCAATAGGAACCACCCATTTCCACCCTAGTTAATATTCCTGAAGATGCCTTGGATGGAGGATTTAACTGGATGATGGTGAACAGATATTGGCAGAACGCCTCTGATGATAGAGGTTTTTATATTTGGCAGCCACTAGCGTGGTGGATCGACTCCTATGGGGAAGATATAGGTAGGCAGGTCCATGGAATTGTTAGCAACAGGCAAATAAAAACTCAGGAGGGGAGGGATATTCTTCATTGGGGTTACAAACCTAAAGTAATGTTCTCAATAAAAGAAGCTTATAACCTTCAGACCAGATCTGGAAGTACTGTGGGAGATCATACATGGAAAGACTTATGGGAAGCCAAATTATGGCCTAATATTACCCTCTTCCTTTGGTTGATGCTAAGAGGTAGGATCTTAACCTGGGATAACATTGTCAAGCGTGGATTTGAGGGTCCATCCATCTGCATCCTCTGTGGCCAACACAGTGAAACTATAGCACATATTTTAGATGAGTGTCATTTTACTGCCGCTCTATGGGATGAAGGAGCCAAAATTTTCTGAATATCTGAGCGGGTAAGGACCATACCACAACAAATGCTGAGACATTGGAGAGGGGATCCTTTCGATGGGAGAATCCTGAACCGTATTTGGCAACTCTTTCCTAGTTTTCTCCTTTAGAAAGTGCGGAAGGAATGCAATAAACACCTGTTCAAAGAAAAACAAAGCCCGTGAAAGATCGTCTGGGGGCATATCCAATATGGGATTATGAAAAATTTGGAATTATCCTCGTGGACTAAACAAGATTTGAGCATCCTGAACAATGAATTACAAATTCTCCTTAAATGGGGCATCATGGTGCTTCCACAGTTCATTGGGCGCAACATTATCGACAACAAGAAATAGAACAGTCCGACTGTGTGGTCGTTGCCTCAACAGGGGTGGCTAAAGCTGAACTTTGATGGAGCTTCTAAAGGAAACCCCAGCATGGCAAGGTATGGTGGAGCTATGCAGAATGATCAAGGAATGGTTTTGTTCAGCTACTATGGTCATCTTGGGCATGAAACTAATAATGTCACAGAGTGTGAAGCACTGTTGCAAGGATTGAGCAACGTGGCGCGTCGTGGCTTTAATAGTATTATAGTGGAAGGTGGCTCTAATATGTTGATACAGATCACTACCAAACTAATTAATGGTACCCAAGCTGCCAAACTGAAAACTTCGTGGTGACCAGCATGGTGTGATCCGGATCTTGGGGACTGAGAACCGGAAGGATTGAATGCCGAGAGAGGAGGAGATTAAGCATGCAAATCTGTAATAAAATTCACATGAAAAACAAATGTGTCTTGAGGCCATACCATGGGCCAAAACTATGTGCTACCAAATACCATGGATATGAGAGGGTGGCCTCTCCATTTAGTGCTTTTATGATAAATGGGAGAGGGTGGCCTCTCCATTTAATGTTTTTATGGCTTATCCATCCGAATTTAGACCATATGCCCCCTAAAATTCGGATCATTCCTCCCCCCTTAGAAAATGATGGTCCCCATCATTTAATGCTAAAAAAAGACCCATGATTACAATGTGCTAGTTACCAATGAAGAGAAGGGTTTTGTGTGGTTGACCCATAACCATGGGTTTTGCGAGGTTGACCCATAACCGTGATGGCAATGGCAAGCTTGATTCCAATGAAGAGAATATTTTTGTGTGGTTGACTCAGAACCATGGGTTTTGTGTGGTTGACCCATAACCGTGGGTTTTATGTGGTTGACCCATAACCATGGTGGCAATGACAAGCTTGTTTCCACTGAAGAGAAGGGTTTTGTGTGGTTAACCCATAACTGTGGGTTTTGTGTGGTTGACCCACAACCATGATTACAATACATAACTCTGGGTTTTGTGTGGTTGACCCATAACCATGGGTTTTGTGTGGTTGACCCATAACCGTGATTACAATACATAAATGTGGGTTTTGTGTGGTCCCCCCGATAACCATGGGCTTTTTGTTGTTGACCCAGAACCATAGGGTTTGTGTGGTTAACCATAACCATGATTACATTAAGAAAAAAAATTGAAAATTCATGATCTTTGGTGTAGTTGAGATCCATTTGAGATCTTTGGTGTAGTTGAGATCCATTGAAGATCCATTTGAGATCTCGAAAAGACCTTTACATCCATATAACATACTTGCTCTGGGGTGGCCTAGAGATTGAGAAAATGCTTGTTGAAGTTTAAGAGATGCGTGCACACTATTTTGCAGACATCTATTACTTCAATCGATGATATCTATCAAACCAGAAATCCAAATGGAAAACCACGAAATACCCATTTTAGCTGACAAAAAGAGATTTCCATTGAGCTATTATAGAGACTCTGAAACATTTTTTGGAGTCTGTAGCATTTGTTTAAAGTTGTTGTACATCCGGCCACATTGTGTACAAACATGTACTACTTCAAACAAACATATCTCACAAACCAGAAAACGAAATGAAATTCCGTGAAATACCCATTTTAGCTGATAGAAAGATATTTCCAATGAGCTATGGTAAAGCCTATGAGACATTCTGTGGAGTCTGTAACACTTGTTTAAAGTTGTTATACGTCCAGCCTCATTATGCACAAACATGTGCTACTTCAGGTAAGCATATCTCATAAACCGGGAAACGAAATGAAATTCCGTGAAATACCCATTTGAGCTGAAGAAAATACCTTTCCGATAAGCTATGGTAGAGCCTTTGAAACATTCTGTGCAGTCAATGGAACCTGTTCAAAGTTTGCTGAATGTGAGAGTGTTGAGTATAGAGATGCCAAGGGTTTGTAGAGAAGCATGGATTGTTGTAGAGGTTGTGGAACCTCCGTTGAACTCGCATCATGCTTCAAAATATTGTCCCGATGGAGTGCATACCCGCTCTAATACCACTGATCCGGATCTTGGGAGCTGAGAACCGGAAGGCTTGAATGCCGAGACAGGAGGAGATTAAGCATGCAAATCTGTAATAAAATTCACATGAAAAGCAAATGTGTCTTGAGGCCATACCATGGGCCAAAACTATGTGCTACCAAATACCATGGATATGAGAGGGTGGCCTCTCCATTTAGTGCTTTTATAATAAATGGGAGAGGGTGGCCTCTCCATTTAATGTTTTTATGGCTTATCCATCCGAATTTAGACCATATGCCCCCTAAAATTCGGATCATGGTGTCTTACCTGTTTGAGCAACCTCATTACCTATTTTAATGCCATCGTCCTCTAGCATGTTAGGAGGAGTGCCAACTAATTGGCGGATGCACTTGCAAACCAAGGTGTCAGTAAATGTAATGAGCGATGGGATGGGGATGCTTTGGAATTACCAGTTAATACGTGTCGTCTTAATTGTATTAAGATCGCTAAGTGTGATCGTGATAAAACACTGTCAAATGCTAACGATAGAACCTGTCCTCCTATCAATATTAACGGAACTGATGGTATCTGTCTTTGATTGTCCGGACAGCTGGTGTTATCGTAAGATGCCTATAAGGATAGTTGTTTGGTGTTCTGGGGTTTACATTTCAGTTGGGAATTTTAAGTTAAGGGATTTGAAGTGTGAGACAGACATGGGAGATCGGTTTTACACGATCCGGAGGGACTATTAGGATCAGCGGAGGATGGTGGTGACGAAGGATCAAGACAGGCCTCATCATTTTAGAGGTTGGTACATGATGAGGAAGGTCATGAAGGCAAGGGACGACTCTCCTTTAAATTCGGAAGGGAGGAACGATTACAATCATAGAGTTTATCGCCTGGTTTAAGTCTGTGTTGGGATGAGCTATTATAATTCCTCTTTAAGGGTGCTGATTGAGATCAAGACGGTGAGAAGTATGCCACCGAGAGGTAGAAATCTAAGGAGAGGTCATCGTATGCATCAGAAGCACAGTAATGTGGAAGGGGGTTCTCCTTTGCAGAATGGCCCTAGTCATGAATAGTGGAACACTGCTGCAACAACGGTATTTTTTCGACGTTTCTTCCCGCCAGGTGTGCAGCAAGAGATAGAGGAAATCGAAACGGACCTTTGGCACCTTGTGGGGAAGGAAAAATTTTCTAAGGAAGCAGTGGCTATGGCCAATTGGATCCATGACCTGAGAAACACGATGCGGCAGATGGCCCTGTATAATTGGGTTGTCGCAACCTTGTGGGTGACAAAGACTCTGATTGCTCAGTGCCTGGAAACTAGGGGGGATGCTCTGTCTGGCTCTCTGGGCCTTAAAAATTTGGAGGACCTATGTCAGGACACTGCTGAGAACTGTAAATGGATTCACATGAAATTAGATGCTTTGGCTGGTGATGTGGCTATCTCTTTTCTGGATCGGTCTAAAAAAGTGGAGAATCCACATGAGATTATCATTGAAGATAAGGAGGTTGTGGCGACACCCCCGGTGGTTATCATTGAATATAAGGCTGGTTCGTCTGGCTAATTGATTTGTCTGGTTTCTCTCAATGCGGCGAATATCTGTTTTATGATTATCAGCAGGGTGAAGGTTGGATTACCGTATTTTTTTTCTGTTATTATGGCCTCTGTTATGGGTCTTATGGTTTATGTTGCTTCAACTTTTGGGCTCGGCCTGCGTCCCCTTTTTTTTTGCGTAATGGCCTTGGAGACTCTGTTATGGTCTGTGCAGCTTTGGCTTCGGGCTTGGGGTATTGGGTCTTTCTTCTACTTTGTGGTGGCTCTGTTAGCACCGAGATGAATGTTTTCGGTCTATTTGAAAATATGTGGTGGCTCTGTCACCACTAGGGTGGTTGTAATATTTTTTTGTGGTGGATCTGTTAGCACCGGTAGGGATGAAATGGGTCTGTTTGATACTCAGTGGTGGCTCTGTTAGCACCAGGTTGAATGTATTGTTGAAGTTTGTAATTATGCCACTTTATTAATAGAATGAAAGTCCTTTTTTTTGCTTAAAAAAAAAAAAACTATCCTAGTTCAATACTTGCATTCATAAACAGTCATAAAAACTTAATGGGATGCATAAGTTAAGCTGAATTTGTCAAATGATAGGGTGTACAAACACCCAAGGAGTACTGTTCCTCCCAGCCTTTTTCTAGTAGACTAGCCAAGGTTACTTTCCCTCCAGGACCTCCGAGCCTGTTCACTAAACCACCAGGAAGAAGAATCTGGTAGGATCCTAACAATTTCTGGACTTTAGAAATCAAACGGACTTGATGAAATACTTCTGTGCTACACTTTGCAGTGATATCCAACAGACTTACTCCTACAATTCCTTCTCTAGCTAACCCTAATCGAACCTCTTGTGGGCTCAGTTGTAACACCATAGGGTAAATCAGTTCCTCTCTGGGAAATTCGAGCCCCTTGTTCAAGTTTGATTTCTTCTTTTAAAGAGTTCCTAGTTCTTTTATGGTCAGTTTCATAATAATGAGCCAACAACTTAGCCTCCACGACCCTCGGGAGTTATGACCAAAATTTTAGGGTAGTTGCCTCATGGCAATAGCTAGGAATTTATTGCCAATACTGCCACTTGTCCTTTTCCTCCTATACCAGATTCCATTCCTCCTATTGGGCTAGTGAACACTCTTCAACAGCCTCCTTGAGTGAATGTCTCATATTTTATTTATCAAATAATAATAGTATTCAATTACAATCATCCATGACCACCTTGGGTAATTTAATACAAAACTTTATAATAAAAATTTATCATAATGTTTTTCTCAAACATAATTATTTTCAGGTACTAGGTAGGTTACAAACACCCCCTCTTAAGCTCAACATCGTCATCGATGTTGCTTATTCTTCATCAGAGTCTTCCTGGAACAGAATTGGATATGATGCCTGTATATTACTTTCCAATTCCCAGGTTGCTTCCTCCGAGCTAAGGTGCTTCCATTGCACCTTTACCTGCCCTATGGTGTGATTCCAAAGATGAATTTCCCTACTAACGAGGATACAATCCGACTCCACCAGAAAATCTCCTTCAGGTTCCACCTGTATGTCATTCCATTTAATCACATGAGTAGCATCATGTACATATCTTTTCAGAATGGAAATATGAAATACATTATGAACTTTAAGGTTAGGTGGTAAGGCCAGCTGATAATCCACTCGTCCAACCCTTGATAAAATTGTGAACTGTACGCAATACCGGGGTTCCAACTTAGCACAACTCCCCAGTTTAAAAGAACGTTTATGGGGCTTTACCTTTATAAAAACATGTTCACCCACCTTAAAATCCGGTTGGGTTAACTTAAGATCTGCATGGCTTTTCTTCCTGTCTTGCGCAATTTTTAAATTGCTCTGCACCTGTTTCACTGTTAGTTCCATTTCTTTAATCAATTCTAGTCCTAACAATAGTCTATCGACTGGGTTATTCCACGAGATAGGAGTGTTACATTTGCGACCATACATAACTTCAAAAAGACTCATTTTGGATGAATCCTGATAGTGATTATTATAAGCAAATTCAACAAGATGCAAGTAATCTTCCCACTTCTTGGGTTGAGCTCTAACATACATTCTGAGCATATCCTCTAACACTTGGTTTACTCTTTCAGTCTTCTCGCCCGTTTGCAAATGATAGACTGTACTAAAATGGAGTTTAGTGTCTAAACTTTTAAATAAATATTTCCAAAAATTGCCAGTAAACTTGGAGTCACAGTAAAAAATTATTACCTTGGGTATCTTGTGTAGTCTAAAAATTTCCTTCATAAAAATATCAACAATATTTGCAGCTCTATAAGTAGCCTTAACTATTATAAAATGAGCTTCTTTTGTAAGCTTGTCTACCACTACCATGAGATAATCATTTTTCTTCTGATTTTTCGGTAAACCTATGATAAAATCAATACTAATAACTTTCCACTTCCAATATGGGATTGGTAATGGCTGTAACAAGCCAGTGGGGTGTCGATGTGCAACTTTAAGCAGCTGGCACTCGATACATCTAGCTATAAATTATGCAACTTCATTTTTCATGTTCGACCAAAAATACTCTTTTCTCAACATGGTTATAGTCTTTTGATAACCCGGATGTCCAGAATAAGGACTTTTATGTACTTCATTTAGAATTAATAATTTAATTGCTGGTACATTTGGGACATACAACCTGTCCTTATATAGAATTAACCCATTTTTATTCAAACTGAACTCTGAAATTACATTTTCATATTCATTTTCTGCAATTTTATCATATAAGTTATGATAATTTTTATCCAATTTAATTCCTTCTTGAAAATGATTTTTCAAATCTGTTTTATAGGTGCTTACTGATGCCACATAATTTAACTTGGCATTTCTGCTTAATGCATCTGCAACTTTATTTTCTTTACCCTTTATATGCTGGATCTCAAAATCGTATTCGCTAAGGAAAGCTAACCACCTAGTCTGCCATGCATTCAGATTTTGTTGATCTAGTAGATACTTTAAACCCTTATTATATGTCATCAAGTTGAATTTCCTACCGATTAGATGATGGCGCAACATTTTTAGAGCATGTAGCATGGCGGCGAACTCCAAATCATAGGTAGCATAATTTTGTTCATGAATTTTCAATTTTCTTGACTCATATGCTATTGCATGTCCTTCTCGGGTTAAGACTCCACCAAGACCTTTGTTGCAAGCATCACTACATACCACAAAGTCCTTGTTAGGGTCTGTGATTTTTAAGTTTGGTGCAGTTGTTAATAATTCCTTTAACTTTTTAAAGCTTTCTTCGCACTTTTGATCCCACACAAACTTCTTTCCTTTTCTTTTTAACGAGGTGATGGGGTGTGCGATCCTTGAGAATCCCTCGATGAACTTCTGGTAGTAACCGGTAATTCCCACAAATGACCTCACATCGGTTACATGTTTCAGGACAGGCCATTCATTAATAGCTTTTATCTTGGTTGGGTCAACTGCAATCCCATCCTTGGATATCACGTGACCCAGATATTGTATTTTATCTTTGAAAAAAGCACATTGATCAAGCTTAGCATAAAGCTTATGTTCTCTTAAAACTTGCAAAATTATTTGTAAATGCTCCTCATGTTCTTCTTTAGTCTTGGATTAAATTAAAATATCATCAATAAAAACAATTACAAATTTGTCCAAGTACTTATGTAAAATGTTATTCATTAAACACATAAAAGTTGTTGGGGCATTAGTTAGCCCAAAGGGCATCACTACAAACTCATAATGCTCGTATCAGGTTCTAAAAGCAGTTTTAAAGATATCTTCTTCTTTAATTCTGACTTGATGGTATCTAGACCTCAAGGCTATTTTAGAAAATACCGATGCTCCGCGTAATTGATCAAACAGGTCATCAATGCGAGGCAAGGGGTATTGGTTCTTAATCGTCATTTTATTTAACTGATGATAATCAATCCATAAACGCAAGGTACCATCCTTTTTCTTAACGAAAATTACTAGTGCTCCCCAAGGAGACACACTTGGCCTTATATATTTTTTATCAATTAACTCTTTTAATTGTGACTTTAACTTATTAAGCTCTAGAATATTCATCTTGTAAGAGGATTTTGAGTTTGGTACCGCCCCTGGTACCAACTCAATGGTAAAGTCCAGATCCCTTTTCGGAGGTGGTCCTGGAATCTCTTCCGGGAATACATCTAAAAAGTCTCTTAAAACTTGTATATCTTTGAGTTTTAGCTGATTCTCTTTAGTTTTGTGCTCATCATTAATCACATTTACAGCAAACATTTTACAATCTTTTCTAACAGCCTTTTTCAATTGCATAGAGGAAATCTTCCTAACATAAATTTTCCTAGGGATTCCCTTTATTGTTTCAGTTTCTCCTTTATCATTTACACAAGTAAAGGTCTTTTCAAAACAATACAGTACAGCCTTATGCTTTTCTAACCAATCCATTCCAATTAAGATATCATAAGAACCTAAAGGAAAAACATTTAATTCAACCTGTGTCTTCATCTGACTCATAAACAATTCAATATTTTCCACAAAGTTTATCACTTTCCGTTTGGTTTCTATTGCTAACTAAACCAACCAAGGTTTATCAAATTTTTCTATTTCCAATTTGCAACTCTTTACTAGGTCAAGCATTATATAACTCAAACTTGCACCTGGATCGATTAAAATAGAAATCGGTTTGTCTAGTAGCATACCTTCTATTTTGACCATGGATACTTGGTGATCAGCTTGTCAATTTTCCAGAGCTGCATTGATCTTGGGCATCTCTTTCCCTACATCACCAATTGTTGGTTCTTCTTGCACTGTTTGGATGTGGTTGACTGTCCCCTTCCTGATAGGAAAATTCGATGCATAGTGGGGCCCCTGACATTCAAAACATTTTACAGGTGCTTTCTGCTCATTACTTTTAACATTATTTTGCATGTTCCTTGCATCTACAAAAGTCTGAGAATTATTATTTTTATTATTTCCTTAATACTTTCTGTTATTGTAATTCCACCTGTTAATTCCATTCTGCTTGTTGGAATTAAAATTCTTCATTTTATAATCAAAGTTGTTTGGTTTATTATTCCTCCAGTTAGATGATCCTTCCCTCTTTCGGTTATGTTCATAAAATAAATTAGCGTTCCTCGTGGCTTCCTCTAGGGTCTTAGGATTATCGTACTCGATTCTATCTTTTATATTATAGGGTAGACAACTCAGAAACCTTTGAACTTTGGGATTTTCTTCCACAAAGTAAGGCACATACCTTAACACACTTAAGAACTTGTTGCATAATTCTTTCATGCTCATGGAACCCAATTTTAAGTCGTAAAATTCCTTAGCTTTTTCTTCATAATACTGTTCTGACATAAACTTCTTCTTAAAATACCTCTTGAAGGTTTTCCAAGTCATGTTTCATTCTTTAATACCCTTTACTCATTTTAAATCCTGCCACTAGATGTCTGCTTTACCAGTCAGATTATAAATGGCCATTTTTGCTTTTAAAACATCCAAGTAGTCATAAATGTGGAAATACTTCTTCATTCCAGACAGCCATGCTTCAACTGCCTCACCCTTGTCAGTTTCTCCATTAAAGGTTGGGGGTTTGATTTTCTTAAACTCCCCTTAAATCTGTTCATAAGGCTTAGACCTATTCTTTTTATACATGTGGTTTCCCTCACTACTGTCACTTGAGTAATTATGTCTTTTTCTATAGAAGTCCATCTCTGATGAGGATCTACTATCAGGACTTCGAGACTTTATCTTTTCATGACGATGCTGGTAAGACATGGTTCCGGTTTTCGACTTGCAACCTGTTGGTTTTTCCTTCCTATCATTTCATAGCTTATCTGATAAGATCTGATTCAACTCCTCTTGAGATTTTAAAATTCTTTCGTTTTCTTCTTTTACAATCCTTATCTCTGTTTTTTGACCTTTAATGGTTTTGATTATTTTAGCATTGTCATTCAGTTCCACAAACATACTTTCTTTGTCAACCTGTTTCTGCTCATTAGGATTATTGTGCTAAGTTTTATCTTCAGCACTCTCTCCCATACCTGCAAAAATCTATCGACAAGTGCTGTACCAAAATAAAACAAAACAGAAGTTAGTAATCTATACTTTGCTAGTTGTAATTTTGCTACTATTGTGAGTTGAGCCTGTTCAGGCCTAGTGTTGAACTTGGGCTCTGATACCAATTGTAACGTCCCCAAAAACTCGAAAAAAAAAAAATATATATATATATATATACATGTCATTAATTGCTATACCAACATTAAATAATTAAGTTCATCGATACCAAAAACGATGCCAGAATGCGACATTATTGTCAAGAGATGGTTAAACTCTTAACAACTTGTTTCTATGCTTGATTTCAACATTATTTACTTAGTTGCTTGAATGTGGTTCTCTCTAGAAACAACGATGTCCAGGGAACAACTGATTCTCTTCGAAACTTGCTTAGTATATTGCTAAGGATTTTGTGGTTGTAATGTGACTAGGCTTACAGGTCTCTTGCTTCTATGCTTTAATAGAAGTTACACCAGATTTGTATTTGAAGGTTTTCACTAAGCATTAATATTTATTTTGAAAATCGCAAGGAAAGATTTCAACTTGATTAAGATCTACTAAACTAAAGTTACTTAGGTACGAGAGGTTCGATCGACAGCTAAAGATACAAAGGGCACATGTTCGACAACTCCAGAAAGCTTATCCCAAGGGATGTGAAAAGGGGACCAAGGTCTACTCAAAAAATCTTTTAAAGTTTTTGTCCCAAGTTTTGGTTAACCATCCTTTTAAGGGATAAACTCATTACATGAGAGGGTTGTCGTGGATTTAAGAGGGGTCATAAGCTTTTGGCTTTGCACAACCAAGGGTCACCATGGCCAAGGTATAGAAGTGGTTCCTAGGAGACATAAAGTGAAGTGTTGACCACAACAACTCATTATGTCAATGCTTATAAACTATGTCAAGAGGGTAAGAAAATCAAAGTCTTGGTGGAGGACAGTACATCGTGAATGAAGGCCCGCCAAGTGTCTCGCACATGAAACCCTACCAAAATGACGGTTTTGGTATGTCCGAGAACATTTGTAACTGTTGTTCTTGGTGGTGGAGGCTTGGCCTCTTGGCCGCCTCTCTAGTTGAGGTACCCTGGGCATCGTCGGGAATGAAATAACTACACCCACCAGCTATGCCGCGCTGCCAGCATGTAGGTGGACTTCTAACCTACAATTAATGCACCGCTCCTTCAATTTATGTTATTAAAAGTTTAGTTACTATCTTGGCATTCATTTAAAGCTTTTCAATTAACTGAGGGTTTAATCAATTCGTGGGTGGATTGCTGGAAGTGCCTTGTCTACATCGTGGGGGAAAGGAAACTGGAAAGAAGGCGTTTCGAGCTCACCAGTAAGCTTCGGTGGCAACCTTTGTCTCCTTGGTCAGTGGTGTTTGGGCATTTAAAAGGTTGATGGCTCCAACCGTGGAAGTCTTGAGGTGATGGGTTGTTGGTCGTGGCCTTTAGCTAGGATGCACAGGGTGGAGAACTCACCCCTCCAGCGTAGTAACCTGCAAATGTAAATCTCATAAATTTATTAAGAATTGTTTTTCAAAACTATGATACTGGTTATGTAACTAGATTTCGTGTGAACTATTAAATGTTTTGATTTTCATTTGTAATTATTTTCCCCAACGTTGGATTCTCTGTATGTTTGAAAATGTTGGGCCATAAGGCTTCATTGTTTGTGTTGTGTGAAAACTGTGAAAAAGGGAAGCCATAAGGCTACTTAAGGTGCGGCGTTGCTGCGTCTGCAGAAAACACATCGTTTTCAGGGAAATGTGCAGATGGTTTCTTTTTGTTACTTTGTATTTAACATCGTATGTGTACCAAATGTTTATTTTGACTGTAAGCTTGGTTCTGAATAGCTAGGGTTTTGTCGAAGATAGGATTTCTATTTCAACAGAATGGCTCTTGCTATAATTTATGTAAGTAATTCGTTGTTGTGTGAAGCCGAAGGCTAGGGCTTCAACGATGAGGGTTAGGGTCTCTAAGATCGACTTAGCTTGTTTACATAAATGAATACCTCTCCCACAGCTTTGTTTCGGGTGACTAAGATTCAAAAGTTATAAGTATAGGAAAAAGATTATAATGTACTAGTTCTGAGAAATTATGAAACCAAGTTTTCCGTCACCGGGATATGTTTTAGTAACACAAGCTTTATTCCGGTGTTCCAGCATAAATTCCATAACACACTCTATGCTTCTATGTCGGATGCTTGGTTTATGTGACAAGGACTTGATTTCAGTGTTAACAGTATAGATTCTAGTGCTAGTCATCCTACTTTGGTGTAAAGGATTGATTTCGCTGGTTTTTCGCTAAATATAATTGTAAAGATAAACAGTCTCAAGATAAACATTCTGATACTTGTTTTTAAAAGAAAACTAAAGTAGTAGGTCAAAACACAGACTAGTTTAAATTCTGCTTTTTTACTTCTGTTCTCTAACTTCTATGTATCCAAGAGAACATTTGTGTAACTGTTAAAATGTGTATGCATGCAACCTGTAATTCTTATAGACATGCATCAATATTCTTGTTTTTCAGCAATATGAATGAATCAGGTTTAGATGTACAATAAAATAGGAAATTTGCATGCATGTAACATACTATACATTTGCTTCTGTAACAGGTTGATTTCTTAAACATATCTCAGTATTGAACTGAAATAACCTTGCGCTGCACAATAATATTGACCCTAACAAATATAAATAATTCTATCTCTAACTCAGTAAGAGTATACCTGTATTGGAGTACACCATATTATGGATGGCAGGAAAAATTCATGTAGATATTCTAAAAGAATTTAAAATAGTAATTCAGATATAGATTAACTATCCTAGTTCAATACTTGCATTCCTAAACAGACATAAAAACTTAATGGGATGCATAAGTTAAGCCGAACCTGTAAAATGATAGGGTGGACAAACACCCAAGGAGTACTGATCCTCCCAACCTTTTTCCAGTAGACCAGCCAAGGTTACTTTCCCTCCAGGACCCCCGAGCCTATTCACTAAACCACTAGGAAGAAGAATGTGGTAGGATCCTGACAATTTCTGGACTTCAACAATCAAACAGACTTGCTGCAATACTTATGTGTTGCGCTTTGCAGTGATATCCGTCAGACTTACTTCTACAATTCCTTCTCTAGCTAACCCTAATCGAACCTCCTGTGGGCTCAGTTCTAACACCACAGGGTAAATCAATTCCTCTATAGGAAATTTGAGCCCCCTACTCAAGTTCGATTTCTTCTTTTAAAGAGTGCCTAGGTATTTTGTGGTCAGTTTCATAATAATGAGCCAACAACTCAGCCTCGACCACCCTGGGGAGTTATGACCAAAATTTTAGGGTAGTTTCCTCATGGAAACAACTAGGAATTTATTGCAGATGTTGCCACTTGTCCTTTGCCTCCTATACTAGATTCCATTCCTCCTAGTGGGCCAGTGAACACTCTTCAACAGCCTCCTTGAGTGAATGTCTCCTATTTTTATTTATCAAATAATAATAGTATTCAATTATAGTCATCCATGACCACCCTGGGTCATTTAATACAAAACTTTAAAATAAAAATTTATCATAATTTTTTTCTCAAACATAATTATTTTCAGGTACTAGGTAGGTTACAAACACCCCCTCTTAAGATCAACATCATCCTCGATGTTGCTTATTCTTCATCAGATTCTTCCTGGAACAGAATTGGATATGCTGCCTGTATATTACTTTCTAATTCCCAGGTTGCTTCCTCCAGGATAAGGTGCTTCCATTGAACCTTTACCTGCCCTATGGTGTGATTCCAGAGATGAATTTCCCTCTTGGCGAGGATACAATCTGGTTCCACCAAAAAATCTCCATCGGGTTCCACCTGTATGTCATTCCAGTTAATCACATGAGTAGCATCATGTACATATCTTTTTAGAATGGAAATATGAAATACATTATGAAATTTAAGGTTAGTTGGTAAGGCCAGCTGATAAGCCACTTGTCCAACCCTTGATAAAATTTCGAACGGTCCGCAATACCGGGGTGCCAACATAGCACAACTCCCCAGTTTAAAAGAACTTTTTCATGGCTTTACCTTTATAAAAACATGTTCACTCACATTAAACTCATGTTGGGTTCTCTTAAGGTCTGCATGGCTTTTCTGTCTGTCTTGCACAATTTTTAAATTGCTCTACACCTGTTTCACTGTTATTTCTGTTTCTTTAATCAATTCTGGTCCTTACAATAATCTATCGACTGGGTTATTCCACGATATAGGAGTGTTACATTTACGACCATACATAACTTCAAAAAGACTCATTTTGGCTGAAGCCTGATAGTGATTATTATAAGCAAATTCAACAAGATGCAAGGAATCTTCCCACTTCTTGGGTTGAGCGCTAACATACATTCTGAGCATATCCTCTAACACTTGGTTTACTCTTTCAGTCTTCCCATCCATTTGCGGATGATAGGCTGTACTGAAATGGAGTTTAGTGTCTAAAATTTTAAATAAAGATTTCCAAAAATTGCCAGTTAACTTGGAGTCACAGTCATAAATTATTACCTTGGGTATCTTGTGCAGTCTAAAATTTCCTTCATAAAAATATCAGCAATAGTTGCAGCTTTATAAGTAGTCTTAACTGGTATAAAATGAGTTGCTTTTGTAAGCTTGTCTACCACTACCATGATAGAATCATTTTGTTTCTGATTTTTCAGTAAACCTGTGATAAAATAAATACTAATAACTTCCCACTTCCAATATGGGATTGGTAATGGCTGTAACAAGCCAACGGGGTGTCAATGTGCAGCTTTAAGCTACTGGCACTCAATACATCTAGCTATAAATTCTGCAGCTTCATTTTTCATGTTCGGCCAAATTTACTCTTTTCTCAACATGGTTATAGTCTTTTGATAACCCGGATGTCCAGAATAAGGAATTTTATGTACTTGATTTATAATTAATAATTTAATTGCTGGTACACTTGGGACATACAACCTGTCCTTATACAAAATTAACCCATTTTTATTCAAACTGAACTATGAAATTACATTTTTAGATTCATTTTCTACAATTTTCTCATATCATTTCTGATCATTTTTATCCAATTTAATTCATTCTTGAAACTGATTTTTCAAATCTGTGTTATAGGTGCTTACTGCTGCCACATAATTTAACTTGGCATTTATGCTTAATGCATCTGCAACTTTATTTTCTTTACCCTTTATATGTTAAATATCAAAATCGTATTCGCTAAGGAAAGCTAACCACCTAGCCTGCCTTGCATTCAGATTTTGCTGATCTAGTAGATACTTTAAACCCTTATTATCTATCATCAAGGTGAATTTCCTACCGATTAGATGATGGAGCCACATTTTTAAAGCATGTATCACGGTAGCCAACTCCAAATCATAGGTAGCATAATTTTGTTCGTGAATTTTCAATTTTCTTGACTCGTATGCTATTACATGTCCTTCTTGGGTTAAGACTCCACCAAGAACTTTGTTGCATGCATCAGTGCATACCACAAAGTCCTTGTTAGGGTCTGCAATTTTTAAGATTGGTGCAGTTGTTAATAATTCCTTTAACTTTCTAAAGCTTTCTTCACACTTTTGATCCCACAGAAACTTCTTTCCTTTTCTTTGTAACGAGGTGATGGGGTGTGCGATCCTCGAGAATCCCTCGATGAACTTCCGGTAGTAACTGGTAATTCCCATGAATGACCTCACATCGGTTACATCTTTCGGGATAGGTCATTCATTAATAGCTTTTATCTTGGCTGGGTCAACTGCAATCCCATCCTTGGATATCACGTAACCCAGATATTGTATTTTATCTTTGAAATAATCACATTTATCAAACTTAGCATAGGGCTTATGTTCTGTTAAAACTTGCAAAATTATTTGTAAATGCTCCTCATGTTCTTCTTTAGTCTTAGATTAAATTAAAATATAATCAATAAAATCAATTACAAACTTGTCCAAGTACTTATGTAAAACGTTTTTCATTAAACATATAAAAGTTGTTGGGGCATTAGTTAGCCCAAAGGGCATCACTACGAACTCATAATGCCCGTATCGGGTTCTGAAAGCAGTTTTAAAGATATCTTCTTCTTTAATTCTGACTTGATGGTATCCAGACCTCAAGTCTATTTTAGAAAAAACCAATGCTCCGTGTAATTGATCAAACAGGTCATCAATGCGAGGCAAGGGGTATCGGTTCTTAATCGTCATTTTATTTAACTGACAGTAATCAATTCATAAATGCAAGGTACCATCCTTTTTCTTAACGAAAATTACTAGTGCTCCCCAAGGAGACACATTTGGCCTTATATATTTTTTATCAATTAACTCTTTTAATTGTAACTTTAACTCATTAAGCTCTTGAATATTCATCTTGTAAGGGGCTTTTGAGTTTGGTACCGCCCCTGGTACCAACTCAAAGGTAAAGTCCAGATCCCTTTTCGGAGGTAGTCCTGGAATCTCTTCTAGGAATACATCTGAAAAGTCTCTTAAAGCTGGTATATCTTTGAGTTTTAGCTAATTCTCTTTAGTTTTTTGTTCATCATTAATCACATTTACAACAAACATTTTACAATCTTTTCTAACATCCTTTTTCACTTGCATAGCGGAAATCTGCCTAACAGAATTTTTCCTAGGGATTCCCTTTACTGTTTCATATTCTCCTTTATCATTTACACAAGTAAAGGTCTTTTCAAAACAATTTAGTACAACCTTATGCTTTTCTAACCAATCCATTCCAATTAAGATATCATAAGAACCTAAAGGAAAAACATTTAATTCAACTTGTGTCTTGATTTGACTCATAAACAATTCACAATTTTTCACAAAATTTATCACTTTCCTTTTGGTTCCTGTTGCTAACTGAACCAACCAAGGTTTATCAAATTTTTTTATTTCCAATTTGCAACTCTTTAATAGGTCAGGCGTTATATAACTCAAACTTTCACCTGAATCAATTAAAATAGAAATAGGTTTGTCCAGTAGCATACTGTTATCTCCTCAAATGAACATAGACTAGTTGTTTTTCTAGGTGATAGGAAGTCTTTCAAGTTTTGCATTTTTATATACATTTGAGGTTATTTTTCAAGAGTTTGAAGTATGTAATAAAGCTCGAAATAAAATTTGAGGTTACTTTTCTCCAAAAAAGAAATTTCAAGTTTCGGTAGCTTAGGCGGACCAGGCGATGGTTCATTAGCTACCGAAAACCAAGCTTTCAGCAGCTTACAGAATGGAAGACAAAACTCTTCAGCTACCGAAAGAAAAGGCACGTTTCAGGTATCGTGGAACAGTTTCGGTGGCTTAGGCAGACAAGGCGATGGTTCATTAGCTACCGAAAACAGAGCTTTCGGTAGCGTACAGATTCGGACTTGGGCTTTCCTAGCTACCGAAAGCTAAAAAAATGGACAGAATGTTACCATTCTTGCACAGATCTGATTTTTACTGATCCAAACACCTCAAGGGTGGTTTATAATGTTATATAATAATTAAAGGCATTATGATCAAGGTTCTGTTCCATATTTAAAAATGCTAGCAAGGTGGAGAAGATGAAGGATATTTACTGAAATTAATGGCGTTTTTACTGTGAAAGGTCATCATTTTCAGATGACGTTTCTGAGCGACTGGAGAATCATTTTTCAAAACGCTCGGAGATTTTTGTTCCTAACATTTTAGAAAAAAATAAACTCTCTCAGTTTTCCTACAGGTGTCACAGATTAAGAGAATTGAATCCGTCACTGAGCCCCAATTTTCAGATCCCAGAATCTGCCTGTTTGACACATGTTTTTGAAATTCAGATCTCGGGCAAATGAAAATGAATTTCAAAGATCTGAGAGAGGTTTTTGCTCACAAAAAATCAGTGTACAATAAACTCTTTCAGTTTATACATAGGTATCACATATCTGGAGAAATGAACCCATCTCTAAGCCTCTTTTTCAGCAGTTTCAGCAAAATTGGCGTTTTTACTGTGCAGAGTCATCATTTTAAAATGTTGATTCTGAGCGACTAGAGCATCATTCTGCGAAACGAGAGGAGGTTTTTGTGCCTAACATGTTAGAGAACAATAACCTCTCTCATTTTTCTTACAGGTGTCACATATTGGGAGAATCGAATCCATATATGAGCCCCATTGTTCAGCAGTTTGGCCAAATTAAAAAGTATTTTTCCCAGTTTAGTGAAAACGGTTTTGGATTTTCTATTTTAGCAGATTTGATCCAGTTTTTCAGGATCTGGAAAGTTTTTGTAAAGGCTATAAATCCTGTGACTCATGTAGAACAATCGTTCGATTTTGGAGGGACTTGTAACCATACTTCATTCAGATTTTGATGAATACATTTTGGCACATGAAGCTTCTTTCACTGTGTTTGTTCAGTCTCATTTTCTTCCTTTTTATGTTTATGTGTGTTTGATAATAGATGACTGTCATCTCATCTCTTTATCGATATACTGAGCATGCATGTATTCTTTTCATGTTTCATCCAACGCCTGGTAGTTGTCATCTTATCACTGTGTTGATGAACTTGATTTGCAATATATTTTATCTATCATAGCCAGCCATTCACATATCTTTTGTATGTAGATCCACTAGTATGATAAGTATTCTTCTTACTTTCACACCTTTGATTTAAGCCTGTTGAGCAATATAGTAGAAATCCTTTCGTCTTCGAGTGGATTCATATGTTACTGAGTGAATGTGAGTATATCAAGTCATCCGATTTAATCTTTCCTCCTACATTATTGAATATTTAAGTTACCAAGCTCATTCCCTTCATAGTCAGGGAAAGACACCTGGTGTGATAACAAATTGGCGTCGTTGCAGGGGAACGGAAATGAAGTTAGTTTCCCTGGGAAGAATGACATAGATCTGAATTTTGATGGAAGACAAAAGTAGGACATAGAATTGACTGTATCATCTGCTTGGAGACTCCACCACTAAAGACTCCACTGGGGAGGATCTGGTTGACAGAAGATGAAGAGGCTGAATTTCCAATCCAGGTATCAATTCATCAGTCTACTTCATGAACTGTTGTTTTTTTTCATCAGCTCTTTCATGTTGTTCCCTTTGCATGTAAAGAGAATCATTTTTTGCTTTGTATATTCAGAAAAATATCATCCTTCTTGTATATATCAGTCTTTAGAAGAAGGAGATCTGCATACTGCTTGTATTGTAGATATAGATTCAGGATCTTTACCTCAGCCTATTCATAAAGATGATCATTGCATTCAAATCTCCCTTGAATCTGATCAACCATGTGACCTTACCGAGATTAGAATTGATTCAAACCTTGTCCAAACTTCGGGACCTTTGGGCGTGACTGCTGAACCTGATCAACAACCTGTTAACTTTCATGATCATCCCACTGCCTTTCAAATTAAAATCAGAATGAAGATGTTCAAGCCTTTGAGGCTACCCTATCTCCTTCATCCTTACCCTATTGACTGTTATGAATATCTCCCTTGGTTTTCTAGAGAAAATCAAGTTTCAGCTAAAAGACAATTGGAATGCTTTGAGGATTTTATTGATCAGTTCGAAATTGTCCATGAAGATGTGATCATGAGATTGTTTTCCAAAACTCTGATCAAAGATGTTGCTGTATGGTTTAAGGGTCTGAGAGCTGACTCTATTGGCTCTTGGATCGAGTTCTCTAATGCTTTCTTGAAGTATTGGACTGAGTACAAATCTTTAGATTCATACCTTGCTAATATCTATGCTTTGAAGTGAGAGAAAGATGAAGCCTTTCCTGTTTTCAACAGAAGGTTCTACCATGTTTATCATGACATGCCTTTGGAGGTCTGAATTACAGAGATAGCTGCCATGATATACTATGTTATGGGTCTTCATTCAGAACATGCCCTGCTTTTGCTAGAAAGGAAGTCTTCATCCTTAAGGAGCTTGCTTGAAGATGCTCAAGAGGTAGAGAAGAACATTCATGCTTCCAGGATGATTAGAGAGCAGGATTACTCTAAAAATATGCATGTACATGAGCAAGCAAAATGTCAACATATTTCAGATTCAAAGCATGAAGGTAATGAGTTTGAAATAGATACGGAACAGCAGCATGAAGGTGAGTATATTTCAGATCCCGAGCATGAAGGTAATGAGTTCGAAACATTTATGGAACAGCAACATGAAGGTGAGTATATTTCTGATTCGGATCTGAATTCTTCAGTAGGTACAGAGTACTCCCGAGACAAGTATGAGTATGAATTTTATAATCAATTTGTAAATCGGGATGACCCTATGATAATTAGTGATTGCATAAGCAACTACATGTTCCTAGTTGATCATAGTCCTTGTCTTTTAAACATGGCTCTATCATCATTTTCTGATCACTTTTCTGGAGAGGAAGATGTAATGATTGATCATTAAGATTTGATTATAAGAGAACTATAAGGTGATCAGTTTTCCAACAGGGAAACAGGCACGATTGAGCAAGTAGGTGAATTTATT
This sequence comes from Larix kaempferi, assembly GCA_027924585.1. Taxonomy (NCBI): domain Eukaryota; kingdom Viridiplantae; phylum Streptophyta; class Pinopsida; order Pinales; family Pinaceae; genus Larix; species Larix kaempferi. Next base: position 867,599 of record BSBM01000923.1, read on the forward strand.
TCAGATTCAGGTCGGGATTCTTCAATATTTGTTGAGTATTCTAGAGACAGGTATGCATGTGATGTTTGTGATCAGTTTGTAAATTGGGTTGAGCCTATGGTAACCAATGATTGTATTGACAACTATATGTTCTTAGTTGATCATCATTCATATGATGTAAACACTAATTTTTCATTATCTAATGAGCATCACTCTGAAGAAATGATTGTTGCAACCGATGATCAAGATCTGATCATAAGGAAAGTAGAAGGTCAGCAATTTTCAAGCAAAGAGATATTCATGAATGAAGCTTTCGTGGATCAGCATGCTTCTGATTTTAGTTTCAAAGATCCATTTGCATCCTTAATGGATTCTTATGTTCCAGATCACTTGAAAATTTCAAAGTACTCACCAACACTTCCGGGTGAGTTTTGTTTCTTGACGAAATTTTTATCACTGCTGTTATATTTCAAATATTATCTATCAATCAGTGGTATGGACAAGATCATCTCAGTCCTAAAGTTTCTTGAGTGGTTGCTGTGGAAGTTTTCTTTCACTTGATCAATTGCAGATTCGGTTAGAGTAGACTAGCGTTGGAAATAAGCTTGTTGCCTAAGCATTTCTTTTCTTCCAGTTTGCAGCGGAAATAGCAGTTAGCTCGTGTGAATAAAGACATCTCTTGAAAGGTGTTCAGAGGGTGGTTGTAGTACTGACTCCATGCCCAATGGAACTGCAAGTTCAAAACCTTCCATTGTAAATAACATTTCTTTTCTGTCAATTTTGTAGTTTAAATGACTCCATAGCACAATGGAACACTAGAGGACAGGTTTGAATTTTGTTTTACAGGAAAGGCATTGTATCTTTGGTTCTTGAAACCTCACAGGGAGACTTTCATCCCCGAGTAGGAGCCAGATGTTATCTCCTCAAATGAACATAGACTAGTTGTTTTTCTAGGTGATAGGAAGTCTTTCAAGTTTTCATTTTTATATACTTTTGAGGTTCTTTTTCAAGAGTTTGAAGTATGTAATAAAGCTCAAAATAACATTTGAGGTTACTTTTCTCCAAAAAAGAAATTTCAGGTTTCGGTAGCTTAGGCAGACCAGGTGATGGTTCATTAGCTACCAAAAACCTAGCTTTCGGCAGCTTACAAAATGGAAGACAAAACTCTTCAGCTACAGAAAGAAAAGGCACGTATCAGGTATCGTGGAACAGTTTTGGTGGCTTATGTGGACAAGGCATTGGTTCATTAGCTACTGAAAACAAAGCTTTCAGTAGCTTACAGATTCGAACTTGGGCTTTCCTAGCTACCAAAAGCTAAAAAACTGGATAGAATGTTACCGTTCTTGCACAGATCTGATTTTTACTGATCCAAACACCTCAAGGGTGGTTTATAATTTTATATAATAATTAAAGGCATCATGATCAAGGTTCTGTTCTAGATTTAAAAATTCCAGCAAGGTGGAGAAGATGAAGGATATTTCCTGAAATTAATGGCGTTTTTACTATGAAAGGTCATCATTTTCCAATGACGTTTCTGAGTGACTAGAGAATCATTTTTCAAAACGCTCGGATTTCTTTGTTCCTTACATGTCAAAAAAAATAACCTCTCTCAATTTTCCTACAGGTGTCACAGATTGGGAGAATCGAATCCGTCACTGAGCCCCAATTTTCGGATCCCAGAATCTGCCTGTTTGACACATGTTTTTAAAATGCAGATCTCGGGCAAATGAAAACAAATTTCAAAGATCTTAGAGAGTTTTTTCCTCAAAACAAATCATTGTACAATAACCTCTTTCAGTTTATACACAGGTATCACATATCTGGAGAACTGAACTCATCTCTGAGCCTATTTTTCAGCAGTTTCAGCAAAAATGGTGTTTTTACTGTGCAGAGTCATCATTTTAAAATGATGATTCTGAATGACTAGAGCATCATTCGGCGAAACGAGAGGATTTTTTTGTGCCTAACACGTCAGAGAACAATAACCTCTCTCTGTTTTCCTACAGGTGTCACAGATTGGGAGAATCGAATCCATCTTTGAGCCCCATTTTTTAGTAGTTTGGCCAAATTAAAAAGTATTTTTCCCAGTTTAGTGAAAACGGTTTTGGATTTTCTATTTTAGCAGATTCGATCCAGTTTTTCAGGATCTGTAACATTTTTGTAAAGGATATAAAGCCTATGACTCATGTAGAACAATCGTTCGATTTTGGAGGGACTTGTAACCATACGTCATTCAGATTTTGATGAATACATTTTGGCACAGGAAGCTTCTTTCACTGTGTTTGTTCAGTCTCATTTTCTTTCTTTTTCTGTTTATGTGTGTTTGATAATAGATGACTGTCATCTCATCTCTTTATCGATATACTAATCCTGCATGTATTCTTTTCATGTTTCATCTAACGCCTGGTAGTTGTCATCTTATCACTATGTTGATGAACTTGATATGCAATATATTTTATCTATCATAGCTAGCCATTCACATATCTTTTGTATGTAGATCCACTAGTATGATAAGTATTCTTCTTACTTTCACACCTTTGATTTAAGCCCGCTGAGCAATATAGTAGAAAGCCTTTCGTCTTCAAGTGGATTCATATGTTACTAAGTGAATGTGAGTATATCAAGTCATCTGATTTAATATTTTCTCCTGCATTATTGAATATTTAAGTTACCAGGCTCATTCCCTTCACAGTCAGGGAAAGACACCTAGAGTGATAACAAATTGGTGCCATTGCCGGGGAACGGAAGTGAAGTTAGTTTCCCTAGGAAGAATGACATAGATCTGACTTTTGATGGCAGACAAAAGTAGGAAACAGAATTGACTGTATCATCTGCTTGGCGACTCCACCACTAAAAACTCCACTAGGGAGGATCCGGTTGACAGAAGATGAAGAGGCTGAATTTCCAATCCAAGTATCAGTTCATCAGTCTACTTCATGAACTATTGTTTTTTTTCATCAGCTCTTTCATGTTGTTCCCTTTGCATGTAAAGAGAATCATTTTATGCTTTGTATATTCAGAAAAAATCATCCTTCTTGTATATATCAGTCTTTAGAAGAAGGAGATCTGCATGCTACTTGTATTGTATATATAGATTCAGGATCTTTACCTCAGCCTGTTCATAAAGATGATCATTGCATTCAAATCTCCCTTGAATCTGATCAGCATGTGACGTTACCACAAACCTTGTCTAGACTTCAGCACCTTTGGGCGTGACTGCTGAACCTGATCAACAACCTGTTAACTTTCATGATCATCCCACTGCCTTTCAAATTAAAATCAGAATGAAGATGTTCAAGCCTTTGAGGCTTCCCTATCTCCTTCATCCTTACCTTGTTGACTGTTATGAATATCTCCCTTGGTTTTCTGGAGAAAATCAAGTTTCAGCTGAAAGACACTTGGAATCCTTTGAGGATTTTATTGATCGGTTCGAAATTGTCCATGAAGATGTGATCATGAGATTGTTTTCCAAAACTATGATCAAAGATGTTGTTGTATGGTTTAAGGTTTTGAGAGCTGACTCTATTGGCTCTTGGATCGATTTCAGTTTTAATAGTATAGATTATGGTGCTACTCATCCTACTTGGGTGTAAAGGATTGATTTCGGTGGTTTTTCGCTAAATATAATTGCAAAGATAAACATTCTGATACTTGTTTTTAAAAGAAAACTAAAGTAGTAGGTCAAAACACAGACTATTTTAAATTCTGCTTTTTTACTTTTGTTCTCTAAATTCTATGTATCCAAGAGAACATTTGTGTAACTGTTAAAATGTGTATGCATGCAGCCTTTAATTCGTATAGACATGCATCAATATTCTTGTTTTTCAGCAGTATGAATGAATCGGGTTTAGATGTACAATAAAATAGGAAATTTGCATGCATGTAACATACTAGACATTTGCTTCTGTAACAGAGTCGATTCCTTAAACATATCTCAGTATTTAACTGGAATAACCTTGCGCTGCACAATAATAATGACCCTAAAAGATATAAATAATTCTATCTCTAAATCAGTAAGAGTATACCTGTACTGGAGTACACCATCTTATGGATGGCAGGAAAAATACAGGTAGATATTCTAAAAGAATTTAAAATAGTAATTCAGATACATATTAACTATCCTAGTTCAATACTTGCATTCATAAACAGTCATAAAAGATTAATGGGATGCATAAGTTAAGTTGAACCTATAAAATGATAGGGTGGACAAACACCCAAGGAGTATTGTTCGTGCCAACCTTTTTCCAATAGAGCAGCCACGGTTACTTTCCCTCTAGGATCCCCGAGCATGTTCACTAAACCACTAGGAAGAAGAATTTGGTAGGTTCCTGACAATTTATGGACTTCAGCAATCAAACAGACTTGCTGCAATACTTTTGTGTTGCACTTTGCAGTGGTATCCAGCAGACTTACTCCTGCAATTCCTTCTCTAGCTAACCCTAATCAAACCTCTTGTGGGCTTAGTTATAACACCACAGGTTAAATTAGTTCCTCTCTGGGAAATTCGAGCCCCCTGCTCAAGTTTGATTTCTTCTTTTAAAGAGTGCCTAGGTCTTTTGTGGTTAGTTTCATAATAATGAGCCAACAACTCAGCCTCCACCACCCTGGGGAGTTATGACCAAAATTTTAGGGTAGTTGCCTCATGGAAACAGCTAGGAATTTATTGTAGATGCTGCCACTTGTCCTTTGCCTCCTACACCAAATTCCATTCCTGCTAATGGGCTAGTGAACACTCTTCAACAGCCTCCTTGAGTGAATGTATCCTATTTTTATTTATCAAATAATAATAGTATTCAATTACAGTCATCCATGACCACACTGGGTCATTTAATACAAAACGTTATAATAAAAATTTATCATACTGTTTTTCTCAAACATAATTATTTTCACGTACCAGGTAGGTTACATATAATTTGGGGAAAGAATTTATCATCTACTAGTTAGATTCCATTTCACAATGGAAGTATGGTTAGAAGTGAGATAATTAAGAGGAAAAAAAATTATAATTCAATGAAAAAAAACCAAACCTATATATATTCTCTTGGTATAAAACATATCCAAGGACCATTGCATTGTATATTTCCAAGCTATAACAACATTTCGCTTGCACACTACTAAATTCTTATAAAGTCCATACCAGTAAAGTTTATAACATTTGCATTGTATATTTCCAAGCTATAACAACATTTCGCTTGCACACTACTAAATTCTTATAAAGTCCATACCAGTAAAGTTTATAACATTGATTTTACAATGTGAGATTTGGATAGGATCACAATGAATGGATATTTAATGTGATGTTTATAAATATTCTTTAATTAGCTATAAATAAATACTTCTTTTTTAATAATAATAGGGTTAATAATATAAAGTATTTAATATTTTTATATACTCTATAATAAAAAAATAATAATTTGAAATATTTTGAAATTAGAAAAAAAATCAATAATAATTTATAATTTTATAATTTATTCTTTATATATATGTTTTATTTAGAACAATATATTTTTTATGCAAAGTCCATGGCTACAAAAGAGACAATCTTCACAAGCATGTTGTTATTATGAATAAAGCATAATGTGTATCATTGTTAGTGATTGAATTCAACTTTGCTCTCCCACATTTATTATACTTCTTCCACATGTATCACATGCAATTCTTGTTTCTTAAATCATAGTGGAGAAAACTAAAAGAGTCCCTTTTTTTTTTGCAAGAATCACTATTCTTAATCTTTCTTTAATGAGCAGTACAACTATCATCATATTATTGTGGACTCGTAACTCTACATTTGTCATTCCTATAGGTCAGTGTTAGATTTGTGTTCCACATATAATGGTGTCATATGAATGTCTCATTAAGATTTGGTTTTGTATTGGCATATGTGTCAAGTGATAAATATTGAGGAGTTATGACCATACCTCTTTATATCCAAAAATGTAATAAATTCTCAAGACCAAGGGTCAACTAATGTATGACTAGGAATGTATGATGTAAATAAGAATGTATGGGCAATGTGATTGGCTTGTCATGGGGAAAATCTATGTAAACATTTTGTTGGAGAGGAAATGGGGCCTATAGGAAAGTGAATCCTCTCATGCCATGTGTTAGCCTTATAACTCAACTAGTTTCTACCTTGTTCCTTAAATAATCCATTTAACTCATTCTAATGATTAAATCAACCATTGAATGTAGGTGAGAGGTTGGTGAGCAAGTATTTTCATGTAGTTATGGATCCATAGGCTTAAAATATTCCATAAGAAGATTGTAAGAGTCCTTCATTATATTGTCATAAGTAGTGGTGAAGCAATGCCAGTTATCTTTTCATGAATCCTCTCATTTTTTCCATTTGAATCTATCACTCACTCTCCAGGAAAAAGTTCATACACGACATAAATCATGGTGTTCTCTCATTTCCAACACTTATCAAATTAAAAAATTAACTAGAACCATCACTACAAAGGAAAAAATTGTAGATATTAGAGTGAAGAATGATGGTTGTAGGTGAGCATAGAGGTTGGGAAAGTTTGGAACCTTTACCCACTATAAATTCGATTCTCTTTGAATGATTGAGAAGATAAGATTTTATTTTAATAGCAATTCTTGAGAGCATCCAATAGGTTTTCCTTTCTCTGCACACCCTAAAGAGGTCTAGAAAGGAAGGGTTCTCTAAGGGATTGTTGAGAATAGAAAGGGAAGTCCTTCCTTATGTTGTGTTGGATAGTAGCAGATAGTTTCATGGATATGATGGTTGAATGAGATGTATCTAATGCTCCATGGTGAGAAAATTGGCTATGCATGAGATAAAATTGACTAGGATGAGATAGTGTGTGAATTTAGTTGTCAATTTTGGTGCATTGTATGTGTATGCACCATACACATGCATTTCTTAAAATTATAGCCCTGGAAGCTTCTTTTAGGCCTATTGAGACCTATGTTCCTACCCCCTACCATGTATATGCTTCCATGACCCAATCCTAGTACTAAAAACCTTCTAATGGAGCCCATACTCCCTCTAAGAGTCCATAGATCCTACCAAAGGCTCAAACACCTAGATATTGGGTATTGAAAACCTCCTAGTGGCACCAATATACCCACTTCAAGTCCATGGATACCCTCGAAAATTCCTTTGTGATGGCTCAATGTGTCGTTCATGGATTTAGATGTATCTTTACTTCCTTTGGGACCTAAGGCCCAATTTTATGTTGATGTATATGTAACTTTGGAATGTATTTCATTTATATATTTGTTGTAATCCTATAGAGATGTATTATTCCTCTATACGGAAGTGTCTTCATTTGTATTGACAAGTGTCGCAACTGTGTTAACTTGTCGATGGGTTATTAGACTACCATGTGTGGGGTCGGCCCTGATTAATTTATTATTGGGTTATTGTACTAAGATAGACAAGTTAGCCCCATAACGTTATTGGGCTGTCAGGACAAGTATAAATAGAGATCTCCTCATCTCTATTTGGATCACTTCAGAACTCACACTTCCATCACTCAGAAAGTGGCGGACATGTGAGGAGGAGGATCAGCTGCTACGAGGAGTCTATCTCTGTGTACTTTGGTTGTACTTTGGTTGTACTATTGCTCTATCTATCTCTGAGGAAGTTGTTGGGTTTTTCACCTTAGGGTTTTCCCCACGGAAACTCTGTGTGTCTATTGTCTCTTATGTTTTCTTCTTGTGATGATTGACATGCTTGCTATGATTGATACGCATTGATATACTGTACATGTTATTCTCTCAGCAAAGATCCTAGAGTATATTGAAATAATGCTCAAAATTTAACATGGTATCGGAGCTAACCTGAGAAGAAGACATTGTGCAGTGGCGGAAACCAGGGTTTCTTGTTTATTGGGTTTCTCTCCACAGATTTTAGAAAAGAAGTATAGTAGATTGACTCTAATTATCAAGGAGAATCTATCTATACAATCAGAATTCAATTCTGAGCACTTTCAGTTTTGGCCCTAAAAATTAGGGTTTCGTAAAAAATAGGAATTTCTGGAATCTGAAGACACAGCTAGAAGCTCCTTGGAAAAATCAAAGTTTAGAGCTTTGGATCGAGATTTTTGGCTGGGTAGAACTTCGGGAAACTCAAACCCTAATTCAGGGTCCTCCTTAGTGAATCCGGAAAGACTCAAAGGCATTTCTAAAGGGTGAAACTTTGCAAAACTCAAATTCTGAGTATACCAGACTGATCAGCTCATCAAGGCACATCTTTCTATCCTTTCAGAAAGTTGAAATTCACATTTTGAATTTTTAGGGTTTCTCTGACAAACCCTAATCCGGGACCAGATCCAGTTTTTAGCAAATCAAGTGGTAAGACCTAAATATTTTCTATTTCCATTTGAAGTACTCTTTAAAGATGTATCACCACACCAAGCTTGAGGATAAGCTTGAAGGGGTTGATAAATTCTGAGCCTGGAAGTATAGGATTGGGTTAATCCTGGAAGAAAATGAATTAGATACATATATCAGTTCTGAAGTCCCCGTCCTAGAGGATGAAGAAGCTAAAGCATTGCATAAGAAGAACTTGGTCAAGGCAAAGAGAATCATTGCTGATTCTATCAAAGACCATCTCATACCACATGTGTCATCCTTGAAGAAACCCAAGGAGATGTTTGATTCCCTGACCAAGTTATTTGAAGGGAAGAACATAAATCGAAAGATGACTCTGCGGAATCAATTGAAAGGGGTCAAACTATTGAATGGAGAAACCATTCAATCTTACTTCTCCAAGGTCTCTCAGATCAAGGAACAACTTGAAGTTGTGGATGAAGTAGTGGACAATGGTGAAGTTGTTATTACCACTCTAAATGGCCTACCTAGGTCATGGGACTCTTTTTTTCAAGGAATTTCTGCAAGAAAGAAATTGATCTCTTTCAGTAGACTGTGGGAGGAGTGTTCACAAGAAGAGGCTAGGCTTGTATCCTGAGAAGAAAAGATGGGAAGTGAAGACCAAGCCCTCGTAGCTCACACCAAAAGAAGCAAGCCTAAGATGGAGCCATCTCATAATAGGAGATATTCACACCACTATTACCATAAAGATAAGAAAGATCTCAGATGCTTCAATTGCAATGAGAAGGGACACTTTGCTTTAGATTGTCCCAAGAAGAAGAAATACAACAACAAAAACTTCAACAAGAAGAAGAAGAACATCAAAAGAAGATATCATGCTCATGCTGCTGAGGATGATGAACCTCTAAAGAAGAAGTCTAGAGAAGAAAGTGATGATGATGACTCATCAAGTGAAGAAGAGTATGTTCTAATCTCTACTCTCACAGGTACTATTTATCATGGTTGTAATGATTGGCTTATTGACAGTGGGGCTTCCAACACATGACTGGGTTTAAAGAATCTTTTGTAAATCTATCTGAACATGAATCACTCCATAAAGTGAAACTTGGGGATGACTATCAATACCCTATCAAAGGAAGTGGTGAATCCTCCTACAATATAGATTCTGGAAAGTCTCTGAAGATGAAAGAAGTTCTTTATCTACCTGGGCTTAAGAAGAACCTACTCTCCATATTCGCATTGGATGCAAAAGGTATGAGAGTTGCATTTGTAGATGGCCAAGTTCTAATGTGGCCAAAAGGTAAAACTATTGATGATGCAATAGTGATTGGAGAGCAAGAGGGATGATTGTATAAATTGAAGGGACAACCTAAACATGCCATGGTGCATGATTCCATGGAGCAAAGTGAACTTTGGCATAGAAAACTTGCACATATGCACTACAGGGCATTACCAATCGCAAGTAAAGCTGTAGAAGGTCTTCTTGAAATCAAGACCAAGCATGAAGGTGTTTGCAAAGGATGTGCAAAAGGAAAGAACATAAAGAAGGCATTTCCAAGCAGTGAAAGCAAGGCAAAAGGTATCTTGGAAATTATCCACTCCGATGTATGTGGTCCGATGTCGTCCAGTTCTCTGAGTGGGTATGTTTACTATGTCTCTTTCATTGATGACTTCTCCAGGAAGACTTGGGTTTACTTCTTGAAGAACAAGGATGAAGTGTTTTATAAGTTCAAGGAATTCAAAACCTTGATGGAGAACCAAACTGATAAGAAGATCAAGACCTTCAGATCCGACAATGGCGGATAATTCACTTCAGGAGATTTCAAGAATTTATGCAGTGATTCAGGGATTAAGAGGGAGTTGACTGCTCCTTACAATCCACAACAGAATGGAGTTGCAGAAAGGAAGAATTGAACAATAATGGAAGCAGCAAAAGCAATGCTACATGACCAGGATCTACCTATGCATCTATGGGCAGAAGCAGCTAGGATAGTTATATATGTGCAAATCATAACACCCCACAAGATATTGGACAACAAGACACCAGAAGAGGTCTTCTCTAGTAAGAAACCTAAAGTTAGCCATCTCATAATATTTGGTTGTCCAGTATACACTCATGTCCCAAAGGAAAAGAGGACCAAGCTAGATCCTTCAGGAAAGAAGGATATCTTTGTGGGTTATAGTGAAAGCTCGAAAGCTTACAGAATATACTTTCCAGGGTTCAAGAAGATTGATGTCAGAAGGAATGTGACATTTGATGAAAACTTAGCATTCATCAAATCAAGGAAGACACTTGTTGAAGATTATGACGAACCTAAGGAAACTAGATTTCAAGACACTACTATGACTGAAGCAATTCCAGATGCAGATCATGAAATTGAAGATCCACAAGAACCTGTAGATCCACCCCATGAGAATAACTCTCATAAGAGGAAACCTGCATGGGCTAGAGAGCTCATTCAAGATGCAGAAAGATATGGCATTCCAGAAGAAGAACACTTAGCAAAGAAGAGAACTAGATCTCATACTAGCTATGTTGCTTTACTCTGTGATATCATGAACAAAGAACCTTCCAATTATGAAGAAGCAGTGGAAAAGAAAGAATGGAAGGATGCCATGGTCAAAGAATAACAATCAATAATGAAGAATGATGTTTGGGATGTTGTCCCAAGACCTGAAGGGAAGTCTGTTGTGACTTGCAAATGGATCTACAAGATCAAGCATGCTGCAGATGGAAGCATAGAGAAATACAAGGCAAGATTCGTAGCTCGTGGCTTCTCTCAGAAAGACGGAATAGACTATGAAGAAACTTTTGCTCCTGTAGCCAGGTACATTTCCATCAAAATAGTGCTTGCTCTGGATGCAGTGATGAAATGGAAGATACACCAAATGGATGTCAAGACTGCCTTCTTGAATGGTGTAGTCGAAGAGGAAGTGTATGTGGAACAACCACTCAGTTTTGAAACACATGACAGGGAGTCATATGTGTGCAGATTGAAGAAAGCCTTGTATGCCTTAAAACAAGCTCCTAGAACTTGGTATGGTAGGATGGACAGTTCCTATCTAGTTTGGGCTTTACCAAGAGTAAAGAGGATTCCAACCTTTACTACAAGGTTGAAGAAGGCAATCCTATGATACTACTTCTATATGTGGATGACCTGTTTGTAACAGGAGATGATAGATTGATTGCCGATACAAAGAGGAATCTTACTGCTGAGTTTGAGATGAAGGAATTGGGGATGATGCACTATTCTCTAGGCAAGGAGGTGTGGCGGAGTGCAAATGGGATCTTCCTTGGACAAAGGAATTATGCAGTAGAGATCCTAAAGAGGTTCGGGATGATGGACTGCAAGGCCATGGCCACACCTATGGCATTGAATCGAAGCTTCTGTGTGATGCTTCATCTGAGCTGGTTGATGTCACGATGTATCGTCAAATGATTGGTTCCTTGATGTACCTGATGAACACGACACCAGATATTTGCTTTGCGATGAACACATTGAGCCAGTTCCTGATATATCCAAGGAGTGTTCACCTGGTTGCTGTAAAGCATATTCTGAGGTACCTGAAGGGTACAGTTGACTATGGGCTCAAGTATGATGCGAATCAAAAGTTTAACCTGCAGGGTTATGTTGATTCAGATTGGGCAGGCAGTGCTGCAGATAGGAAGAGCACTTCTGGGTGTTGCTTCAGTATGGGATCAGGTGTGATCTCTTGGTTTAGCAGGAAGCAGTCCTGCATAGCACTAAGTACAGCCAAGGCAGAGTATGTTGCAGCCTGTTCGGCTAGTTGTGAGGAAATATGGCTTCGGAAGCTACTGTCTGAGTTATTTGATCTACCGTTGGAGGCTACTGGTATCTTTTGTGACAACCAGAGTTGTGTGAAGCTATTTGAGAACCCGGTGTTCCACGATAGGTCGAAACACATAGAGATCAAATATCACTATATCAAGGATATGGTGCAGAGAGGAGCAGTGAAGCTCCTGTATGTTGCGACGGATGAAAAGGTTGCAGATGTGCTAACGAAGTCACTAGCTAGAGTGAAGTTCGAGTACTTCATAGAGAGGCTTGGTGTTCTTCAGATCAATGACACTTCGAGGAAGAAGTGATGGATACATTTGCAGAAGCCATTCCAAGCATGTTGGAAGGAGGATCCTTCACATGGATGTGGATGTAAGCGTTGAATGATGAGCATCAGGACGATGCTCCAGTTACTGCTCTGTATATGTATGCATCATGTTGGATGCTGGATATGATTAGTTGGATCATTTATGTATGTATGCATCATGTTGGATAATGGATATGATCAGTTGGATCATTTATGTATGTATGCATCATAATGGATGTTGGATATGATCAGTTGGATCATTTGTATGTATTTGTATATGCATCATGTTGGATGCTTGGACCATGTATCTGTATATGTATCAGGTGGATATGTTGTATGATTAGGTAGATCATGTATGTTGATATGTATCAGGTATGATCAGGTGGATCATTTATTTCTCTGTGTATCAGGTGGATACATTGTATGATCAGGTGGATCATGTATGATGATATGTATCAGGTAGATACTTGGTATGCATCAAGTAGATGCATTGTATGATCAGGATGATCATGGATGACGAGCTTCGGGATGTTTCTCCAGATGACATGCAGTAGGATGATGCAATGTTGATGATTAGGATGATCATGTGTACATCAAGATGATGTATGATGAGTACCAGGTTGATACTCTATGGCTATGGAACGGGTTGTGCAGATAAGCATATAATTTGTGCCCTGGGAGATTTGCAGATAGTCTTTCGTGGTTTTTCCTATGGCATGTAATTTGTGCCCTGGGATATCTAGCAAATGCTTTTTCGAGGTTTTGCTTGGGAGGACATATAATTTGTGCCCTGGGAGATTTGCAGATAGTCTTTCGAGGTTTTTACTATGGCATGTAATTTGTGCCCTGGGATATCTAGCAAATGCTCTTTCGAGGTTTTGTCCTATGGCATGTAATATGTGCCCTGGGAGATCCGATAGGTTGAGCCGTGTGCTCGTAATCAGTCCTGGGATTCTCTTTCGAGGTTTTTCCATGACCACATGTAATTTTTGCCCTGGGAGATCCGATAGGTTGAGCCATGTGCTCGTAATCAGTCCTGGGATGCTCTTTCAAGGTTTTGTGGTGACCACATGTAATTTGTGGCCTGGGAGATCCGATAGGTTGAACCGTGTTCTCGTAATCAGTCCTGGGATTCTCTTTCGAGGTTTTGTGGTGGAGTCACATGTAATCAGTCCTGGAGATCTGGACAGGATGAAAAAGGCCTCAGATGCTCTTTAGGGTTCTTGCTAGCCAAGAGACTCTTTTAAGGTTTTGTGATGCACGTAATTAATCCTGAGATTTCCACAGTATGGCCAGTGATGATGAAGGCCTACAGGTGGTGGGCCTACATCCAGTATGAAAAAGGGCTAGCTCTATAGAACTTCCTATGACGAGTAGATTCAGAGATTGTTTGAGACAGCAGCAGCAGTGATGATGACGATGATTCGAGGACGATGCATCAATGATGATGATCCAAAGAAGAAGACTTGTGCTAGCAGATTTGTGTCGAGAAATACCTTTCCTAGTTAAGAGGGAGTGTTGATGTATATGTAACTTCGGAATGTATTTCATTTATATATTTGTTGTACTCCTATATAGATGTATTATTCCTCTATACGGAAGTGTCGTCATTTGTATTGACAAGTGTCACAAGTGTGTTAACTTGCCGATGGATTATTAGACCACCATGTGTGGGGTCGGCCCTGATTAAGAGGTTATTGGGTCATTGTACTAATATAGACAAGTTGGCCTCATAAGGTTATTGGGATGTTAGGACAAGTATAAATAGAGATCTCCTGATCTTTATTTGGATCACTTCAGAACTCACACTTCCATCACTCGAAAAGTGGCGCACATGTGAGGAGGAGGATCAGCTGCTAGGAGGAGTCTATCTCTGTGTACTTTGGTTGTACTATTGCTCTATCTATCTCTAAGGAAGTTGTGGGGTTTTTCACCTTAGGGTTTTCCCCACAGAAACTCTGTGTGTCTATTGTCTCTTATGTTTTCTTCTTGTGATGATTGAGATGCTTGCTATGATTGATATGCATTGATATACTTTACATGTTATTCTCTCAGCAAAGATCCTAGAGTATATTGAAATAATGCTCAGAATTTAATAGTTTAATCCCTTGTCCATGTTTAAATCCCCAGTACCATGCATACCTAGTGCACAAAAATTTTGAATGTTTCCCATATCCCAATTTGAAGGCGATAAATACCCTAAAGAAGTCATCTATGGTGGTTCAAGGCATCATTCCAAGACCATGAGCCCTATAGTGGTCTTTATAAGAGCCTAATGCTTGAGCTTCCTTCACCAACCATGGTTAACACTTGGGAACCCATCCCTGGTGCTCACAAACTGATAACGGTACCCATATCCACCCTCAAAGGTCAAGGATACACTCAAGAGACAGTGTGTGGTGATTCCTGGTGAGATTCTTAGTCCTAGATTCCTAGAAGCTCCTTTTAGGGCCTATTAAGGCATATGTTCATACCCTTACCATGTCTATGCTGCAATGACCCAATCCTAGTACTAAAAACCTTCTAATGGATCCCATACCCCCTCTCAAAGGACATAGATCCCACCAAAGGCTTGAACACCTGGATACTAGGTATTGAAAACCTCCTAGTGGCACCAATATACCCACTTCAAGTCCATGGATAGCCTGGAAAGGTCCCCTGTGATGGCTCAATGTGTTGTTCATGGATTTAGATGTATATTTACTTCCTTTAGGACCTAAGGCCCAAGTTTACTCACTTGATATTGTTTAAAACCCTAGTACCATGCATACCTAGTGCACAAAAAATTTGAATTCTACCCATGTCCCCATTTGAAGGCCATAAATACCCTCAAGAAGTCATTTATGGTGGTTCAAGGAATCATTCCAAGAACATGAGCCCTATAGTGGTATTTTTAAGATCCTAATGCCCAATCTTCCTTCACCAACCATGGTTAACACCCGAGAACCCATCCCTGGTGCTCACCAACCGATAATGGTACCCGTATCCACCCTCAAAGGTCAAGGATACACTCAAGAGACAATATGTGGTGGTTCCTAGTGACATTATTAGTCCTAGATGCCTAGAATATTATTTTAGGGCCTACTAAGGCCTATGTTCCTACCCCCCACCATTTCTATGCTTCCATGACACAATCCTAACTTACTAAAAACCATTTTATAGAGCCCATATCTCTTTTGAGAGGCCATAGATTCCATAGAAAGGTATTGTTTGGATCTTTAAGGACTTTTCCATGTCCCTTGACCCATAGAAGCCACCTTTAGGGCATAAGGCCCAAGTTTCATCCACTAGCCATGGTCAAGGCACCATAACCTATACCAAGTGCTCAAAACCTCCCTATGGTGCCCATATCCCAACTTAGAGATAGATGATACTCTCAAGAAACCATTGGTGTTGGTATAAGGCATTATTCTTCGAGTTGGATGCCTAAAATCATAATTTAAGTCACAAGGGTTGGGTTTGCTCCCTTGAAAATGTCCACGGTGCCATGACTCATCCTTGGCGCTAAAACACCCTCTAATCGTGCCTGCATTTCCACTAAAAGATAAAGATTCCATAAATAATTCATGTGTGGTGGTTTTGAGGCCTTTTTGATGGATTTTGAGCCCTAGGAGCTAATTTTTGGGCCTAATGATTGAGTTTCATTGCTTAACCTTGATCCAAACCTTGAGATCATTGTCTAGTTCACCAAAAAAACTAATGGTGCTAATATGCTAACTCAAAGGTGAAGATTTCTCTTGGAATATCATGTCTGTAGGTTCACAACATTTTTTTTGGCTCTGGATATGCAAAATTATCCTTTAGCGACTAATGCCTAGGTTTCCTCCCATCATCTTCTTGAGGGCCCCATGACTTATACATTCTGCTCAGAAACTCATAATGGTGCCCATATCCCCTTAGGAGGTCATTTTTTAGGTTTGAGGCATCAATATTGAGCCTAGATTTCTATCATATTCATTAGAGCATAAGGCCTTAATTTTATCCCACAACCATGTCTAAGACCCTCATACCTATACCTGGTGATCATACATTCCTAATATGATTAGTATCGCTACTTATAGTGAAGGATATGCTTGAGAGGTTGTGTGTAGTGGACTAAGGCGTTGTTCTTGAACGTGGATGGTTACATTCTTATTTTAGGAATTAAAGCCAAGGTTCCATACCTCAACCATGTATAGGACCCAAACACCCATACCTAGAATCCAAGCCATTAGAATGGCCACACCCATATTCATACTTGGGATCAAGGCTAGCCTCAGGAAATCATATGCCATGGATTTAGGTGTTATTCATGGAAACATATGACTAAATCTCATAACCCTTATGGTTAAGGAGAGAGGGGGTGAGGGAGGGAGGAGGGATTGGGTAGAGTGGAAGAGAGAGGGAGGATTAGATGGATAGGAAGAGAGAGGGGGAACTGGGTGGATAGGAAGAGAGAGGGGGTGGGGTTATATCGAGGGAAGGGGTGTTAAGAGAGAAGAAGAAAAAAATGAGGGTATCAAACAATGCGTGCATGCAAGTACGTGTGCACAAAAGTACTTCTATGTGCTAGTAAACATGTGCTCTAGTACACGTGTGCGCATTTGCACGTATGAGTGTTTAAATTCAATTTATTTTTTTGGCGCCATTGCAAGTTTGGTACTAGGTTCGGATTTCCAAACATTGAGGCTCGTACTGATTTATAGTAAAACAAGCCAATTTATGTAACGTCATGTTTTCACCCTTTGTTATACATATGCTCCACGTGTGCACTACTGATGAAACTACACACACTTGTCAAGCTCTGTGTGCAGATTCTAACTATATATTTTTTCAATAAATATGATATTGTTTTCTATTTTTTATTCATTTTTAATTGCACTCATGTCAAATTTGTACAAAACATAGGTCGTTTATTTCAGCTATAACTTTTGAGTGGCTTACCTATTTCAAAAACAAAAAAGAACCTACACAAGAGTACAAGAATACCTACAAGCTATAAAAAAATTGATTGATTATGTTAAGACCATGATAGGGTGGACCAACACTCGACCATGTCATTTTAGGGCTTCATTGACTTTCTTAATTTTAAAAAAATATAAAATTAACTTTTAAAATTTTGGAAAAATAGATGTGCACAATATCCGTCTATTTCCTATGCCTCTACATATTTTTTCCACATTATTTGACAATTTACATAACAAACCGGTGGACCAACGTGAACATATGCATTATGTTTTATAGAAAAAATAACATACCAATATTAGAATAATGACATTTTGGGGTGGTTATACCACTTTTCCATAAATAAAAGTTATAGATTCCAAAAGGTGATCTGATTGTCTACGCTTCATTTTTTACACCTAATTCTAAAAAAAATGGTAGGTACCTCTAATAATTCATTTTAATGATCAGATTTCTATTTTTCCAGCATGCCATTGCAACTAATGTGTCATAATTGTGTATCATTACCTTGCACCAGCCCTATGACCAACAAAAACTATGATAAACTTATAGCAATAAATGATGGTTAGAGCTCCAAGGAACACCGATTATTGAAACTACAATTTTTAATCATTGAATTGCTTGTTTGTTGAGATTAAGTTTTATGATTGCTAATGCTATAATTCTACAATTATCCATTTGCTTAAATTGCAATTTTGTATTGCTGAAAATGTAATTGTATATTAATGAAATTGCAATCCATGAATTGTTTAAATTTCTTGAATTGTAATTTCTAATTGCTTGAATTATAATTTCTAATTGTTAAAATTTCAATTTATATCTTTTAAATGATAGTATATCTGATTGTTGAAATTGCAATCAACCAATGTTCAAATTGAAAATCGTACTCTTTGATTGTTGAAATTGAAAATGGATCATATTAGAATTATTGATTTCAATATCCCATATATAGAGAAGCATTAAAAAAAGATACCTTCATCCTACAACATTGTCTTCCATCAAATATATGCACATGTTCAAATGCAATTATTTTCTTTAACTAGAATAGATATCATTGTGAAAATATTTTCTTTATTGTTGTCACAATTGAATAATCTACTATTCGCAATGAGCCTCACAATGAATGATGTTGGAAATTTTTTTTTTTGATAATTTTGTTTAGGATATCATGTTGTTTTTGGAAGGTTAAACTATAACAAAAATTAAGCCACTTCCTTGAGAATCAAATTATGAAATGGGAATTAATACCAAGGTTCTCGAAATACCAATCAAACAATTAGTACCCTGGCCTTTGGCGGTGAATAATAAGAGACACCAACATTGAAGTTAATTAAGGACTTGAACATTTAACTTTTGCTCAAATATGAAAAGCTAGTATCAAAGATGTGTAACTTTAATATACTTGGTGTTAACACCCAAAATGACCCCCTAGGTTGTGGGAGAGGGAAAACTGGGGTAACCACTAACCAATCTTTAGACTTAAGCTACTAAACCAACTTAGTCTGAGAGGGCTCTCTCTACAGCTCTATGAAAGACTCAAATAATCAAAGTTGTCAACAATGAAAACATGCACCAGCATTCATCATTCAAGATATTCAATTACAACAATACAGAAGGTCAGATTTTTGTTGGAAACAAAATGGTTTAAATATAACTTAGCTGAAACATAAGAATCTTTATTTGGGCAATGGAGTCACATTCAAACAAACTCTGAAAATTCATTTACAAATGCTTCACAAATGCATTAAAACAGGGGTGAGGTAGTAAACATCTCATAGTCAAAATGATTTTAATTGGTGAAACAAAAGAGAAAGAAACAATCCATTGACATAAGGCTTACAATGATGGATCCTATATCAACTTTAGCAGAAAAGTAATGGTGGAATACTTGGAAAAAGATAAGTAGAGCATAATTTCTATGAATTCTACTTAGCTATTACACTATACCAAGTATGAAAGAATGTTACAGACTGGAATTAACAATGAGAGATGCACAATTCACATGGAAAAAGAAGGAACAAACTACAAGATTAGTTACACAAGAATCCCTGAGAAAACATCGGCTCGGCTCTGCAAATCTTTATTCAAAATATAGTTCAAAATGCTTTACATAACGATACACAAAATTCCCATAAAAAGGTTTTCAACAATAATTTTCAACCCTTTATCATTCTATTACATCGCATATATATATGCAAGGAGTCCTCTTGCTCGACTCATCTAAACCAAAAACAGTTATATCGGAGTGACACCTCATTCAAGTTGTTTTGCCACTATCACAATAAAACAAAAAACAGGTAGAAACTGGCCTAACTGCTTTCTTACCATCCACTGGTATTCTTACTAAGTAACATTAACTTCAAGTATAAAAAAGTAAAGATAGTAAAATAATAGTTCCAGCTGGCTATTTATATATCCGACTCAAAGAATGTTACAGATTATCAAAATAGGAAAGTCTTGTGAGAAGTCTCTGATTCCAAGCAAACACCAACAACTATAAAAAGACAAGTATCACTATGGAAGACTGAGAAAATATAGCGATCTGCTGTTCTTTTCTACATTATCCCATTGGTCTGCAAGTGGAAGGTCATAGTACACCATTTCCTTTAGCATCACTCGTATCTCGATATGCTCTGCATAGGAAAATGGGGGAAGCCTTTCGCCAATGGCGATAAATCTATTCAATATTTCAAAGTCCTCTTCGAGCAACTCCATCAGGGCCTTACCTATAAGCAGCTGGTTCAGATGTTTGAACTTTGTATGATCCATTCTTATTGTCCATAGTAGGTTTTTATAAGCCTTAGGGTAGCTCATGGTCATCTTTCCAGAATGAAGGTAACCCCATTTCGACTAGCTTATCAAATAGTCCTTTGAACTCGGCCACTTGTCCCTTCGTTTCTTCGGCTTTGGCTTCCACACTCTTGATCTGTGCACATTTCCCCAGGACGCTTCGTGTTGCTACAAGTGTTGTGATCTAGTTCCTGATATTCAGCTTAATCCTATATGTCACCTTTGGAAGCCTTGCATGCACCTTGTCGAATTTTCTGTCACCTTTTTCGTCTACCACCCACCGAGAGGCTCCTTGACTTTGACAGGCTTCCGAAACAAATGTCAACCTTCGCGGGCACTTCTTATATATATAATCGGGCTTCCATAACTTCTGCCCTCTTTGGTCTGCTATCCTTCGATCTCAGCCATCTAAACTCTCATGTGTTTACTTTCCATCGTCAAATCTGACCGCCCCTTTACCTGCCGATTTGACACTCTACCCATCTCCACCGTCGGATCATCTCCGCTAGTCTTTATCTGGGCCATTGATCTTATTTGAATGCGTCTAAGGGGTAGCGTCGCATGCATCCAAAAATATTCTCCTCTATCATATTCGCTCCATGTGACAATCTACAGAGATGACACATGTCCAACGGGACCCATACCATCGCATCTAGCCTACCACTATCCCTCGCGCTACTTCTTGGTGCGACGATGTATGAGGACCGTCCACTTCTTCTTAGATGTATATCCATGGTGAGTCTCCAGACTCGAATTAGCCTTTAGGTCCTTCGTCTTCTAGTGGGGTCCCCCTTGTTATACTCTATGCGTTTCCGGCCCCCACCAGTCATTGATCTAGCTCTTCTGTCCACCCGGACCATAGATTTGTCAGAGACTCGGGCTCTCTTTCCAGTAAATAGACCTGAACCGTTGGATCTCAAAAAGATCATCTCCGCCATAGATCTTTCATATGTCCCCACCATCGCATGCACCTAACCAGGCATTGTTCACTACTCTTTCCTTTTTGCGACGCGCTCATAAGCCGACACCTGTCTGGTGGGCTCCGGCCCATCGCATACTCGTATTCCCTTTCTTCTGCACAACTTGGCCATGTGACGGTTCTTTAAAACCATAGATATTACTCCCGCCCTTGATCAACAGTGCCGATCTATGTGACATTTACTCTTTCATAAATTTTCCCAAGGACTATAGGTTTTTAGGGTATTTCTCCGTTTATCTCAAGTCATTCTTTTCCCTATTAATACTTATCCCTTTAACATTAGCCCTTCATTACATCGGACCCCTTCTAGACCATTATGTCTCCTGCCTTAGCACTTGGCCATTGCCGATGGAGATCACTTCAAGCTTTTTTTCTCAAGTAGTTGTCAGACCTTCCATGTTTCATGTACAGGTCTTTATGCTGTAAAAGAGCAAAAATATATAGGTGCTAACAACTGGCTCCAACCAGGGATGCTATCCTCCCAGTGAGGTAGCAAAGAACTTCGTAGACTAAGTGCCTGATCCATTGGGCAGGCTCTACAAACCCTAGATTGAAGAATTTCTCTATAAAGTGAGACTGCACCTGTTTTCTTAGCCAGGATGAAAATTCAAACATGAAACATGGCATCCCCTTCCAGACCTTAGGGCCTTCACTTCAGGCTTCAAGTCCTTCTAGTTTTTTCCATTAAAAACCCTAAAACAAATGTGAAAAATTGAAAGTATAATATATATATATATATAGGCTATGGTACATGGGTTACCTGCTTTCTCTTTGGAAAGGTAGTGCTTCAAAAACCTTCCATTGACTGGACCCCCCGACCAGGAGGACCCATATTGGTGCTCTAGGATAAAATAATTCTCTCCTCGGTTTGCTGCAATAATATAGGGTCCCATCCACATGTGGTCAAATTTCCCATGTTTATCTTCCCTTGGGGCTTCCCACTTCAGGACCAGGTCATTTACCTAAAATTGATCTTCTTTTGCTTTTCTATCAAAGGCATTCTTTATCTTTTCTTGATGCCCCTGTACTTTGTCATAGGTGCTACTTCTTAACTCATTCAATTCGACCATCTGGTTTACCCTTCTCTGCATGTGGTTTGGTTCTTCTTCTATCCCTTGCAGCAACCTCATAACCGGCAATCCCATAGAAACTGGAAAAACCACTTCGGCTCCATATACCAGCTGGAAAGGGGACATCCCGAGGGCCCTCTTTGTACTTATTCTATCGTCCCAAAGGGCATATTTCAGCTTTGTGTGCCAAGCTATCTTATTATCCTCCAACAGCTTCTTTATGATTCTTACTAGACTTTTGTTGGACGATTCTGCTAGTCCATTTCCCTGAGGGTAGTACATCATTGAATGATTCATACTGATATGGTATTTATGGAAAAAATTTATCATTTTCTTAGAAAAAAACGTTGGTGCATTATCTGTCACTATTCTGTTGGGACACCGGAATCTTGACAGGATGTTGTCTTCCAGGAAATCCATGATAACACCTTTGGTTGCTCTCCTAGTTGGTATGGCTTCTATCCACTTAGTGAAATATTCAGTGGTTGTCAATATCCATCTGTGTTGCCATGAGGAGTGAGGGTTTATTTCTCCAATGAAGTCTAAACCCCACTACCGGAAGGGTGCTTCTACTATGAGAGGGTGAAGGGGTAGCGAAATGACCTTTCTTTTTCCTTCAAAAATTTGCCATTGGTGACAAACAACTGTTTCTTTGTATACATCTGAAAACATGGTAGGCCAGTAGAAACCGACTCTCAGGATTTTGTTGACTGTCACCTTCCATGAATGGTGGCCGCCACAGTCACCCTTGTGAAATTCCTCCTTTGTGTGTTTAGCTTCTTCCTCAAGTAAGCAATTTAGCATCACACCTCCAGGGTCCTTCCAATATAGGAATTGATTCATAATATAGTATTTTGCAGCTTTTAGTTTTACAGCTCTAGCCCTGCTTTTGCTCAATCGCGGAGGAGCTTGCAAGTTTTGTAATACATACACAATGTCAACATACCAAGAGGATGCAGAGAATTCTGGTCTCACTTGCACTCCCACATCCAGCTAGTTTGAATACCCTTGTAAGAAGTTTAGTTGCAGAGAATCACAGTTGGCCTTGGTCATTAACTTTGCTAACCCTTGCCCTTTTATCAGTTTGGTGGTTTTTATGTCCAGATCATACTCCAATGATACAGCAATCCATTTATCTCTTCTTCCTTCTGGGTCTGCTTGGGTAAGGATACTCTTCATAGCACTGTTTGGGACATGAGCAATGATGTGTGAATGTAGGATATAAACCTTGAAATCTTTCAGTGACTTAATTAGGGCGTAGGCCTGTTTTTCCATGATATCATATTTTAATTCTGCATCTCTTAGTACTCTGTTGAAAAAGGCAATTGGTTGTTCAGCGTCCTGGGCATTTTTCTGTAATAGTACCCCTGCCACGGTGTGCTCAAAAGCGTAGGAAAAAATCAAAAAATATTTAGAAAAAGATGGACTGGCTAATACCGGGGCTTCGGTGATAGCATTCTTAATTCCCTTAAATGAATCTCTTGCTTCTGCAGTCCACTTAACATGATTTTCCTTCCTCAACATATTTGTGATACTCATCCTGATTTCGGCAAAACTGGGAATGAATCTTCTCAGAAAGCCCACTTACCCGATGAAAGACTGCACTTATTTCTTATTCCTTGGCTCTCCAACTTTCTGGATAACACTAACCCTTTCAGGATCGATCTTGATACCTCCCTTGGAAATCATATGGCCCAAGAGTTTAGCCTCTTCTAATGCAAAGTGTGATTTCTTAGGATTAAGAGAGATACCGTATTTTATACATTTCTTAAAAACTTGCTCCAAATGCTTTAGGTGTTCTTCATCAGATTTTGAGTACACCATTATGTCATCCATGTATACAACCACGAACTTATCTTTTTCTTTAGCAAATGCTATGTCCATTGCCCACTGGAAAGTAGCTCCTACATTCATCAACCCAAAGGGCATCTTAGCGTACATGAAAGTACCCAAAGGGGTGGTGAAAGTGGTCTTCTCTTGATCTTCAGGACGGAACTTGATTTGATTGTACCCGGAGAAACCATCCATAGTAGAGATCCTTTCTTCCCCTACTACCCTTTGTAAGATATACTCCATTTTGGGTAGGGGGTAATTATCCTTTAATGAAGCTCTGTTCAGGTTCCTGAAATCTATACAGATTCTAATTTCAACATTCTTCTTCCTTATGGGGACCAGGTTTGCTATCCATTGAGAGAATCTCAAGGTGACAATGATTTTTGCATTAAATAATCTTCTAATCTCTTTTTCTATCACTGGCACCAACTTAGGGTTTATCCTCCTTAACTTTTGCTTGATGGGTTTCTCTCCTGGTCTGATTGGAATAGAATGATGTATTATTGAGGTATCATATTCCTTCAGTTCTTCATAAATCCATGCAAATGTAGTGGCATATTTCTTCATCAACTCTACATACCGCTCCTTCTTTTCAGCAGGTAACCTCTTAGATAAGTTTACCATCCGAGGCTTTTCTTTAGTGCCCAATTTTTGGTCCTCTACCGCCTCTTTGGGTGGTTCAAACTTCAGGTTTTTTGCCACATCATTCTAGTCAAACAACCTCTCCAAGGGTATCAACCCTTTGGGGATATAATTGGTTTTCAATTGAACGATATCTTTCCCACCCAGCATTTTTTTCCATTGTTCACTTTCTCTATCTTCCCCCTTTGATGGCTCTTGGTCTATCAATACTTCTATGTTCTCATTTTCAGCATCAATCTGAACATTGGCAAACTCGTCAGACAATTCCAAAAATATTTTGATTTGTAAATCATCTTCAAATACTTGCCAATATTTAGCATTATCTGGGATAGATGGCCTATTCACCACTTCTACTTCGTATTTTTCTTGAGAGAAAATAAGAGTCTTAAAACCACCAGCAGTGGTGGCCAAAGAGTCCGCCACTTTATTTTCAAATCTCAGGATCACCCAGATCTTATGTTCGGTGAAAAAGTTCCCAAACTTCATTCCTGTAGGCCCTCATCTTGGGGTGTTTTGCCTGATAGCTGTCATTTACTTGATTGACCACCAATTTTGAATATCCAAAAATGTGTATCCTTTTTTCCCCCAAGTCTTTCAAAGCTCTTAGTCCCAAGATTAAAGCTTCATACTCATCCACATTATTAGTACACTCGAAAGTTAGCTTGTATGACAAAGCTCTGGACTCTTGATCGGGAGGTATAATCCAGACTCTGGCACCAGCGCCATTTTTGCTCAGTGATCCATCAAGGTACATCTTCCTCAGTCCTTCTTCGTTCTTCTGCCTCTCTGATGCCTCATGCCTTGCTGCAAACTCCTTGTCTTCCTCGACTTCGTGGAAAAATGGGGGTACAGGATCAATATGTGGACCATCATTGAAAAGGATAGAGGAACCTATGTCTGTATCTACAACAAATATAGGGTGATTTTCAGGTTTGTCATCACTGCTGACCACATAAGCCATCCTTTTCTCTCTATATAGCTTCATATTGCTTCCAAAAAGTGGTATAGTGGCATAAGATAATTCCATCTGCATGGTCCCTTTCAACTTTTTTACCCAGGATCTTGATAACAGCATCCCAAACTTAGCAGGCAAATCAACCACTACTATGTCCATCATGATGCTCTTCGTTGGGATCTGGGCAAGGGTTACTACCACATCTTTAATTAGACCCAAACATGG
Source organism: Larix kaempferi (assembly GCA_027924585.1). NCBI lineage: Eukaryota > Viridiplantae > Streptophyta > Pinopsida > Pinales > Pinaceae > Larix > Larix kaempferi. The sequence goes on from BSBM01000923.1 coordinate 893,424, forward strand.
TACCTTTCTGGAATCAAAAGAATATAGGTCTTTGTAGGGTTTGGTGACTTCTAACCCCAACTGGTCCACCACTGACTTTGGCATCAAGTTGTGTGAAGCCCCAGAATCTATCAGGGCATTGTGTAATAACTTATCATAGATATTCAAACTCAAATAAAAGGGAGGGAATTCTTCATCATCTAGCTCTTCCAGCTTGGAACCAAATATTATAGTGAGGGCATCATCTGTCACTTCCAACATGTCTTGTATACTTTCTTCATACCCCTTTACGAGGCTATTTATCTATTCCCTATATTCATTATTTCTTAACAACTCATTTAAAGGAATAGAGATATTTACCTTAGACATTTTAGCTTTTAGGCTGAATGTTGAAGCTGGCTTCCCTATTTCAGTGACTTCTGGCTACCTACCTTCTTTAGAATGTTGTCCCCTATCTTCCGAAGTTTTCTGTGTAGCAACCTCTGGCTGTTTTTCTTTTAGTTTCTCCATATTCTACTGAGTCTTCGAAGACTGAACATGGTCGGCCTTCCCTTCACTAATCGGTATATCCCTGCTCCTTAACTTCATCTTCCTTTGAATATCATCCACAACATTCATGTAACCCATTTGGTACTGCTCAGAATCAAATTCAACAACCTTACCAGCATTTCCCATGTTGAAAAAGTCATGCTCCCTTTGAGTTAAATGTATTTCATGGTCCAGAGTGTCAAAGAGATGGATTTGGTCTCCAACAGGCTCTTCAGATCCTTCCCCATCCACCAAATTATGAGGGAAAGGAGGCCTCATCTGGTGGTCTTCCTGATTTCTTGGATTTATTGGAGGGGGTGGCCTTCTAAAGTTAGGGTTTCTTATCTGTTTTTCAGGTTGTTCTCTAAGAGGAGGCTTATTTTCCAGGGCTAACCTATCCATCAGCTTTTCCATGGTTTTCATCATAGTATCAAACTTGGAATCACTAGAAGAGGAGGAGGAAGGGGTTTGGTTTTCTTGCTTCTTTTTATCTACTTCTGTTTTCCCCTTCATTTTCCCTGAAGCCATCATGTTGGCTTCCATCTCTAGTGCATCTTTCAGCATAGCAGGTAGGGTGGCAGATTTCCTCTCCCTTAATGTACATGAGAAGTCTCCATCAAAAGCATCTGCGTAGTGGAGCTTTGCAGCACCCACTGAGGGTCTTAGGTCATCCAGAATAGAATTATAGGCTTTCATAAACCTGGCAGAAAACTCATGAATAGATTCAAAACCTCCTTTCTTCAGGTGGTTATACTGGGACAAGACTAGGGCAGGACTCCCTATTGTTTCCCATCTCTCTAAGAACATGGTCTTAAAGGCTGCAAAATAATTTATAGAAGCATTCGGCAACTGTCTGAACCATTTCTTGGGTTCTCCAAACAGACTTTGATCAAACAACCTCATCTTGGCATCATCATTGTCTACTTCCTCCAAATCAATGAAATCCTCAAATCTGTCTACATGCTGCTTGGAAGAAAAACCCCCTTCTCCATCATAAGAGACAATTCTCTGGGCATAGTTCTGAGGGAGGTCATGCAAAGCGGCTGGCAAGGCCAATGGTGCGAATCTAGCAACCATGGGTCTAAGTGGATTCTGAGCTTGGGGATGAGTATTCAGGGAATAATTACCTACGGGAATTGCGGTATTAGGTTGAGGGATCTGAGAACTAACCATAGCTCTTTCTGCTTTGATAATATTTTGTAACTAAAGCCAAATAGGATCTAACAAATAGGATTGAGGGGCATTCTGTCCTTCTTCATCCAGACTTAGATAAGATTCAGATCTTGATCTTACCAAAGGTTTCCCGATATCTATCTCTATATCCAATTCTTCAAAAGCAGGTAACTCTTCTTTAGACTCAATTCCTTTAAGATTGGAAGTATTAGCTTTGTCCTTTCCGGTTTATGTCTAAGTATTATTTCTGGATTTCCACACTTAACAAAATTTTGGAAATAGGATTACCTCTCGTATGGCTCCTTCTTGAGGCCAGGATGCTTATCTCGATATCTCTTCAAAAATGAACTTGGCACGTCGATCTTCCCTAGTGGAGTCTTTCTTGAATGTGGATCTTTACGAGTGGAGTCGCCAGGGCAAAATTGCACAACCCTCTAGAAATTTGGAAATCTCTATTCTCCCACAGGGATCTCTCTTTTTCGTTGAATCTTCAGAATTCTTTGTCGTTCTTCCAGGGATAATAAAACAATTACATCCCCGGCAACGGCGCCAATTTGTTAACACCCAAAATGACCCCCTAGGTTGTGGGAGAGGGAAAACTGGGGTAACCACTAACCAATCTTTAGACTTAAGCTATTGACCCAGCTTAGTCTGAGAGGGCTCTCTCTATAGCTCTATGAAAGACTGGAATAATCAAAGTTGTCAACAATGAAAACATGCACCAGCATTCATCATTCAAGATATTCAATTACAACAATACAGAAGGATTTTTGTTGGAAACAAAATGGTTTAAATATAACTTGGCTGAAACATAAGAATCTTTATTTCGGCAACGGAGTCACATTCAAACAAAATCTGAAAATTCATTTACAAATGCTTCACAAATGCATTAACACAGGGGCGGGGTAGTAAACAGCTCGTAGTCAAAGTGATTTTAATTGGTGAAACAGAAGAGAAAGAAACAATCCATTGACATAAGGCATACAATGATGAATCCTATATCAACTTTAGTAGAAAAGTAATGGTGGAATACTTGGAAAAAGATAAGTAGAGCATAATTTCTATGAATTCTACTTAGCTATCACACTATACCAAGTATGAAAGAATGTTACAGACTGGAATTAACAATGAGAGATGCACAATTCACATGGAAAACGAAGGAACAAACTACAAGACCAGTTACACAAGAATCCCTGAGAAAACATCGGCTCGGATCTACAAATCTTTATTCAAAATATAGCTCAAAATGATTTATAGAACGATACACAAAATTCCCATAAAAAGGTTTTCAACAATAATTTTCAACCCTTTATCATTCTATTACATCGCATATATATATGTCGGGAGTCCTCTTGCTCGACTCATCTAAACCAAAAATAATTATATCGGAGTGACACCTCATTCAGGTTGTTTTGCCACTGTCACAATAAAACAAACATGTAGAAACTGACCTAACTGCTTTCTTACCATCCACCGGTTTATTACTAAGTAACATTTACTTCAAGTATAAAAAAGTAAAGATAATAAAATAGTAGTTCCAGCTGGCTATTTATATAGCTGCCTCAAAGAATATTACAGATTATCAAAAATAGGAAAGTCTTGTGAGAAGTCTCTGATTCCAAGCAAACACCAACAACTATAAAAAGACAATTATCACTGTGGCAGACGAAGAAAATATAGCGATCTAATGTACTTTTCTACATTAGCCCATTGGTCTATAGGTGGAAGGTCATATTCCACCATTTCCTTTACCATCACTCGTATCTCGATATGCTCTGCGTAGGAAAATGGGGGAATCCTTTCGCCAATGGCGATCAATCTATTCAATATTTCAAAGTCCTCTTCGAGTAACTCCATCGGGGCCTTACCTATAAGCAGCTGGTTTAGATGTTTGAACTTTGTATGATACATTCTTATTGTCCACAGTAGATTTTTATAAGCCTTAGGGGAGATTAGCTCATGGTCATCTTTCCAAAATGAAGGTAACCCCATTTCGACCAGCTTATCAAACAGTCCTTTGAACTCTGCCACTTGTCGCTTCATTTCTTCAGCTTTGGCTTCCGCACTCTCGATCTGTGCATATTTCCCCAGGACCCTTCGTGCTGCTACAAGTGTTGCAATCCGGCTCCCAATATTCAGCTTAATCCTTTCTGTCACCTGTGGAAGCCTTGCATGCACCCTGTCGAAGTTTCTGTCACCTTCGTCGTCTACCACCCGCCGGGAGGCTCCTTGACTTCGACAGGCTTCCGAAACAAATGTCAACCTTCGCGGGCACTTCTTATATATATAACCGGGCTTCCATAACTTCCGCCCTCTTTGGTCTGCTATCCTTCGATCTCAACCGTCTGAACTCTCACGTGTTTACTTTCCATCGTCATATTTGACTGCCCCTTTACTTTTCAATTTGACACTCTACCCATCTCCACCGTCGGATCATCTTCGCTAGTCTTTATCCGGGTTGTTGATCTTATTTGAATGCGTCTAAGGGGTAGCATCGCATGCATCCAAAAATATTCTCCTCTATCATCTTCTCTCCATGCAACAATCTGGGGAGATGACACCTGTCAAGCGAGACCCATACCATCGCATCTAGCCCGCCGCTATCCCTCACGCTTCTTCTTGGTGCAACAATGTATGAGGACCGTCTGCTTCTTCTCAGATGTATATCCATGGTGAGTCTCCAAACTCGAATTAGCCATTAGGTCCTTCGTCTGCTAGTGGGGTCCCCCTTGTTATACTCTATGCGTTTCCAACCTCCACCAGCCGTTGATTTGGCTCTTCTGTCCACTCGGACCGTAGATTTGTCAGAGACTCAGGCTCTCTTTCTAGTAAATAGACCCAAACGCTTGGATCTCAAACAGATCTTGCATATGTCCTCACCATCGCATGCACCTAACCGAGCATTGTTCGCTGCTCTTTCATTTTTGCGACACGCTCATAAGCTGACACCTGTCCAGTGGGCTCTGGCCCATCGCATACTTGTATTCCCTTTCTTCCACACGACTTGGCCATGCAACAATTCTTTAAAACCATAGATCTTACTCCTGCCCTTGATCAACGGTGCCGATCTGTGTGACATTTACTCTTTCATAAATCTTCCCAAGGACTATAGGTTTTTAGGGTATTTCTCTGTTTATCTCAAGTCATTCTTTTCCCTATTAATACTTAGCCCTTTGACATTAGCCCTTCATTACATCGGACCCCTTCTAGACCATTCTGTCTCCTGCCTTAGCACCTGGCCATTGCCGATGGAGGTCACTTCAAGCTTTTTTTCTCAAGTAGTTGTCTGACCTTCCATTTTTCATGTACAGCTCTTTATGCTGTAAAAGAGCAAAAATATATAGGTGCTAACACTTGGTAAGGTCAAAACATATTTTCCATTAACAATGTATAAGTTAGAAAATAATACTTGCATTGGAATCCTTGAACGTTATCACTCAATCAACCTTTTTGTATTCAATTGATAGTTAATTTTTTAGCACATTCAACGTTTATACAAGATAATTTAATATTGGATCATATATATGTTGGCATATATGTGGATACGTATAGTACCTGTATACATATCAAATATGTAGATTTGTTTTGAACATATTAAAATTTGAGATAGTAGAGTTATCTTGTTTGTTTTGAATTGACCTCCTCTATTATCCCAAGCAATCACTAACAACTCTAATTAGCCATTTTCACATTGGTCGTGGGTAATGGAGCTTCACAAATCTGCAACAAACATTGTTACCTGAAAATCCTACAGTAGATCAACATATCGATGGACATTTATCTCTTGTTCAGTAAGCCAAGACGAATCACATTTCACTCAATAAAAATTGGTTGTAGGAATTTATTCCTCACATGCATGCAAATGTCCTTCAAAACAACCATCAATGCCAAGGATTGAATTGCAGAGAATCGAACCTTAGGCCTCTGCATTTTCTCTAAAACAAGATCAATTTGGGAGTCTAAACACATAACCTCAATCCTTGATTTCTTAAAACACAACAATCGACTTAAGGGTTTCTTACCTAGTACACCTACAACTATATTAGAGTAGGTAGCTAGAGTAGGTAGAAATATAAGGAAAGCATGCCTGAAACTTATGGTTCATAGAGTAGATGCCTGGCCACATCCTCTCTATCAGCACTGTCACTCCCCCAAATGGAGTCAACTAGAAGTTCCATGAATTACTACATCAAAATCACCACGACCATATGATAGAGCTCAATGAAAAATTTAATATTGCAATTTCCTTAACTTGAAATTGTAATTTGAATTAAAAGTTTGTGAAATTGCAAAGTATGCAATTATTAGAATGGCAATCAATTAATTGTTGAAATTATGGAAATTACAATTTATGATGTTATAATTGTATTTTCTCATTAAAAAGTTTCAATTCTTATAATTTTTTAATTGTTGAAATTGCAACTCTTGAATTCAATCTCATGAATTTCAATTGATTATTTTTTGAAATTGTAATAATGGGATGCAAAATTGCAATTTTTATAATCTGTCAACTGTTGAAATTGCAATTCTTGGTTGATAAAAGTGCAATTTTCATTTTAAAAAAATGTGAATTCATTCCTTAATATACTTGTTGAAATTGTGAATTTGTAATAGCTAAAATCACAATTGCTTCTCAATATTTTTATTGTTGACTTGGAACTTCCAAATTGTCATTTACCCTTTCCTTATTTATCATTTAAATCCTTTTTAATATTTTAATATAAAATATACACATCATTTTCCATGACTCAATTTTTACATTATTTTATAATTAAAACAATAATGTTTAAACTTTGGATTGGTACCAAAATTAATGTGTTTTACATTATTTTATAATTAGAATAATATTTTTTTATAATTCTATTACTTTCCAAACTTTATAATTCTATTGATGGATTTCCAAACTTTAGAACTCCATGATGGATCCTTTGCAAGTCTGACACCATAAGCGGACTGTTGTGACCAACATTTAGAAGGCAGAACTCTAAACGCCCAATAATATTAGGGGAGATGAATAACAATGTAAACAAAACTAAACTGGATATAACATTGACAACAGAGGATTAACAGGTTTGGCGATTTCAATTTACTCTTTAGCCATTAAATATCATTATATTAAAATATGTAATATAAACATATCGCATGAGTAAGAAAAAAAGATATTGAATGAACCCTAATTGTTTTTGCCCTCGTCCTTTTCTCTATATATGATAATTAAATTAACCTGGCCACCTTTATGAAATTAAAGGAACCAAAAGAATGTTGTGCCATCTTTGAAGGATCGAACAGTGGTAATTTGTCTGCACGTTTGATGAAAAATAAAACCCCGCTCAAATTTAGACCAACAGATGATAAATGGTTAATGGAAACTCTTGGGATTATCGCAAGAAAAAATCAACCGGAAACATTATCTCGCCGCTTGAAAACTCAATCCGTTCACCGGAAGAAGATTTATGGCTAAGATATAATACGGCTTCTACATGTTGGAACCCTGCACGAACATGGCAGACGTTGGTTGGTTTTGTTTTCGATCTGATGGCTAAAAGAGCTTGGCGCACCGGACGACCTTTTCAATGGTAACATTGGAAATATAAACATAGAATACTGTTGTCAATAAGGATTTTTCAAAAGTTTGGTAAAAATGCTCTTCATCTTAAAATGAAAAAAACATAAAATTAAGTTTGACAAATTCAATCCATTCTTCATATTAAAATGAAAAAAACATAAAAATTAAGTTTGAAAAATTCACTCCAGTTTATATTCTTGAAAGCAAAACATAGAAGTTTGATGCAAGGTATCGGGGCCTAGGAGAAAGAGTGGAAGATGATTGACGAGAGAAGGTCGACGAGGAGAATTGCCGACGACCACTGGTGCGGGAAGACTGGTAGTCGAGGCTAAGCAGTCGAGAGACTGTCAGTCGAGGCCACGCAGTCGAGAAGGAAGCTGTGAAAGTATGGTCGACAGAAGTGGAAGTCAACGGAGTCGAAAGTCGACAAGTTGGTCGAACATGAGACTGGCGAAAGCGGAAAAGGCCAAGCGTGGGGGATGGGGCGGACGGGCAGCCGTGGAGACTAAATGAAGACCAAAAACTGTAGCAAATCCAAGAGGCACAAAGGTCGAGAGGTGCATAGGTTGAGGCAACATACCTACAGTCGTTGTGGGTATTTGAGGAAATTAATGGCAGTTAAGACGGTGGTTGAGATCAAGCCAGATGTCACCATAGAAGAAGTTTGTGCAGGCACGGACAGGGGCGCTGACAACTGCAGGTCTGCAGGATCAGGGAGAATTTGGCGGACAGAGTAAGGACACCTCGGGGAATCCAGACAGGGTGTACCTCGGGAACAGCAACAGAGCAGAGTAGAAGAGCGGTGCGAAGGCACAGAATAAGAATCGATCGATCAATCGAGGAATGGGAGATAATCGATCGCAGAGCAAGGAAGAGCGATGATCAAGGAGCAGAGATCGCACACACACACAGAAAACATAGACAGAGTAGAGAATACCACCTGTGTATTGTAACGGATTGAGGCTGACTTGTTTGTTAGTTTGCATGTAATTTTGTAAACGATTCAATTAATAGAAGCCAACTTCATGGTATTTCAAGTTCACACCTAGTCTTTGTGAATGCATCTGTGTGAATTAGTTAAGCAAGAGGGTCTGACCGACCTACTTTGCATCAAATTTTGATGTGAAACCATGAGAGTATTTCAGATTCTGTTAAGTTGTAAACATATACGAAATTGAAAGAGGCTTTGCTCAAGGAAGTGAAATCTGTTTTAGTTGTTCATAGCATTGATCTTAGGAACAAGTCCCATAGAGATTCAAATTCACACTCATTCAATAAGCTCTGTGGAGAAAAAGACATTCTAAAAGCACTTTATTCAAGTTAATTTAACTACACAGTCAAATAAAGTGAATAATTTATAAATAAGTATAAGTTTTATAGTTTTTCATTTTGATTATAGAGCTCCATACTATATTTTTTAGAGCTTGACCTTGAGCCCTGCAATTCCTAGAACTATTAGTAAGAAAAATGTACTCCAAATTCAAATTTTGTTTACAAACGAGTCTAAGCAGCTCGAAATCGTTGATTAGGATTTCAAATTGTGGTGAATGACGGGCTCCCACTGTATACTGTGTATTCGTATGGAATCCAGGTGGATAGAATGAAATCCATCTATCCCCACCAACGAACCATATCATTGACAGTTAACATTTGTGTTTTAAATTCTATATTAAGTACATAACTATAGAGATTCACAGGGTTAACATTTGTAGCAGAAATATTGTTGCGACTAAGATCCAGTTCACTCCACACCGAATAATGTTCCACAAAAAGCATATCAAGTAAAGTTTCAGAAAACCCGTTATTGCTCAGGCGCAAGATCTCGACTGTAAACAAAGTTGAAAGAGTCCCAAGGAAACTCTTATGCTTCATTGCAAGCTATTTGAAATTAAGCCATGCAGAGTAGTAGATTGTTTATACTAAAATGCATAGGTTTATTTGGATCTATTAATTAGAGATCTATCCCATTTCTTTATATGTTATTTTTTTAATTATTTTTGTTAATTTGATAGTTTAAGATGGATATGTTATTGTTTTAATTTGATGAATGCATATAATTTTTTTAATTACTTTTTATTTTTTATATTGTATATAATTGATCACTATTAACTTTTTGTAAAAAATTATTAATAATTTAAAATTCTTCTAATATTAGGTGGTCTTTTACTAGATCACAATTGAAATCATATTTTAAAAAACTAAATTTTTATTATTTAAACATTATAAAATAAATACCATTCAATTTCATACTTCTTAATTAATAATTAAACATCTTTTAAATAGTGTATTATTTTGTTTTTTAAATAACAATTTTGGTTATAAATAATATATAAAAATAAATTATTTTTGTATGTTTAATATTATATATATAAAACATTTAATTATTTTTTAATATTTAATATCATATATTTTTAACATGTTTTTATATTTATAGTATATTGGTTATATTTAATTAAAAATATTATATGTAAATTTAGTCTCCTACGTTGGAAAAAGCATCAAACCATATGAATGATAACTCTTTGCAATACCCTTTGCTTTAACCCTGGACATATGTTGCGGTTATTATTTGTGTTGTGGTGTGGCATGAGGTGTTGGCACTATGTTTTGCACATTATTACTATTATGTTGGAAATTATTAATTAATTAATAAAATAAAACAACCGGATCGACCGATGCCACATAAAAGAGTATGAGGAACCATGATGTTATGAGCAAGGGGTTGTGGGAAAAGTCTTACCTTGTATTTTGACCTATGTGGATGTGATACACCCTTCTTGTAGACTTGGTGGACCCTCTTGATTTATGCACCCTTATGTGTTATGCTACCCCTTGGTTTTTATTTTATTCTGGGATTAATTTTATTTGGAGTTACAATTTTTTCCTCACCTAGTGCACCCCTTGTGAAAATTTGTAACTCCCACCTTGATGAGGAATCTTCCTCACCCCTCTAATGCACCCTCTTGAGAAGTGTAACTCCCATTTTCCTAGTTTTGGAATGTAACTCCTCCCTTGGTGTCTCCTTCTCTCCCCCCAATTTGAATTGCTCTAAGGAAATAGGATTTGGGTGGATGGGAGTTAGTCTCTCTTGTTGGTTATGCATGCTCTTGGCTATTGTTTTTTCTGTGGTACTGGTGTGATTGGTTTTGGTTGCTCTTGACATGAATTTTTGCTTGTTGGTGCGCCCTTGCTAAGCCTATGCCCAAGTTGAGTTTCTCTGGAATTGACATTGTTTTGTCCTGGAATTTCCTCTGGAGATCTTGGATTGGAAGTGATGTGGAATCCACTTTCCATTAGTTTTGAGGTTGGACTGATATATTTCTGAATCTTTTGTCCTGGATCCACTGGAATTTCCCTGGAGTGAAAGTCGAGGAATACTTTCCATTGGGTTGTGGTTGGACTCATTTCTCCCAAAAACTTTGTCATGGAATTGCCATTGGATGTCTTGGATTGGAAGTGATGCAGAAGCCACTTTCCATTGGATTGTGGTTGGACCAATGTTAGATGGGTTTTGTGTTTGAGTGCACTCTTTCTTGTGGCATCATGGTTTCAACTGGGGGGTGACCATTGCAAAGTGAGTTTTGTCTTGCATTGTCTCTACAGCTAGGTGGAACATGGCACAGTCGATTTCGGTTGCGTATTTTGAAAGATAAGTACTTTATTTCATGTTTATTTGAATTACTTGGCTCTGATATTATTCTTATATGGTTTCACATGAAATGTATGAGAAAATATATGATCTAATTATGGAATAAATCTCTCATAGATTTTAGTTACATTATGCTACTAGTTTTGGGGAAAAATAGTTAACTAGTTTTTGGTATTTTGTGAGCAAGTGCTTGAGAAAAATGTTTATTTCGAACCTCATCTACATATCTGATAATTGTGAATTTTTTATTTATATTATGTGTACTTTTATTGTACAATAGATTACTAATTATTGTAAATACCTCTCTATAGTGTTTCTAGCCTCTATTTGAAAACTAGTTCACCGATTGGGTTGTTTTATGTAGTTTCGAGACTTGGCATGTGAATTATTTGAGAAAATGCCTAAGTGAGATAACTGATCTTAGATATTATAATTACACTTGAAATTTATGAATAAATGTGTGGAAGAGTACCTAAATATTTCTAGATTTGCTTATTGAAATCCTAGTTTTGTTTCCATTCACTAGCTCCTTCGAAAGAATTGTTTTAAATGGATTTATGACTTTGCATGAGAAGTGTTTGACAAAAATTTTACATGATTTATACCTCTGATAAGACTGATAATACATGTTATTTAGAGTTGGAATGGCTTCCAAATGACTCTGCAAATTTTTTATGTATTTATCTTACTTGATTCCTCAATTTCTAGCCAATTTGGAGAAGTAGATTTAGCTAGTTTGATAAATTAATAAGAGGAATGTTTATTAGAGGAAAGCTACAAAAATTTGGCTGTATTAGAACTATGATATGACGTCCATGATATACAGTATTCAATACTTTCTTATTGTTTTTCATTTGGAAACTAAGGAAACTAGCATCAAATCGATGGAAATTGGCAACTAGTTTGTAGATTGAATCTTTGTTTTCGTAATTTTTGGAATGTACAGTCATATGCTCTATTTTTTGTACTTTAATTTTGTTGTAGAATTTTATTTTCCATATATTTACCCTCGCCTTTGTTTACTCTGGAACTTAGTACAATTGATTGGATTAAATTTCTAGCAGTGTTTATTAACTAGTTGCACTGATTTAGCTTGAAAGAATCATCGTTTATGTGAAATGATATGACCTGAAAATGAAAATTTATTTGGATGTATGTGCATGCTTAAATAAATATATAATGGATGTAGACTCACTTTTTGGTTCACTGGCATGGTTGTGTGTTGAATTCGTGCAAGACTAGTTGTTTGTGTTAAATACTAGTTAACTAATCTTGTGGAGTTATTTTCGTAATTTTTTTGTTTAATTAATTGAAAAATGATAATTAGGCCTTATTTACATCATATTAGGTGTTAATTATCCAGTAGGATTGATAAATGATGATTATGTGATAAACAAATGAATTTATGTTAAGCATCGTCAATTATGCACTAAGTATCGCTAAGTGTCGCAATTAGTACAATACTTACTAGTTAATCATGATTAAGTAAAAATGGAATTTTTAGGTTCAAGTAACTTGTGTTATGGATTGGGATGGATGCATAATTTTTTTATATAGTTTTGGATAATATTTTCCAACCTTGGTTCAATTTTCTTGATCAATTATGAATTTTATTTTAATTTATTTGGAATTATCAATATTTTGTCATAATTAAATTATAGAAAAAGAAATTATATATTTATAAAATTATTCCTCTATGCTAAAATATTCTAATTATCCCTAGAGAGCTAATGATATGTCCCTAAGATCCTTTGATAGACCCGGGGTACATTACAGGTGGTATCATAGCTATGGTTCCAACTTTGCGGTTGTTGGGCCTGTTACGGACTCATAATTTTATGTTTATGTGCATTGGGAATTTATAAATGTTCTTTGTGAAAGAAATTTTAACCTCCCTTATGTTAATATTAGAATTATTTAATATTGCATATTTATTGTTCAATAGATTGATTGGTCAGTACTATGTGGTGTGTATCTAATAATCGAGTAGATTGATTGGTTGATGCATGTTCAACTTGCATTGCTTTCTTTATTGTTCAATGATTTTATTTTTCGATGCTTGTGCATTGCCTTTTTTACTGCTTCAGTGATTTGATTGCTCGATGCTTATGCATTGCCTCTTTTACTATTCAGTGAGTTGATTGGTTGATGCTTGTGCATTGCCCCTTTTGATGTTCAGTGACTTGATTGGTCAATGCTTGTTCATCATGCATTTCCTCTTTTACTGCTCATTGAATTGTGAATATTCAAATTCTTCATGTGGTATGATTTATTTACTGGTACATTATGATTATTAATTGATAAGTAAATAATTGTCATAGTATGTACTATGTACCATTATCAGTATTAATTTAATGATAACTTATTAAGATGATATATTTTTAATATTATTAAATATTAATATGATTTATTAAGTGGCATTTATACCCTATATGGATTTTGGATTTTTATTGATGGTATGCTTTTATAGGCTTATTTATGCCACTTGGATAGTGGTGGTTACATTGATGAGTAACTCCTTGTTTATTTTGGGGAAATAGGCCACTTGTCTTAATATTGGTTCCATCTTCCTTTTTTTTTTTCTTTTTTTCTTTTTTTTCAATGTATGTAAATCCTTGTCTATTTTTGGAGGAAATGAGTCACTTGTATTTAATGCTTCATATTATCTTCTATTTTATTTGTGGAGATGTAACTCCTTATCTATTTTTAGAGAAAATGAGCCACTTGTCTTTAATGGTTCGTATTCTCTTATATTTTATTTATTTTATTTGTGGAGATGTAACTCCTTGTCTATTTTTGAAGGAAATGAGGTTCACATTCTCTTCTATTTTATTTTATTTGTGGAGAGGTAACTCCTTGTCTATTTTTGGAAGAAATGGGACACTTAACTTAATGGTTCATATTCTCTTAATTTTAATTATTTTATTTTATTTTGTGTGTAAGAAGGTAGTGTAGTAGCGTATGATAATATTGTATGACATAAATTTAAATATGTATAACATAATATGTGATGTAATATAGATGAGGGGTATATGATATTGAATATAGCATAAAATAAATGTTATATATATAGATAGATAGATAGATAATATGCGTGGTATATATATGACTGTTAAAAGTATATATATAAATAGATATATAGATACATGTGTATGCATGTTTGTATATACTGTAATATGTATTTTAAAATATGCAATCATTATTACTATTACGTGTATATGATATTGTGTATATACTATATGTATAGATGTGAACGTATGCAATGAAGTAAGTGTAAAGTTTGGAAGTATTTGGGAGTATTTGGAAGTGTTTGGAAGTATTAGGAAGTATAGTGTGATCAAAAGTATTACGTTATTATATATATGTTATAATGCATACATAATATGATAGCATTGGATTAAGTAATTATACGACTGTAATTGTATGGATATTATGGTATAACATAATAATTATATTGGTGTATAGGATATATAGATTATATGACTAATATGTTGTATATATGATTAATAATAATATGGTATATGATTGAAGAATTATAATATGTATGTATACAAAATGGGTGAATGTATAGAAATAATACATAGCAATAGTAAGTATGGTGTATGGTATGAATGTATGATGGTGTGTTGTATAGCTAGTAATTATTTTATCATAGGATATTAGAATATTTTGGTATCCTTACAACCATACACTCTTGTTTTGATACTTTAATTTTGTTGCAGAATGCTATTTTCCATATCTTTACCCTTGCTTCTATGTGCTCTGGAACTCAGTACAATTGATTGAGTTAAATTCCTAGCAGTGGTTATTAAATAGTTGCTTTGATTTAGCTTGAAAGAATCATCGTTTATGTGAAAGGATATGACCTACAAATACAAATTTATTTCATTATATGTGCATGCTTAAATATATGTATAATTGTTGTAGGTTAACTTTTTGGTTCATTGGCATGGTTGTGTGTTGAATTCATGCAAGACTAGTTGTTTGTGTTAAATACTAGTTAACTAGTCTTGTGGAGTCATTTTCGTAATTGTTTTGTTTAATTAATTGGAAAATGAAAATTAGGCCTTATTTACATTATATTAGGTGTTAATTATCCATTTCGATTGATAAATGATGATTAGGTGATAAACAAATGAATTTATTTTAAGCATCGTCAATTATGCGCTAAGTGTCGCTAAGTGTTGCAATTATTACACTAATTACTAGTTAATCATGATTAAGTGAAAATAACCTTTTTAGGTGCAAGTAACCTATGTTATGGCTTGGTATGGATGCATAATGATGTTATATAGTGTTGGATAATATTTTCCAACCTTGGTTCAATTTGCTTGATCAGTTATGAAATTTATTTTAATTTATTTGGATTTATCGATATTTTGTCATAATTAAATTGTAGAAAAAGAAATTAAATATTTATAAAATTATTCCCTTGTGCTAAAATATTCTAATTATCCCTATACAGCTAATGATATTCCCCTAAGAAACTTTGATATCCCCTAGGGACATTACACTCTTCTAGTCATAGGAATTGATCTCGGGAGGCTCTGCAACTGCGATCTGAGTGTGAAAGCTAGGGTTCGATTTGAGTTTTCTGATGAGATCTCTGGGAGGGGGATCATCCCTCTCCCCTATGTTGAATATTGTAAATTCTAAGAATATTATATTTGTACATTATTATTCCGGAGATGTTTCATCCCTCCAAGGCAATTCTATTATGTATCCGGAGATGTTTATTCCTCTGATGGTTTGTGGTAACTATGGTTATTAAACCCACCATGTGGGGGTCGGCTCTGAGTTTATATTTTATGGGTTATTAGACTTCTCTAGGAGAGGTCGGCCCCATTAGGGATTTTGGTCAGTCGGGATCTAGTATAAGTAGAGGAGGAGAGCTCCTCATTTGACACACTTCAACAACTCAGAAAGTAGCGCACTTGTGTCTGGGAGGTCTGCATGTGAGGTAGAGAAGAAGGACAAGTCTTGGAGCACATATTGTATTTTGGTTGATCATCTTATTGAGGAAAGTTGTGCTGGGTTTTCTACCCCATGAGGGTTTCCCAAGGTAAATTCTGTGTCTATCTTGTGATTATGTTTCTTTTAGTGATATTGCCAGTCTATTTGGTTTAAATCTTAACATGGTATCAAATCTAGCCTGAATAGAACATCTTTCACAAGCTGAAATTATATTTCTCTCTCTCTCCCAAAATTAGGGTTTCTACAAAAGTTAGTATTTTTGGATTCTGATTGCATGGCTGAATAGCCCTTCTAAAGATCTATCTTTTGAGCTTTGGATCTAAGTTTTTGGTTGGGTATAACTCCGGGAAAGTCAAACCCTAGTTTTACCAAAAGTGCAATAAACCAGAAATTCTGTTGCAGATCCAGAAAAGTAAAAAAGTTAAAGTTTCCAGGTAAGTACTATTCTATCTCTTGTCTCTTGGACTCCCCCAAGAGAAGATGGATCCAAGCACTAAGCTTGAATACAAGTTAGAAGGTATAGAGAATTTCAGGGCATGAAAATACAGAATCGGTCTCATTCTTGAAGAGAATGATCTTGCTCAGTATATCAACGATGAAGTTGCAAAACCTGAAGGAGATGAAGCCAAAGAGAAGCATAAGAATGATTTGATTAGGGAAAAGAGAATCATAGCTGATTCTATTAAAGACCACTTGATTCCCCAAGTGGCTTCCAAGAAGACTCCAAAGGAAATGTATGATGCCCTAGGAAGAATGTATGAGGGAAAGAACATCAATAGGAAGATGAACCTAAGAACTCAGTTGAAGAGTACCAAGATGCGCAAAGGAGAATCCATTCGAGACTACTTCTCAAGGATCTCCCAAATCAAGGAGCAACTAGATGCCATTGGTGATACTCTTGATGAAGATGAACTTGTGATGACTGCTCTAAATGGTCTCACTAGACCTTGGGAGTCATTTATACAAACTATGTGTGCCAGAAAAGAAAGTATGAAGTTTGATGTAGTGTGGGAGGATTGTGTTCAAGAAGAGGCTAGGGTAGCCAATAGAGAAGCCCTCCTCAAGGAGGATGACCAATCCTTGGCTACTCACACCAAAAGAAGTAGAAAGGGTCACTTCAATAAAGTTGACCACAAAGGATCTCAACCCTTTTCTAAAGTTAAAAAGGGAAGAGGACCCAACCCAGTAAGAGATCTCTCCACAGTCCAGTGTTACAGTTGTCTTAAACTATGACACATTTCCATATTTTGTCCTTCACAAAAGAAGAAGAATTTTGTCCACAAAAGACACCATGCACATATGGCAGAAGATGATAGTGAAGAAGAAGAAGAGGAAGAAGAAGAGGAAGAGGAAAGGCCTCGAAGGAAAATATCTAAAGTAAAGAAAGAAGATCCAGAAGAATATGTCCTATTCTCTGCACTCTCTAGATCTATATCTCCTGGAGAAGATACATGGTTCATTGATAGTGGTGCTTCAAAGCACATGACAGGTCAAAGGAAGAGTCTCTCAAAACTTGAAGAAAAGTCTTCTCCACAAAAGGTATCTCTAGGAGATTATTACCAATATCCCATCAAGGGAATTGGTGAAGCAAGCTACAAGCTAGATTCTGGAACACCCTTGAAGATGAAATAAATTTTATATGTACCAAGTTTGAAGAAGAACCTACTCTCTATCTCAGCACTAGATAAGAAAGGTTTTAGAGTTGCCTTCATAGATGGTCAAGTGCTTATGTGTCCCAAAGGAAAATCTATTGAAGATGCAATTGTCATTGGTGAAGAGGAAGGAGGTCTCTATAAGCTCAAGGGACATCCAGAAGTTGCCCTTGCTCATGAAACCTCCAGCCCCAGTGAGCTATGGCACAGAAGATTAGCTCACATTAACTATAAATCCCTACCCTATGTAATCAAGGTAGTCATAGGATTACCAGACTTGAAGGTTGATCATAATGGCTCATGTAAAGGATGTGAAAAAGGGAAGAATGTCAAGAACCCTTTTCCAAAGAGTGAAACAAAGACTAAGAACATTTTGGAGCTAATACACTCATATGTATGTGGACCCATGCCCACCACTTCCCTAAGTGGGTTTGAATACTATCTCTCATTCATCGATGACTATTCAAGGAAGACTTGGATATACTTTCTAAAAGATAAGAATGAAGTCTTTGGAAAATTCAAAGAGTTCAAGGCCCTAATAGAAAATCTCTCAAAAAAGAAAATCAAGATTCTCATAACAGATAATGGCTGAGAATATACTTCAAAGGACTTTGAAGACTTTTGTAAGGAAGATAGAATCAAGAGAGCACTAACCACTCCCTACAATCCCCAACAAAATGGGGAGGCTGAAAGAAAGAATAGAACCATCATGGAAGCTGTAAAGACCATGATACATGATCAAGATCTACCCATGTATTTATGGGCTGAAGAAGCTAGGACAACAGTCTATGTGCAAAATAGACTATCCCATAGTTCTCTTGAATTCAAGACTCCAAAAGAAGTGTTCACAGGAAAGAAGCCTGAGGTAAGTCATCTCAAAATATTTGGTTGTCCTGTGTACATTCACATTCCAAAAGAAAAGAGAACCAAGTTGGATCCTTCTGGTAAGAAGGGAATATTTGTTGGATATTGTGAATCATCCAAAGCCTTCAGAATTTACATACCAAGTTTTCATCATATGGAAATAAGTAGAGATGTAACATTTGATGAAGAAGCAACCCTCAAGAAATCTAGGAAGTGTCAACTTGAAGAAATCTATGAAGAAGATACACCTTCTAGAATCACAGAAGTTGTGAACATTCCTGAAGATGATACACCAGAGGACCATGACATGATGGAACCACAAGAACCCCCTTTTACAAACTTATCTAGGAAAAGAAGACCATCATGGGCTAGAGACATTATTCAAGGAGATGAAAGATATGGAGCTCCTGAAGGCTCCACTAGAGAAAGAAAGAAACCAAAGCTAGTATCCAAATATGTGGCCTTGATGTGTGATCTTGTGGATCAACAACCTACTAGCTATGAAGAGGTAGCTCAGAAGAAAGAATGGATAGAAGCAATGACAGAAGAATATCAGTCAATAATGAAAAATGATGTTTGGGATATAGCTCCCAAACCAAAAGATAAAAGTGTGGTTTCTTCCAAATGGATTTTTAAGATAAAACATGCTGCAGATGGTAGCATTGAAAAATATAAGGCAAGATTTGTAGCCCGAGGATTCTCTCAGAAAGTGGGAATTGACTATGAAGAAACATTTGCACCAGTTGCTAGGTATACTTCAATTAGAACTATCATGGCACTTGCATCTATGATGAAGTGGAAATTACACCAAATGGATGTTAAGGCATCTTTTCTGAATGGTGTAATTGAAGAAGAAGTGTACATAGAGCAACCACAAGGGTTTGAGGTTAAAGATGAGAGAACTCATGTATGCAAACTGAAAAAGGAATTATATCGATTAAAGCAAGCTCCCGGAGCTTGGTATGGAAGGATTGACAATTTCTTAACAAGCATGGGCTTTACCAAGAGTAAAGCCGACCCTAATATTTATCTCAAGGTAATGGATGATGAACCAGTTATACTATTGTTATATGTAGATGATCTATTTCTAACCAGAAATGAGAAATAGATGATTGAATGCAAGAAGAGGCTTTCTTCAGAATTCAAGATGAAAGATCTCGGATTAATGCACTACTTCTTAGGTCTAGAAGTATGACAAGAACCAAAAAGAATCTTTCTAAATCAAGGTAAGTATGTTGTGGAGATTCTAAAAAGGTTTGATATGTTGGAGTGTAAAGCCATGGCCACTCCCATGGACTCCAACTTGAAGTTATTAGTTAATGACACATCAGAATTAGTGGACATAACTCTATATAGACAAATCATTGGGTCTTTGATGTATTTAACAAATACTAGGCCAGATATATGCTTTGTTGTAAATACCCTGAGTCAGTATTTAGTAGAACCTAGAAAGGTTCACTTAATAGCTGCAAAGCATGTAATGAGGTACCTAAAGGGTACATTAGATTTTGGTCTATATTATCTTGGAAATCATGAACTCAGATTACATGGCTACTCAGATTCTGATTGGGTAGGAAGTATCTCAGACAGAAAGAGTACATCAGGTGGATGTTATGGTCTTGGATCTGCCATGATCTCATGGTTCAACAAGAAACAATCTAGTGTGGCTCTCAGTACTGCTGAAGTAGAATACATAGCTTCCTGCTTTGCTAGCTGTGAAGCAGTGTGACTTCGGAAAATATTATCTAGAGTGTTTGACTTAGAGATGGATCCCACTGTGATCATGTGTGACAATCAAAATTGTATCAAAATGACAGAAAATCCTGTATTCCATGATAAGTCAAAACACATAGAGATCCGATACTTTTATATACGAGACATGGTGCAGAGAGGAGCTATCAAACTCGAGTATGTGAGTACTGAGGAACAAGTTTCTGATATATTAACCAAACCCCTGTCTCGTGTGAAATTTGAATACCTCCGAGACAAGCTTGGTGTAGCTCAAAAGGACCCTCCTCGAAAGGGGGAGTAGTATCATCACTGATGATGAGGATACCTGTTTACCATTCTTAGATATTTATGCTTATTTAGATTTAGATTTGTTACACTTAGAATATTTACATTATTTTTCTTTTACATTGATGATATATGTATTGATGAGGATACATGTTTTGATGATATATGTATTGATGAGGATACATGTTTTGATGATATATGTATTGATGAGGATACATGATATATGTATATGTGCTTTGATGCATTGATGAGGATACATGTTTTGATGATATATGTATTGATGAGGATACATGATATATGTATATGTGCTTTGATGCATTGATGAGGATACATGTTTTGATGATATATGTATTGATGAGGATACATGATATATGTATATGTGCTTTGATGCATTGATGAGGTTACATGCTTTGATGATGATACTTGTATTATTACATATTGATGTATTGATAAGAATACGTGTATTGATGATATATGCACATATATATTAATGTACTTGTATGGATGAGGATACTTGTACCTATATTGATGTGAGGATTGGATCATCCTTGGACTGCAGTCCTAAAGAGATCCGTAGACGTATGTCTTCGAGAATGAAGTCCTTAGTGGACATGTGAGGATTGGATCATCCTTGGACTGCAGTCCTAAAGAGAGTCGTAGACGTATGTCTTCGAGAATTAAGTCCTTAGTGTACATGTGAGGATTGGATCATCCTTGGACTGCAGTCCTAAAGAGAGCCGTAGACGTATTTCTTCGAGAATGAAGTCCTTGGTGGACATATGAGGGTTGGATCATCCTTGGACTACAGTCCTAAAAAGAGCCGTAGACATGATGTCTCCAAGAATGAGGGTTGGATCATCCTTGGACTGTAGTCCTAAAGAGATCCATAGACATGATGTCTCCGAGAATGAGGGTTGTATCATCCTTGGACTGCAGTCCTAAAGTGATCCATAGACATGAGGTCTCTGAGAATTGAATGATAGGACTGGATCGTCCCTGGACCTCGGTTCAAAAGGTACATGGTAGGACTAGATCATCCCTGGACCTTGGTTCAAAAGGTACATGGTAGGACTGGATCATCCTTGGACCTTGGTTCAAAAGGTACATGGTAGGACTAGATCGTCCCTGGACCTCTGTTCAAAAGGTACATGGTAGGACTGGATCGTCCCTGGACCTCGGTTCAAAAGGTACATGATAGGACTGGATCACCCCTAAACCTCAATTCAAAAGGTACATGGTAGGACTGGATCGTCCTTGGACCTCAGTTCCAAAGGTACATGATAGGACTGGATCATCCCTGGACCTAGGTTCAAAAGGTACATGGTAGGACTGGATCATCCTTGGACCTCGGTTCAAAAGGTAATTGACAGGATTACATCATCCATGGACCTATGTCCTAAAGAGAGCAGGATTGATCATCCTGTAATATGATCGTGTGTATTACAGGGTATACGATGGTGACGATGATCGTATGATGACGATGATTGTGAGATGACGATGCTGATGATCATGAGATGACGATGTTGATGATCGTATGATGACGATGATCGTGAGATGATGATGACAATGATCGTGAGATGACGATGCTAATGATCGTGAGATGATGATGCTGATGATCACGTGATGACGATGCTGATGATCGTGAGATGACGATGCTAATGATCGTATGATGACAATGATGTTAATGTTCCAGTAACTAGTTGAGTTACTGATGATGATGTATTGAAGAAAGCTTTCAATGATATATAGATGTATCATGTATGATGTAGTCGATGACTCCTTGCTTCTGCAGATGTTGTTATAATATCCTTCTCGTTAAGGGGGAGTGTTGAATATTGTAACTTCTAAGAATATTATATTCGTACATTATTATTCCGGAGATGTTTCATCCCTCCGAGGCAATTCTATTATGTATCCGGAGATGTTTATTCTTCCAATGGTTTGTGGTAACTAGGTTTATTATACCCACCATGTGGAGGTCGGCCTTGAGCTTATATTTTAGGGGTTATTAGACTGCTCTAGGAGAGGTCGGCCCCATTAGGGATTTTGGTCAGTCAGGATCTAGTATAAGTAGAGGAGGAGTGCTCCTCATTTGACACACTTCCACAACTCAGAAAGTAGTGCACTTGTGTCTGGGAGGTCTGCATGTGAGGTAGAGAAGAAGGACAAGTCTTGGAGCACATCTTGTATTTTGGTTGATCATCTTATTAAGGAAAGCTTTGCTGGGTTTTCTACCCCATGAGGGTTTCCCAGGGTAAATTATGTGTCTATCTTGTGATTATGTTTCTTTCAGTGATATTGCTAGTCTATTTGCTTTTAATCTTAACACCCCATTTGGAATCCATAGGGTTCAGAAAGGTCGACAGAAAATAACCAACCGGAGGTTAGATCGCATGGTTGTGTCGAGGAGAATGGGAATGAGCTGTAGTGGTGCGGATCGAGGCGTAGGAAGGGAGGCTTCCTACCGAGATCCACTGAAAATATGTCTCTCCAGATACATTCAAATAAAATGAGGGATAGGTTTGAAATTTTGAAAGGAAAAATCCCTAATTGGGAATTTCATTGCATTTTGGCCTAAAGAAAAAGATCTCCTCGGATGGATCAAGGAGACCTAGAACACTAAGGGCCATTATGACCTGCACCTGGGTGCCAAGGGTTTCTTCACTATCATATTTTTTAACCTGGAATATAGAGATCAGATACTGGAGGGATGACCTTATTTTTTATTTTCTGCTGGTTTGTACCTACATCCATGGAAAGAACACTTTAACCTGGACAAAGAAGATTTGAATATCGCCCCAGTTTGTATCATCCTATACTCACTCCAATGTGAATATTGGGAACATGAAAATTCCCTTTTTAAGAAATTTGGAAAAATAGGGAAAATTGCAATTTTTGGCCAATTCGACCCTTAGACTAGTTATGACTCCAATGCTTCCAAATGGATCAAAATGATTCTGAATTGGGTCGGAATTTATTTGAAAGGTATTAAGACATATAAATTAGTTTTATAGGTTTCTGGACACTCTCAAAATAATTTTGCAACATTCATTTACAATCAGCGAAAGATAGGGAAATTTACTAGTCAAATCGAGGTTCAAAACCCCCAAGGGTAGGGGACAAAGATGGCTTTCCAAATGTTGTACGACCTTCCCAAATTTCAGAAAAGAGACATGTTACTGTTAAAGGACTTAAATGGGCTCCCAAATTCATCATCAATCAGTTTCTATAGGCCTATGCAACTCTCATAAATCAAAGGTTTGTGGACATGTCTTCACATAGGGGGGAATAATAGGAAACTTCACCATTTGCCATGAAATTCGAGATTTATGTTCCAAAGGATTATGCAATGTATATGAAACTTTTTAAATACATTAATGACTCTCCATACATCATAAAAATAACAAATATGATCTGATACAAGTCAAAATAAAGCAACTTCAAGCTTTCATAACAAGACATGAGGAAAATGGCACCATTTACACATTGTTTTGTGTTTTGACATAGTTTCAATTGGTATTTCAACCTGAGGATATTCTAAGAAGGAAATACAGATTAAATACATCATATTACAAATAAATGGGGCCACAAGATCTCCCCCAAAGAGAACATCATCTCACCAAGTGATCCCTTCCTCCAAGAGACAAAATATGAAGAGAAAAGTGAGAAAGGGGTGGAAGAAAGTTGAGGATGAGAATGTCATGAGAAGCTTTGTATATTAAACTTGCAAAAAATGAATCCATTGTATATCCAATTTAAAGTTATGAATGTCCTCTCCAATTTCCGATTAGGATGGGAATATTTCACCCTCGAAATTGGTACTAAGGAAAGTAGAGTAAACACTTTACAAGCATGGACAAGCTATGCTCTCCAATATGCAAAATGAGAAATGATCAAAAAGATACTTTCCTTCTTTGTTCTTGACTTTTATAAACTTCCAAAGACCTCCTTATCTCGAATTACATCCATGAGCTTCATGCCAACTCGAATTGGGAAGATATTCCAATGTGTTCCACTTGTCCCTCCATTCCTAGCCTCCTCCTTCACTCAATTCGAATGGATGACTCTTTGGCTTCCCTAAATCCCTTGTGCACCCTCTCGGAAAATATTTTTAGCCCTAACATGTCATATATGTCATATGTCAGAAATCAGTTCTGATTTGTGTCATAAGTGTCATAGCATATTCATCATTGTTGTCGTAGAAGCTAGAGAATATAGCCCAAGTGTCTCAATATCTCTCAAATCCCTCTTCCTCTTCCATGGAAGTTACTGTTCCACTCCAATTTGAACTTCATTGATTCATGCCAATTATATTGACCTTCCAACTCCCCAAGAACATTATATTCCACCTTGGATTCGAATGGGTGAGAATAGGATGCCATGTGGCATGAGGAATCTAGCTTTGTGTGGGTCCCACACCACCAATGTGTCTCCAAGACCAAGTGCCACCTTCTTTTCCTATCATAAATATTTATTTAACCCATTTTAATATATTTATTTCAAGCTAATGTCCATTTCTGGTTTTATAGTCTCCTTATTCTAAATATAATATTTCCACCCCAACCTAGGAAACTAGTAGATTGGTGGAATTTCCTCTTTTGAAATTTATTTGAATGGGGACATTACAGTCCTCCCCACCCAAGTTTGCTTTCCCTCAAGCAATTTCAATTTAGGATGATGCAAAATTGTCCCTCCTCTATCAGGTGGCCTTCCAGGAGAATGCCTCAATGTGGACTTCATACTGTGAGAGGACCCTACTTGATTCAGATAGGTGTGCATTCCTCTCAATACTCTTTGTTTTCCTTCTGAATCTTTGAATCTCATTTTATGGATTTGATAGTTCATTGTATGTTCCCCTATAGAGTATAGTCATTGCACTCCCAATACCACATTAGTATCAACAACATAAACCACATAAAATCTATCAAAAAATGTGTAAGTACCTATGGTGAGTTGTAGCTTTGGAATCCATGTTTTGCACTTCATAGTATGGTGACCTGGAATGATGCATCTGAAGCCATCGAATGGTTTAAAAATTAGATTTATCCTCTTCAACATGGATGCATCAATAAATTTATGTGTGGATCCTCCATCTACCAATCCCAAAAGTACCCTTTGTCCTTGTACCACTCCCTGGCATCAAATAGCTTGGGAACGAGCCACTCCTGAAAGAACTGCCAGTCTCCCTTTGTCTGGTAATGGATGATATTCTTCTTGTCCCCCTTCTTATGTTGTTTCATATCCCTTTTCTTGGGCTGAAACATGTCATCCTTCCTTCATACCCCCTTCATACTCATCATCATCAGAAAATACTTCAATGAACTGTGCTTTCCCCTTAGCACATTTATGTCCTGGTACCCATGTTTGGAAGCATGTGTAACAGAGTTTCTTTCTTTTGAGTTGTTCCCTGCTTGGTCCCTCTTTCTTATCCTTTCCAATTACATATTATTTCCATGGCTTCTTTTCAAATTTGAACTGGGAAGGAAGGTTGGGCTTGGGATGATACCTTGTCTTGGGTAGCACATTTTGCATATCTCTTGCCAAGTTCATGGCATCTTTCAATGAAGTAGGTTTGTGGGATTTAACTAAACCCTTCAAAGGTTCAGCCAAACCTTCAGTAAAGAGCAATACTAACATGATGGAAATATAGGGAAATTTACTAGTCAAATCGAGGTTCAAAACCCCCAAGGGTAGGGGACAAAGATGGATTTCCAAATGCTATATGAACTTCCAAAATTTCAGAACAGAGACATGGTACTATTAAAGTACTTCAATGGGCTCCCAAATTCATCATCAAACATTTTATATAGGCTTCTTCAACTCCCATAAATCATATTTTTGTGGATATGTCTTCACATAGGGGGAAATGATAGGAAACTTCACCATTTGCCATGAAATTCGATATTTATGTTCCAAAGGCTTATGAAATGTATATGAAAATTCTTCAAGACATTAATGACTCTCCATATGTTGATGTATTTGTAACTTCGGAAGATATTCACTTGTATACTATATTTGTACTTTATTGTATCCCCAATGGAGATGTATTATTCCTCTGATTGGAAGTGTCATCATTTGTATTTGCAAGTGTCGCAAGTTATATTGTAAGTGTCATAAATTATATCTGATGGGTTATTAGACCACCTTGGTGGGGTCATCCCTATATGAGGTATGTGGGTTAAAGGGTTATTAGACCACCCTAGTGGGGTCGGCCCAATCAAACATTATGTTAAGTGGTTAAGTTGGGGTCGACCTAGTTAGAGTTAAAAGGTAGGTCAAGTCAATGTGTCTTTCTCATTTTACACATTCACTCACTTCGCATTAGCGAGAGAGAGGAGGAGTGTGCACTAGTGGAGGAGGAGGAGTTACTGCAGTCATCTATCTCTTAGGTTTGATCTTTTTGATCTTTGTATTGGTGCTTATTCTATCTCTGAGGAAGTTGCGGGGTTTTTCACCTTCTTGGTTTTCCCCGATGAAATGTTGTGTCTCTTGTCTCTTGTCTCTTATGCTTGATATGTTGTACATGTTGTTCTTTCAGTTAAGATCCTAGATCTATTGAATTAAATGATGAAAAACTAACATGGTATCATAGCTAGCCTGAAGGAAGGCATTGTATGGCATTTATGACACTTGTTGCACTTGCGACAAATTGGAAGCTAGGGCTTGGTATAGTGAAAAACAGTCATCGTGGAACTTTCGCTATAACTCTGTTTTGGAGAAGGTTCAGGATCTAAAACTTTTACAGGTCGAATATGCAATGTCCATGTACCTTGTTTCTGAAGGACAGCCTCAGATTTGTTGTAATTTGTGATATATGATCCGTACAAGTTAGGTTTTCTACCTCTTCCAAAATGCAGTCCTAAACAGGTGACCTAGGAAAAAAGGTCATAGCTCGGGCTAGGAAGCTCCAAATGGAATTTTGTAAAAAGTAACAGTTAGGGTACGGACTATAGTTTCACAGGTCTGGGTTTCATATGCCAAAGTTGAAACAATGACACGTGGAACACCGTACAAGTTTGCTATATTGTTTCATCCCATAAGCAAGTCACATTGCGACACTTGGCATATCTCTCTCTCAGAGAATCCATTTGAGCTCATATCTATGGGGTTGGAAAGATAACAAGTTATTCTACCACAAGTCGAAGTTTCAGAAGGTACCGTGAATTTATTTGTATTGATCTTACTCAAAGGAGTTTGCCCCCTCGAAGTGGCCTGCGATCAATAAAAGCGATTCTGAGTTCTGTTATTTCTATTATCTCGTGTATTTTCATTAATTAATTGTTGCAGGTTCTTCACAAATCATGCCTATGCAAATTTACCACTTGGAGAGGATAAAAAGGAGCCACAAAGGGGAATACAAAATTATAATTTTGGCAAGGGCCACTCTTCATGGAAACCCCTAGAAGGACCCTCCACCTCATGCCATGAAAAAAATTCTGAATTGTTGCATCCATCAGAAGAACAATGTAGCAAAGAAAACAGAGCAACATTCAGATAAATTGTTGGTAGCAAGGAAGATGAATTCACCTCCAATTTCTTCTTGGATGATTTCAAGATAATTTTTGAAGATATTGGGCATGTTGATGATGGCCAGGAATATTTTGGATCTGATCCAAAGGATAAACATAAATCAGATTTACCGTCACCTCTTGAGCTTCATAAGGAAGCAGAAAACAAACACACATCAGTGGGGTGTGAATCAGAAAATCTGGTAGAAGGACAAGCCACCATAAGTCTACAGAATGAAGAGGAAATTTGGGCACAAAGGTATGGATGCAATTCTGATTTTTGTATTCCTTTGTTGCAGACCCCTATGACAGCCACTTATAGTGAGAAGGTTGGCATGGTTGATTCCTTCGGTATGGAGGCTCAAATTTTTGGTGTAAACTATGAAGACAGTAATGGAGATGAATCATTAGAGGAGCATGAGTCACTGCAAGATGATATCAGTGGGGAAGGAAGACGTGTAGAAGAGGTTGCTACAAGATATAGTTCACATGAAGATGAATATCTTGCATTTGGGAAAGATGAACAAGGGTCAACTTCTCATTCACCACCTGAGCTTCATCATTAAGTTGATCAAAAGAAGGAAGAAGAAGATGTTTTTCCTCAAGAATCACCTTTTGTTACAAGTCTTTTTAAGATGAGTGAAGTGAATATCCATGAGGCCTTGAAAATTATGCATGACACTACTGCATGGGTGTCAAAATCTTGTTGGAGAGCTGCATCATTGGAGGATCTATCATCTAATGAAGACTTGGAGACCATTCTGAAAGCAATAACAAACATCAGAGGTAATTTTTTGCATTTACTTTTTGATAGAGATCATTTACTGGATCTTGTGGAGATGTATGATAGTGCTTCATTGGAACATGAAGAAGAGGCTAACAAGCTTACTCACATGTTGAAGACGGCCACCCAGGATTCTTTGAAGAGTGCTCTTGGTGCACTACAAGAATCTAAGCATCATATTATTAATCAGCTTGATGAGGAGTTGTAAGGATCACCTTTCACTTCTTACATTGTAGAAATTCATTCTCATATGGTTTATTTTATTCATGGTGTAGAGGAGGAACTTCATGTGATGATGGAACATGAAGTACATTCTTATTTGCATGTTCTTGGGGAGTTTGAATTCAACCAAGATGAAGTCCAAGCACTTGCTCTTTTGCAAAGAGATTATGAGTTGCCTCTAGGAGATTGTTACACAGTTTTGGAGGAGGCACGTGATCTTACTACAGTTGATTCAACCTCAATTATATTGGATGAATGTTGTAGAGAGTTAATTCACTATTCTCCATCCCACACACATATGGCATCCAACACACATGGGGATGAAGTTTGGGTAAAGGGACTCTTTATTTTGGTGCCTCATGAAGAGCAGGAGGATCTCACATATCCCATTGATGACTTAATGGTCGAGCCACATGGTTTGACAAGTGCACCATTCCCTTCCCAGTTTGACAAGAAGCAACAGAGGCATCTCTCGGATGGGTCCATCATGCATAGGAATGCATGGAAGTTCCACTTGGGCCAGCTTGGTGGAACAAGTTGCAGAATGATGAGCCTTTGCACCAGAACAAGACTAGCACATGAGCTATCCTGCTGGGTGGTATATTATGTTCTAGATGAGGTGGCTGATCACATCCCATATGCTTCAACAAATAAAAGTGCTTATTCATCCATTTATTGGATGGTTAGAGGCATCATTGAAATGAAGACCCTAGGAGGTAAAAGGTTTTCTTGTTTCTGCAATAAGTCTTTTGTTATAATTGACATTGTCTTGAATTGTGAGCAGCAACAAAGATATATTTTGAAGCCATTAGATATCTCCAGTAAACATGCACAAGAGATGCATACCGATTTGCATGTTCTCAAGAAGTTCCATTCTTGGTGGAGAAGTCTCACAGCTATTCAGTCTTGCATTGGAAGTTATCCACTTTCAGTATGGTGGTGTGATTTTTACATCCTCCCCAGTGATATATTTTCCCACCTAATTATGATGCTTAGGAGGATGCAAGTGATACATTGGGATCCTGGCACTAATACATATGAGGAAATTGCCATGGTTTTTCATTGTTATTTCCAGTTTTTTGCATCTCAAGTTCGACGATCATGGTCTCATTTGTTCGTGGAACCTTTTTTGTGGATATAATGACGAACGTGAAAATCCATCGCAATAGAGACGAAAAATGTTGGCCACGTGTCTTCTACAAGGTGGCCTTGAAATTGATTTTTTTTATTCATTTTCAACAAATCGTCCGTAGATCGACAAAACCACATCCCTATAATGACGAAAATTTGTCGCAAAGGCGTTGCACAGAAAATTTATTCCATTAAACATTGTCCCTCTATCAATGGTGTTTCGTCGAACAGAACAAACGAAGGTAGAACGCCCGACAGTTTTGCTAATTTGCTTCCACGAAACACTGTCTCTCTAGCGACGGTTGTTCATCAAAACAAAAAGAGAGTTTTGTTATACTTACAATGATATGTCATCGCAAGTATCGATGCATGTTCGGCGAACTAAACAAAAGAAGGCAGACCCTATAACAGTTTTTCTATACTTGCGACAATGTTCTGTCACAAGTATCGACGAACATGCGTCGAACAGACCAAATGAAGGTAGAAAATCCGATGGTTTTGCTATACTTGTAACGCAAATTCATCTCTATATCGATGATACCTGGAAGTTTAAAAAAAATAACCATCAACACTTATTACTAGCAATCTGGAACCCCTTGCGGGCATCTTAAAGCCCTCCTACGGGGCATACTTCAAGCACTGCTGCAGGAATGTTTAAGTGATGTTGTGGGCATCAAAGTGGAGCCCACTACGGGCATAAGTAATGGCCCATGTCGGCAGTTAGTATTGCAAGCATTGTTATGAATCCATGCGGGAATTTTAATAAGGCACTTGTGAGTATTTTGGAGGACATGCATGTGAGCATTTGATGGCCCTTGCGGGCATAAATTGTGGGGTCCATGCGGGCATGACAATGAAGCATTGTGTGCATACTGGAAGGTTAATTAAAAAGGGTTAAAATGGTGACAATCCCACTTTGCCAATGTGGGAAAAAGATTAAATATATATATAGATATGATGAGGACACTATGGAAATTAAATATTATTTGATAAAATAAAATAACCAAAGACAAGTCGGCCTTCAAAAAATTAAAGGATATGAAAAGTATAAATATAGAAGACAAGTTTTATTTGAGTGTGGATTTTTTAGTGGAAGAATTCGGAGTGACAGTAGCTCTGATTTCGGGTTTTGGAGAAGATGAGGACAGTGAGGACAGTTTGGGTGGAGCAGCAACAGTAAAACAGTCATGTTTATCTCTTATTTCTGGGTTGGTTACATGATGTTTGGATGATGATAGAGTAGCAGCATAATGATTGAGGAAGACAAGTACAACAGAGTGAAATTATCTTTGTATCTTTGATTTATGGGGCTTCACTGAGTGATTAACAACTTGGTGACATGATGTTGATTGAGTATTTGTGAAGTTCTGGGTCCCTTACATGTACATCCTTTGCATGAGAAAAGACCATGGGAAATAGGTGATAATTGTGGGCATTGTAGTCAGGTTCATGCTTGATCATCGCATGTTTGGAAGAGTATGAGTTTACACTAAGACTAAAAGACATGAGGAGGATTCCCTTCCCATTAGGCCTCCCCCTGCTACTTAGTACTTGAATGTCCTTCTGCAACATTGTTATGGGAAACAACCTTGGGTTTCCAAGGGATTCCAGTTCATTTTATTCTCTGAGGGAGGGATCCATGATTCGGAGTATGGAGTCATTGGTTGTGCTAGGCCATGAGATTGTTAATACATTCTTGTTAATATAAGACCTTTTTGAGTTTATTACTCCTTGCACTAGAAAAATACTGGTTCCTAGAGAACCCTTTCTCCATAGTGGTACAACTAATTTTCACCATGTCAGATTTCACTAAGAATTTTTTCTTAGTGTGTGATGACTATGGTCTTGACCTAAGAGTGGTATTTCAACACAATGGATTCCTACTATCCTTTACTAGTAAGCATCAATTAAAAAATAGTAACCAAAATTCAAAATGTTGATTATGATCCTCAAACATAAAATAATTATATATTTGATGCATTTCAAGATGGATCTTCTAAACACTAAAATAACTGGAGAACTTGGAAAGCAGAAGGAGAAAACCATGTCAAAACCCACATTAAAATACACGTCAAAACGCTTACCTTATCATTGTCCTTTCGCCAAATCCATTCCCCCATACAACTTGATAAGAGTTGTCCACGAGATGCATGTCCATCACCAAGACCCGCATAAATCATCAAAGACAGAATTTTTATATGATTAATTAATAGATAAGCAAATAAACAGCCATTTAAATCCTACTACAAATTCCTGTAGAAATCAATGAACCATGAAATGTTAAATTTATTAACAATATTTTAAGAAATAGACATGCATTTAAAAATTTACAACCATCTTTAATACATAGGAATAAAAGAGTATTTATACCTTATTGAGCTCCTCTCTGCTTCGAGAATAGTTTTATATTCTCCTCATGAAATAGCATCACTTTCTCTCTAGAGAACTAAGATGCCCGTAGCTCTCCAAAATTCCTTGTCATCAAATGCTCCATGTCATCAATGTCCTTGTCATCATCTCATGGTTTCCATGTCATTATTCTTTGTCATTAATGTGTTGGCATCAATGACAACCATATTCATCATAATATGAAAAGTTGATCCTTCTTATGCAACCTTCTCAAGCATGGCCAAAATTGGTCAAGTTAGTATCAAATATGCCCATAAGATAAAAACAGTCCCTTGAGCACACGATAGGAAAGAGACATGTTAATCAACAAAAAATTGACAACTTATTTCTATTCTATTACTAGGAATGATCACATGTAGAAAAAAATTCATCATAAATTACCTTTTGGCACTGAGAAGTAGGTTGCATAGTCGAGCATGCAATTTGTAGTTTAGAAACCATATCATAATTTCCTTGGAGACACTCCTCATGTAATAACATCACTTTATCTGCTACCTTTGAATATCTAGACATATCAATTTATGGTCAACATATGTGCCATGCAACAACTGAAATTTTATCATCACTGTATAGGAAGGGTTCGACTTGGAATATGTGATCCTCTCATCCTCATTTAGGTTATGCCGGAATCCGACTTTCAAAATACCCAACCAAGGGGAAACCAAACATGGAAGCATACTTGCACCAACAAAATTAGTGAACCAAGATAACACAGTTGTAACATTAAAACATATTTTTCATCTCTTTCAACTACTCCATCAAAACATAATGTTCATCTCTTTCAACTACTCCATCAAAACATAATTTTCATCTCTTTCAACCTTATTACTCCCAAGGGTCAAGAGGTCCTTGTGTTAAAGTTGAAAGATGAAAACTATGTGTTGAAATGGAGCACCCATGAATGAAGTGTTGTACATTGATGAAGAGTGTGGGAACCTTGGTCTTTATATATACAAATTCCTTAGCACCTAAAAAATTAGAAACCAATAACAAGGAATCATACTACCACCTACCAAGACATACCATGTTGCAAGACTATCATTAAATATTGTATGCGCCATTAAACAACAAACAACACAGCAAAATCGCAAAACAAACATGTCAAAATCATATCCGATGACTTACCTAATGGGAAGAACCTTCCTTGTACTTAGATTTTAACTTTCACATCAAATATTTCCTGTCAGAGACAAATGATTGAGATAAACTCAGTAGGAATAAAGTGGGAAGGATGGAGAAAATAAGGGTTGGAAGGAAATCAAGGACATCCTTGACATGATGCTAAAGTTACACAGATACCAGGTTGCCATGGATAATGTTATGGTGAATAAGAGAGGCAATTGTAGATGAGATGAATCATCTATCCCAAAGTAGAAAGCTACCAACACGACAGACAATAACCAATCCTTCAATCCTAATTGGGGGTAGTTTAAGGGTAGACATTCTCAGGTAGAGGTATCAACCAGCAAGAAGACCAAAAAATCAGATAATGAGTTATGAGCTCTTGGATTCTGACCTGTAGTTCTCATATCTTTCTTATTTGTTTTTAATTTCCTAAGGCATGTACTGAGATTCAGGAGAGAAATAGAAACAATAGACTTGATGATACTCTCCCAGTATTCCCTTTTTTATAATTTTTGAAGTAGGTTGATTTGATGGCTTCCTATGGTGTTGAACTTAAGCTAAATATAATACTTTTCTAGTTTAAATCAAAGTTAAAGGAAGAAGAGAAACCACATAATGCAAGCAATTTCCTTTGGCTAAGATGTTATATATATATAGATAGATAGATATATAGATAGATAGATAGATACATATAGATATATATATATATATATATATATATGTATGTATGTATGTATCTTAATAGAATGATATAGAATTTAAGGATAAATACAAACACATAAGGATAAAGAACACATCAAAACCCTTACCTTATCATTGTCCTTTATCCATATCCATTCGCCCATACAACTTGATAACAGTTGTCCACGAGATGCATTTCCATCACCAAGACCCACATAAATCATCAAAGACAGAATTTTTTTATCAATAAATAATATATAAGCAAATAAACAGTCATTTAAATCCTACTACAAAGTCCTGTAGAAATCAATGAACCGTGAAATTTTAAATTTATTAACAATATTTTAAGAATTAGACATGCATTTAAAAATTTACAACCATCTTTAACACATAGTAATAAAAGAGTATATATACCTTATTGAGCTCCTCTCTGTTTCGAGAATAGTTTTATATTCTCTACTGAATAGGGCCAACCACGTGAAGGTGGAAGATCAATTGGCCCCTCCCCCCCCTCACATCGCTCTCAATTCCCCATACCCAATAAATGATGTTGTTTACATAGAAAACATATAAACATTCATGCATAACTAGGCTAGTCATCAAAACATATAAACATAAAAACATTGAAGCATAATGAGGTAATTCATATAAACAATGTTTCATACTAACAGCATCGATATACATCCAAATACAAGTCATGAATTTATACATCTAATTTTTCTTTGATTTATGTTTTTTGCATTGTAAAAACTGACGATCGGGGTATTATCATCATCATTTGGTGGAATATCTACATATCCATGTCCTTCCATTGTTTTTTTTTTCCATTCCCTCATGTATCATACTTCTTGTACGTCATTGAGTAGGGCGTGGAGGCAATTCTGAAGGGGCATGAACTGCAACAACGAAATGGGCATATCGATATGTTGAAATATTATTGAAATTAATAGCTCATTATTTTGATTAAAATTACAATATTGCTCTTTACCTGTCTATGTAGCCGTGATAGTTGGTGTGTTAATTGTTTCTCTACTTGCTAATTC
Source organism: Larix kaempferi (assembly GCA_027924585.1). NCBI lineage: Eukaryota > Viridiplantae > Streptophyta > Pinopsida > Pinales > Pinaceae > Larix > Larix kaempferi. The sequence continues at coordinate 928,728 of BSBM01000923.1, forward strand.
CTCTTGTGGTTCACCCTCCTGAGCTACATGGTATTCCATTGAAAGAAGAAAATTTATAAGTATATGTCAGGAAATAAATATCTATAATCATAGTATATATTTCTATTTCCAAGGTACACATATCGGAATGGCTACTCTGCTCCCCACTATCATGGGACATGCACACCCCAACATCAGCTGGTACGTGTTGAGTAGCGCTAGATTCACTGTTGCGGTTGCACTGTTGCTTAAAAGAAAACATAAATATTTAGTTATGGGTGATATAATCAAAACTAGATATACTTTAATAGGATACTGCAATGATGTCCTTATTCATTTTATTTACCTGCATCTGTGTCATTGGGGAGATTGGAGTCTGCCCCAAGATTTTCCGATATTCAATCACACTTTTAAAACCATACTTGAAACCAAGCTTTAGGTATTCCTTGATGGCAACATCTTGGAACATATTTCCCTGCAATTCATAACACATTTAAAATTTCCAGTGTCAAAAACAAATATTTGTTCACTACTATCAAAAACATATTCCCCACAGTTAATCATTTAATTCTTACGATTCGGGCTCCTAGTTTTCTATAGCCACCCTGGCCCAGTCTATGCTTCCCGTTCTTTTCCACTCTAGCCTTGGTTTCTTTGGAGGTGTTAGGTATCCTATATATGAAAATTTTGAAAAACGTTAGATATCAGAATTCTTACTTAAAGCAAAAAAAGAAAAAAAGAAATGTGCATATTTCACTAAAAAATTTATATGTGTTGTACCTTGCTTTTCCAGGCCGTGGTTGTTTTCCTTGTATTTTTAGCAAGTTCTCCTTTGCATCCTCTATGAGTGCCTTCCACTCTTTCTCCGGAACCATGGGAGGGCGATCATGCTTGAGGTCAAGTTTCAATTTATCCCTATATTGGGCCCTTGTATATTTTAAATTCTCGCTAGCTAACTTTGCAACCACTTTCTTGCTGAATGTATTGTCGAACAAGTTTACCATGTGGTCTATCAATTCATATCTCTTTGCACTATCTTGGCTATTCCACCGTGTGCGAATGGTGGTGCCAAATAGCTACAATGGTTTGTCATTCAAATTCCTGTAGAAAACATTGTTTCCTACAGAAACGTGTAATCCATTAATTTTTAATAATTTCAACGTATGTCCATTTCAATTTCATGATTAAAATGAATAAATTAATTAATAAATACCTGCAATATTTTGAATCTCGATCGGAACACAAGTGTCATCCACCAGAAAGGTGAGATCTAGCGATCCGGTGCTTTTAACTCGTGCTGCGCCAGGAAAAGTTTCCTGGTCATCTACAGTGCGTTCATCTCCGGATTCATGTGGAGTCCTAGGCTCCATCTCATCATGCTCCAGGATGTCATGCCGATCAAAATCAGTGCCCTCATCAATGGATTGGAGGCCAACCACAGGAGTGTCAAAAATCCTCATTGGTACATTGCTTTGTCGACGTTGTTGCTGCATTGGAGCATCACTGCTACCTATACCTGTCTCGACAGTTTCTCCAGTCACGGGTTGTAAAAAATCCTACAAACGAAAAACTTTACTTTATCAGATCACTTGGAAAAATAGAAAACATAATATCAGATATGAAATCATGTCATAGCTTAAAAAAAGATGTGAAGATGCCACTTACCCCATAAGATTTTATTCGTTCTTTCAGCTCTTCAATCCTTTCCCTGATCTCCTATGTCATGGGCCTTATGCGAGCCAAGGAAAGCATTTCTATGTTTTCCTTTTTCAATTCCTTCTTCATAGTTTCCATTGGGTCTATGGAATAGTAAATTTCATCCTCAAGCTCCTCATTACCCAGATCAAGTACACTCGACTAAATTCATCAAACAATAAAATTAAGCAAAATAATTTTAACATCATTCAAACATTGTTATTATAATGAAATTTAGTTACTATTAAGAACTAACACTTACCTGATGTAGTGTTGTGGCTGATGACTTCCCACTGTCCTCACCCCTGACACGATAAATCAATCAATAATTCATCATAAGCACAGAAAAATGCGAATGTCAATAGTGGAAATCGAATGTTAACAGAAAAAATCAAAACATTTAGTTATTATATTTAACACTTACTTGACGGGGCACAGAGTATGACCTTCCATGGTTACCCTAGACCATGGAAGTAGCAGGTGCCTTTCCACTGGTGCCACCATGACATAATAAATCAATAACTAAACGTTATGAAAATAATTGTAACATAATAAAAAATGAGATATTGCAATGATATTTATTTTTACCTCAGAAGTAGAGGACATGCATTCTATTTCATGACGAACATGGGGAGTCCCCTGCCACAGTGTAATAAGCATGTTGTCACATGGAAATATTCTGGAGTTGGAGTTTCTAGTTATTGTAGTCATATTTAGTTACTATATTTAGTTGAGTCAATAATTGTAACATAAACAAAAATGAGATATTGCAATAATATTTACTTTTACCTCCGAAGGAGAAGATAGATGTTCTTCTCCATGGCAATGAGAAGACCCCTACCACAGTGTAATAAGCATGTTGTCATATGGAAATATTCACAATAAGCACGAGAAAAGCGAATGGTAACAGTGAAAATCGAATGTTAACCGAAAAAATTGAAATTTTGTTATTGTAGTCATATTTACTTACTATACTTAACATTTAGCTCACGAGGCATAGATTGTGACCTTCCACGATCACCCTGGACTGTGAAAGCAGAATGTGGCTTTCCACTACTGCCACACTGACAAAATAAATCAATTAGTAAAAGTTGAGGACCAATAATTGTAACATAAACAAAAATGAGATAAGCATAACAGTGTAATACACATGTTATCACATGGAAATATTCATAATAAGCAAGAGAAAAGCGAATGTCCTCGGTGGAAATCGAATGTTAACATAAAAAATTGAAACATGTAGTTATTGTAGTCATGTTTATTTACTATATTTAGCATTTACCTGATGAGGCATAGCGTGTGACCTTCCACGGTTACCTTGGACCATGGAAGCTACATCTATTTGATTTAAGTTGTAATCTATCAACAACTCTTCACCTAGAAGTATTGTTTTTGTTGCACATACAAATATGCTCTCAGCATCATAATTACATGACCCTCCGTTGGCAATAAAATATTGCATGCGTCTACGAAATCTTTTCCTTACGTTTTTAGATCTAGTTGATATAGAACTGGTAGATCTAGTACAACACATCTCACTTTCAACCTCTGTGAGTATATCTTCATCATCACTCAAGGAAGACAAATCTAACACATACCTATTTGGTGGTACCTACACTCGATAAAACAAGAATATAAGTTACCAAGCGGATATAATTTAGCATGCAAATATATTTACTTGTAATGTTCTAATATCAAAACTTATTTCTTCCCAAAAACTTTATCAAAAGCTATTTTTCTCTCAAAGGTGTAATTTCTTTTAGAGTTATTTATATTTGAATTATTTTTAAGTATAAGACACGATTTGATTTGATTTGTAATTTGTTCACAACACGGATATAGAAGTGTGTTTCTTGGGCCACTTGACTAGTTAATGCATGCAAAGAGGTATGGGGTTCCTCCTCATATAGATCATGTTGGGGATTCAATTTAGGGTTCCATCACCAACCTCCATGGATTATACTCCTCAACCCAAGCATCATTTTTCCCTCCCTCCATGCCCCCATGACTGATTTTTTTTAAATAGGATAACATGGTGAAATGTCACCAAATTTAGACCAATTTTAGGTATTTTAGAGTGTTTTTGCACCTGGACTCGG